>JAJIBD010022334.1:0-339469 GCA_021461705.1 Cryptotis parvus | reverse complement strand
ATTCTGTAGACAACACCAGAAGATGGAAAAAAGACTCACAATCAACGAGCAGACTACCAGAGAAAATCGGGATGAAGCCAAAAGGAACAACATACGCATCATTGGGGGTGCCAGAAGGTCAAGAAGAAAACCTGATGAAGAAGATACTGTCAAAGCCATCATCGCTGAAAAGTTTCCGAACTGAAGAAAGCATGCTCCCAGATACAGGAGGTCCGAAGGATACCAGCTAAAAGAAACCCCAATAAGAATACTCCAAGACACATCCTTATTAAAATGACAAAAACGATAGACAGAGATAGAATACTAGAAAGCAGCAAGATCAAAGAAGGAAATCACATACAAAGGAGCATCCCTGAGATTTACAGCAGACTTCTCAGATGAAACACTCCAAGCCCGAAAACAATGGTGGGATATAGTGAAAAGACTCAATGAACTCCAGGCCTCACCAAGAATTCTTTACCCAGCTAGACTTACTTTCAGATGTGAAGGAAAGATACACAACTTCATGGATAAACAACAACTCAAGAAATTCATAGACTCAAAACCAACTCTAAAAGAAGGATTGAAGGGTCTATTGTAAAATAAGACAACCCAAAACCACAACAACGTTAAACAGAAAGATGGCACAAAATCCAATGACAATAATCTGCGCTCAACGTCAACGGTCTAAATGCACCAATTAAGAGACACAGGGTGGCAAAATGGATTAAAAACTGAATCCAACATTCTGCTGCCTACAAGAAACACATCTGAATAACCAGAGCAAACATAGACTCAAAGTCAAAGGCTGGAAGACCATTCTCCACGCAAACAACCCTCCAAAAAGGCGGGTGTGGCCATACTCGTATCTGACAATATAGATTTCAGGCTGAAAAAAGATCAAAAGGGACAATGAAGGCCATTTCTTAATAATTAAGGGGTATGTTTACCAGGAAGAAATCACACTGCTAAACATATATGCCAAACGAGGGGCCAGCAAAATACGTAAAACGACTATTAATAGACCTCAAAGAAGACATTAACAGTAGCACAATAATAGTCGGAGATTTCAACACTGCCTTATCGACTATGGATAGATCGACGAGGCTGAAACTCACCAGGGAAATACTGGACCTGAAGGAAGAAATAGAAGAAAGAGAGCTGGTTGATATATACAGGGCTTTTCATCCCAAAAAGCTGAATACACTTTTTTTTCCAGTGCACATGGAACATACTCCAAGATAGACCATATACTGAGCCACAAAGCATACCTCAACAAAATAAAAAAAGATTGAAATTGTGTCGACTATCTTTTCAGATCACGATGCACTGAAAATAGTAGTGAACCATACACAGAAGCAGGGAGCTAAACCAAACACCTGGAAACTAAACAGCTCACTGCTGAACAACAAATGGGTCATAGAAGAAATCAAACAGGAAATCAAAAGATTCTTAGAAACAAATGACAATGAAGATACCAACTATCAGAACTTGTGGGACACAGCAAAAGCTGTATTAAGAGGGAAAGTTCATAGCTCTGCAAGCATTCATCAGAAAAGAAGAAAGGGCCCATATAAATAACCTGACCTCACAGCTGAAAATATTAGAAAAAAAAGAGCAACAAGGGAAGCCCAACCCAGGCAGAAGGAAGGAAATAGTGAAACTTAGGGAGGAAATCAACGACCTGAAACCAAAAAAAAAACAATCCGAAGATTAATGAAACCAAGAGCTGGTTTTTTGAAAAATTAAACAAGATCGACAAGCCACTGGCAAGACTTGTAAGGACAGGGAAAGAGAGAACCCAAATAAACAGAATCAGAAATGAAAATGGTGACATCACAACAGAAAAAACAGAAATACAAAAGATCATCAGAGGGTTATTTTGAGAACCTGTATGCCACAAAACATGAGAACCTAGAAGAAATGGATAAATTCCTGAAGTCCTATAACCTCCCACGATTGAAACAAGAAGACCTCCAATACCTAAATAAGCCTATCACCATCGGGGAAATTGAAACAGTAATTAAAAGTCTGCCCAAACACAAAAGCCCAGGTCCAGATGGGTTCACTGGCGAATTCTACCAAACCTTTAAGGAGGACCTACTGCCAGTCCTGTTCAAGCTCTTCCAGGAAATAGAAGAAACAGAAACACTCCCAAACAGCTTCTACGAGGCGCATATCACCCTGATACCCAAAGCAGGAGAGACAATACAAAAGAAGGAAAATTACAGACCAATCTCCTTGATGAACACAGATGCTAAGATCTTCAACAAAATACTAGCAAACAGAATCCAAAGACTCATCAAAAAGATCATACATCATGACCAAGTAGGATTCATCCCGGAATGCAAGGATGGTTCAACATTCGCAAATCAATCAACATAATACATCACATCAATAAGAGAAAAAAATAAAAACCATATGGTCCTATCGATAGATGCAGAAAAAGCATTTGACAAGATCCAGCACCCATTCATGATTAAAACCCTCCAGAAAATGGGAATTGAAGGAAGCTTCCTCAAGATAGTCAAAGTCATCTACCAAAAGCCCACAGCGAGTATCATTCTCAATGGGGAAAAATTGAAAGCCTTCCCCTTTAAGATCAGGAACACGACAAAGGTTGCCCTCTCTCACCTCTTTTATTCAATATAGTACTGGAGGTACTCCGCCATAGCAATCAGAGAAGAAAAAGGACATTAAGGGCACCCAGATAGGCAAGGAAGAAATCAAGCTATCATTATTTGCAGATGACATGATATTATATCTAGAGAACCCTAAACTCTCGACCCAAAAACTCTTAGAAACAATAGATAGGTATAGTAGAGTGGCAGGGTACAAAATCAATACCCAAAAGTCGGTGGCTTTCCTATACACAAATAACGAAAGAGAAGAAAGGGATATTAAGAAATTGATTCCATTCACAATTGTGCCACAGAAAATCAAATACCTAGGAATCAGCTTAACCAAGTGTGTAAAGGATCTATACAAAGAGAACTACAAGACACTGCTTCAAGAAATAAAAGAGGACACGAGGAAATGGAAACACACTCCCCTGCTCATGGATGGGGAGAATTAACATTGTTAAGATGGTAATACTCCCTAGAGCGTTGTACAGATTCAATGCGGTTCCTATAAGGATTCCCATGACATTCTTTAAAGAAATTGACCAAACACTTCTGAAATTCATATGGAATAATAAGCCCCCACGGATAGCTAAAGCAATCCTTGGGAAGAGAGAAGATGGGAGGCATCACCTTTCCCAACCTCAAACTGTACTACAAAGCAGCAGTAATTAAAACAGCGTGGTACTGGAATAAAAACAGACCGGTGGACCTATGGAATAGAGTTGAGTATCCTGACACCCACCCTCAAAGACATGATCAGTTAATCTTTGATAAAGGTGCAAAGAGTCCAAACTGGAGTAAGGGAAAGCCTCTTCAACAAGTGGTGCTGGGAAAACTGGACAGCTACATGTAAAAAAATGAATTTGGACCTGTGTCTAACACCTTGCACAAAAATCAGTTCAAAATGGATTAAAGATCTCAATGTCAGACCTGAATCCATAAAGTATGTTGAAGAAAATATAGGAAAAACCCTCCACGACATCGATGCTAAAGACATCTTCAAAGGTGAAGCACCATTAGCAAAGCAACTAGAAGAAAATATAAATATATGGGACTACATGAAACTGAAGGAGCTTCTGCACCTCGAAAGAAACAGTGACCAAGATAGAAAGACAGTCGACGGAATGGGAAAAGAATATTCACCCAATACCCATCTGATAAGGGGTTAATATCCAGGATATATCAGGCACTGGTACAGCTATATAAAAAAAACGCCAACCCCATTAGAAAATGGGGAGAGGGAGATGAACAGAAACTTTGACAAGGAAGAAATCCGAATGGCCAAAAGGCATATGAAAAAATGCTCATCATCACTAATCATCAGAGAGATGCAAATCAAAACAACAATGAGATATCACCTCACACCACAGAGAATGGCCCATATCCAAAAGGTAAAAAGCAACAAGTGCTGGCGTGGATGTGGGGAAAAGGGGACTCTCATACACTGTTGGTGGGAATGTCGACTTGTACAACCTTTTTGGGAAAACAATATGGACATTCCTCCAAAGACTAGAAATTGAGGCTCCCCTTTGACCCAGCCATACCGCTCCCTGGGAATATACCCTGGAAAGCCAAAAACGCACAGCGGAAACACAATCCGCACTTTTATTTTCATAGCAGCACTGTTCACAATAGCCAAAACCTGGAAACAACCAGTATGCCCGAGAACTGATGACTGGATAAAGAAACTGTGGTACATCTACACGATGGAATACTATGCAGCTGTCAGAAAAAAATGAAGTTATGAAATTTTGCTATAAATGGATGGATATGGAAAGAATCATGTTGAGTGAAATTAGTCAGAAGGAAAGGGAGAGACATAGAATGACTGCATTTATTTGCATGGCATAAATATACTAGGTGATCTTACCAAAAGTGGAAATTACCACAAGCGGGGTGGGAGTCAGAGGTTGGTTTAGATAGAGAAAGGAACATGAGTGAATAAATGTCTAAAGTTCTGATGCTAACATAGAACTGAGCATTAAGGACAGACAAAAAATGCAAATGATGGCTTCTAAGTGTACGTAGTGCAACCCACAATGTGTGGGAGAAGGAGGAGAGAGAGAGGGGAGAGGAGAGGGAGATAAAGAACCTGCCATTTAGGCGGGATGTGGGGGGGGGGGGGGGGGAATTGGGGACATTGGTGGTGGGAAATGGGCACTGGTGGAGGGCGGGGTTCTGGAACACTGTGTGACCGAAACCCCCCAAGTGTGAACAACGTTGTAATTGTATATCTCACGGTGGTATAATAAAATGTTTAAAAAAAAAAAAAAAAAAAAAAAAAAAAAAAAAAAGGAAGAGAGGAAATTATCATGTAGAATTCCAGAGCCAGATGTCTATGAAACAATGGGAGAAATTATAAGGATATTTTAGTTCTCCATTTTAATTTTCTGTATAGAATTTGCTTAAACAAATGTTTATCAAATTGAAAGGTAAGGGGTAAATGTGGAAGGATGATGGACTTTGACTATGAAAGCAAAGCTCCTTTTTTTCATTGTTAAAACTGCAAAGGAATTGGCTCTAATTCCAATTTGGTATTCTCTTTACTTCTACTCTAAACTGAATTATGATCCCGTGTCAATTTCTTAACCCATAAATCTGGCCTGACATTGCATGTATTTCTAATAGATGGTGCTGGAAAAGCTGTTTCTGACTTAAGCTCCATAAAGGAAATGAGTAAAATGCATAGAAGGCTGCAGGCTAATCTAGAAAGCAATTTGAGGTCCATGTCATAAAACTCTTCTTCAATTCATCCCAGTAGGCGTTCTGAAGAACTGTCATTCCTTTGTGATACATAGAAGTCTAAGCTCATATTAGAAGTTCATAATATAATCCCACTATATTTCCGCCTACAGAATATCCTCTGAAATTTTCAGGAGGTAAAACAAATTAGTTACATGGGATTATGTAGCCAGGATGCCTCAACATTTGTGCATACTATTCTTTGAAACACTGTGTTTTACATTTTAAAGTTAAATTCAGATCCAATTCTTTATATGTGGACACAAATTTTAAACGTAGAATGAGGTTGCAGGCTCATATAACTGAGTGTCAAATCACTGATAGAAATGAGTGAGGCAAACCGAGCACCAAGAGATAAGACCAGAAGTGAGATGAGCCCTTCCTGCTCATGTGGGGGGAAGGGCACCAGCACACTGGACAAGTCTCAGGGCAGTTGCCAATCAGCATTAGCCTACTTTTTTGCCTGGGGAATGCCAGCCCAGTGTACAGAGCTTCTTTTTTTTTATTTCCCCGGGAGATCCCAGAATACTAAATTTTTCATGTAAAACCACTTAAATAAAAATTAATTACAGGCTGAACCACCCTATCATCAACAACATTAAAGCTTTAATCATGTCAGTTTATATTCTTGAATTTAGAATTCACTTTTCCTGTGGATATTTGGATATTTCCACGACCTTGGTCTAAAATACTTCTATGAACACTCAGAATATCTCAAACCCAGACTTGATGGAGCTGCAAGGATGTAGTTAAATGCAAGGAACAGTGCTTTTCTAAAAATGTAGTTTCTAAATTTCTTCCATTTAAGATAATATTTTAGTGTGTATGTGTATATAGGCACTTGAGATGCTTAGATCAATTATAGAATGGCTCAGCTCCAAAGATGTAATAAAAACAGGTAATTTTTGTATTCATTACACATCAGCAATTCTCTGGCATTTTTCCCTGTTGCCTTGGTTTCCATTCTAAAAATTAGTAACATTAAACACCTCCCTTCTACTCATCCATGTGACGGGAACTCTTTTTTTAATAAGAAAATTAAAGTTTGTGTGTAACATACTATAAAGTCTGCCACTTTTCTGTCCTAAAGGCTAGCTTATACCTTGGTTCCAGAAGATAACGCAAACATAGATTCCTTAGTCTTGATCACCTTTCAAGCTCTGGGGTCAGACTCCTCATATGACAGAAAAACTGGACTAAAAGGTTAAGATCGTAGCTAGTGTACTTCCAGATGTAAATTCCATAGACTCTTCCCATGTTATAATGATTACTCATATGTGTTAATGCTGCAAAGCATTTAGAAGTTCTAGGCTTCTTAGGCAGAGTAGCAGTTGTGCTATCAATTAATTATTTTTCTTTTTTTTTTTTTTTTTTTGGTCACACCTGGCAATGCTCAGGGGTTACTCCTGGGTCTGCACTCAGAAATCACTCCTGGCGGTTCTCGGGGGACCATATGGGACACCGGGGATCAAACCCGGCCAGCACAGGCTGGCCGCATGCAAGGCAAACGCCCTACCCGCTGGGCTATCGCTCTGGCCCCTATCAATTAATTATTTCAACTAAGTGACAATGTGACAGTAGTTATAAAGTAATAATAAAGGGTACTCACAGTTTGCTTCTACTACTAATACCAGAGTTACATAATAATTGCAAATAAAAACAAACTCAATGTATATTTTTATTATTTGGGAGGCATGCCCAGTAGTATTCAGACGCTATTCCTAGAGTTAATACCAGAGTTACATAATAATTGCAAATAAAAACAAAATCAATGTATTATTTTTTTATTATTTGGGAGGCACGCCCAGTGGTGTTCAGATGCTATTCCTAGCTCAGTATTTAGAGGTAAAACTTCTAGCAGTACACAGAGCACCATAAAGTACAGGGGATCAAAGCAGAGGGCCCTGCATGGAAAGCATGCATTCTAGATCACAATCATCTCCCCAAATCCAGATTTTATTCTTTTGCTTGGTTTTAATATAAATGTATACTTATTTTGTATTTAATAATATAAATGCATACGTATTTTATATTTAATGTATATTATATATAATTGAGGGTCTATATATGACAGTATTTGGGGAGCTACTTTCAATACAGTTCTTGAGTTTTAATACAGGTCTTTAATACAGTGACAGAGATTAAACATAGGGCTCCCCATGTGCAAAACATTCACTCCAGTTCTTTGACTCCATTACATATTTTTTAAAAGTATTTATTGCTTCTATAACAGGACAATGCTAAAGGTAGAGTGGCAGTTTGCTCAAGTTCTTGCTCCATCTGCTCCATCAAGAAGTCCATTGTTAGGCTCTGAGCTGCTAGCCTTAGGGTCCAGCATTTTCCCACCACCCTAAGGGCAGGGACCCAGAAATGGGCCCTGCCCATAAGGTTACACCCAAAATATCTGTGCTAATCCAAGCTAAGGTGAGGCCAAATGTGCCTAGTCTTCTGATCTCTGATCACAGGAATATTTTATCAATGATTGTTATCTTGCAAATGTTACCTTGCAAATGCTAAATCTGTGATTGCCATTTGTTCTGCTGTTACAAAGGCCCAGGAGCTTGCAAATGCCCTGTGATGTGTGCTTGTAGCCCCTCTGCCCAAATATTGTATAAAAAGATTAAACTGTGTCCAATAAAGCAAGTGCTGCTATCCAGAGCTCCCCGTTGCATGGGTGTCGTTCATTCTTTATTTCTTTCCTTTCTCAGCAGTAGCAGCGGCAAGGCAGAGTTTCTCCCAAGTCCGTCCCTCTCCTTTTTTCCGCAGGATGAAGTCCGGCCAGATCTAGGTCTGCCTCATTCGTGCTGGGGGGCTGCTGGCCAGGGCCCCCTACAGACCATGATCAACATTCTCAGCATCATCATTAATACTTAAAGTATACTATGTGCCAAGTAGGGCTCTAAGCACTTCACAAATGTTTTCATGAGATTGTGTACTATTAGCCCTCATATTTTTATACATGAGAGAATCGAGAGAGTGATTAAATAACCAGCTCCAGTTTGATTATAGTACTAGGACATGATTCAGGTTGCTGGCTATAAAGCACTCATGCTCTTTTCACCTCTGCATAAAAATTCCATCTGAATTGGTCTAGGAAAGGATCTAGGGAATAGCAATTAAAAAAAGAAAATTTGCAGGGTAGATAGCGGTCTGGATCCAGGGTTGAAAAGCAATTCTAAGTGACAGTGTTAAGGTTAAAGAAGACAATCAGAGGCACAGTGCACAGAATGTCAAGTGGGGACCAAGACCCAGTTTCTGCTTTGACAATCTTAAATCCCAGGTGAGGACGACAAGTAAACACTACCCACTGATGGAAGATATTTAGGCATGGAAATGCTGAAAACTGCTAAATACAATGAATAGTCTGCAGGTTTTTTTTTTGTTTCAAGACCCCAAATATTAGAGTCACAATGTATTTGCAGGTGTCCATATTAGATTTTCTGTAGGATGGCAGTCAGAAGCTGATTATAATTAGAAAAGAAGTCGCTCCTGGGGACATGGTGCTTCACTGTGATCCCCTGCCTCTAACCCTTGATACAGAAATCTTTGCAAGAGTACTTTCATGGAGCTCAATGACAACAATTAAGCTTGAAGAGCATGAGAAGACATTTTAATCAGAAGCTAATTAAGAACAATGGGGGCATATGTATCATTGATTGTGTCTCAAGTACTCTGGCTGATCTGGAAGATTATTCCATTAATATATGGATACAAACAGACACCAACATTTCCTCAGGACAAGCAACTGCACTTTGAAGATTCAACTTCCAAATATGGCCTTTACCTCTTAGATGACAAATAAAAACAAGCAACATTTTTCTTTCAGGAAAAAACAGCAGATGGCTTCCTGTGTCTTTTGAGTAGTACACCCAGGGAAAGAGGCAACAAGAGTCAAGAAAACAGAATGGTCCCATATTTAACTCTTGGGTGGCTCCATTATGAAATAAGATAGAACTTGTAACTGTCTTGAAACATAAGCAATAAAGTACTAATAAATACACTATAGCTGTATCAGGGACTCTGCCAGGGGTCCCCAACAGTGTCGGGAAGCGAGTTCCCTTCTACCTCTGAAGCCGGCGGGAATGGATGAAAACTCAGGAATCCGATGCAGTTTTAAAAGGCTTTACTTATCACAGGTTCAGGCATACAAATCAGTAATAGGAAAAAAAAACGGTGCTTAGGATTCCTGGCTAGAACCCTAGCCATGTGTAGGTCAAGATGGAGGCCACCACGTGTAAAGGCCCTGTAAAAAGGGAGACAAAGACAAGACTCCCAAGAAGAGTGCGAGCACCAAAAGAGAGATCCCAAAAAGGAGAGCCAGAGAGAGAGAGAGAGAGAGAGAGAGAGAGAGAGAGAGAGAGAGAGAGAGAGGAAGCAGGCTGGTTTTATATCCCTGCGACTCAGACCTCCCACTTATGGGAAGCAGGAAGGGTCAAATGCCCTTAGGTAATTTCTCCCAGTACATCACCTAGGCCCTATTATATGCTACTGTTTTGAGCCAAGATCTGCCTGGAAATCCTTTATAGGGTAGAGAAGGGGGTTTCTTAGATGGCATGTCTCTGTACCAAAAACTAATACTAATGCCAGTTAAATATTTCTCCAAGCCTTCACAAGAGTCTCGTCTACTTCACGGTAGTTTTGTATTTTAGTTGCCTTTGAGTTATCAGGGGAGCCATGCTTGCTTGCTTGGAGGCAAACAGCATTTCTCTCTGGTCTGATTACTTAGAGATCCAACGTGGCCAGGCAAATAGTCTGGTAAGATCTAGCTAGTCCCACGATGATTGTGGTAGCATGAGAGAATATTTATACCAGCCAGTACAGAATACATGGTCAAATAAACTGCCACATTTAGACTACTCCCCCATGTACGAACTGACCTGCAGGAAGCAATCCAGGGCAGATGCAGAGGATCTTAGAGGAGTCCTGCAACATAGCTGTTTCTCATTTCTGTTAGTTTAGGTACAGTGCAAATAGAATATGGCTTTCAGAGTTGAGGAAATACTGTCTCTGTCAAACAGATTCTGACTAAAATCAAGAAACTGGTCACTTCAGCTCTCCCCGCCAACATAAGTGGGTTCTATTATGATCTAACTTTACTTGGAACTTTTGTAGTCTATTGTTTTCTCTCAGAATCATTCTTTAAATCAAAGGTTCTTGTCTTGTGCCTTGCCCCCACCCTCCACTTCACACATCCATACCTGGACATATTTCCAAAGAAATTTCCAGGTAATTTCATTTTGATATTAGTTTTTCTCTTAGTAAATGAGAAGATATTTTAATTACTGAAGTAGCCAAGGTAGCCTATGTAGGATTATATTGTATATCCTGTCTGGCTCTCCAAAATTTTCTTCCAGTTTTGTAATGAGCACTGAAGGTTGGTGTCAGGCACGCTTTTCCGTAATCTCAGCAATGCCAATTTCTAGCACTATCAGTTATTTTAACTCCTTGGTGCTTCAATTTCCCTTGCACCAAGGTACATATATCATTTGAACATCTCAAATCAAAGCTGTTTTGATGTTACTTATTTCCTTCCTGGAATTTTTGCTTTCTCTTCTTAGTCCTCGACTATCACACCAACTTCAATTTCTATGTTTTGTCAGGTTTTTACTTCTTCCATTCAAATTTTAACTTTTCTTTTGCCCCACCACATATAATATTCAATACTTCCCTCTAAAACCACTTCAAATTTCAATTCATCCAAAAGCTTATGTTCAAATTACTGTCAAGGACAATTCCCAATATCTCTGGTTATATATGCACGTGTGTATGTGTATGTGTGTGTATGAGTGTGCATGCATGCAAGAGAAAGGGTGGTAAAGAATACACAGGAGAAATATGCTGGGCCAAGAAGCAGAAATATAATAATGAATGACAACGTTAGTTCTGTTCTTCATAGTTTGCATGTGCTACTGAAAGATAGTATCTAGCATTTTTTATATAATTATATCTACAAGTGAGAAAACTGAGGCTCAAGGAGTTAACTTACTCCCATTCACAGAGGTAGCAAATACCAGAATCCAGAGCTATTAGGCAGAGATACTTTTATTCGAATCAAGGTAACACTATTTCTCAAAACCGTATATATTTCAGGCTTACAGGTTCCACCTCTTCAAATCTATGTTGCCACAACACACTCACCATCAAAGTACTAAAATCCCTCCACACAGTCCTTGGGCCTCCTTCCACCTCTTCTTTTCTCCCTCCCTTCCAGTAACCTCAATTTCATGTAGCAAACATTTGTATTAATTTTCCTGCTATACTACACAGTCAGCATACCATGGCAACAATGCGTCAGAGGCTCCACACTCCCAATGCTGTGACAAGATCTGCATTAGACCCTAAGCTTTTTCCTTCCGAGTCTGGCAAACTCACATTATCTTGGGCTGCACAATTTACCAGACAGCTACTTCCAGTTGATAGAAAGTGGCACTTGAGAAGAAAGTGAGTATTTGCTCTTACTGATGTCTTTTCCAGAACATCAAGAACCACTGAATGAATAATTCATTGAGATTTAATCATCTCTTCCATTTCATTGTTATTTAAGCTTCTATTTCTTTATTTCTATAATAAAATTTCTATAATAAGATTTTAGCTACCTTTAATATGCATAAGAACATGATTTCTTTTATAAACTACATTTTATCCAGTATTATTACATGGATTATAGGTGCCCGGTAGGCACTATGCAGGAAGGCAGAGTGAAGAGAGGTGGGTGAATGAATGAATGAATGAATGAGTGAACCATGCTATTTTCATAGTGTCAGTAATTAATATCTAAAAAAGAAAGTTTTCTCTACATTATATAAGTCTCCAACTTGGATTTTGAAAATCATTGCATTTTTTTTCTGTCATCTGAGCACTAAAAAATGTGGGGAGATATGTTATCTCTTAAAGACAGAGGAAAAGAAAGAAGACAATATTCTTAATCATTAGACATCAAAAAACAAAAGAAAACAATGTGTGTGACTAAACAACCCTAGGAAATACTATTAAATTAGAGGGAACATGTTCTTTTCTACCAACATTTTCTTTTTCATGGCAGGCTGGACTGAATTCTCCTTCTGTTGCTCCCAGTAATACTGAGGCCTGCATGGCCATGTATATCTATGTATTCCTAGCATCCAGGACTATGGAACAAAGAGAACTCTTCTATCAATATGTATTATATAGATAATTGTATATAGCTATACCATCAGAGGTCTTGGGTATTGCCAGGAATAAACAGTCCTCTAATTATTAATACTGTGGAGTCCTTAGTGATAATTTTCATTTTATTTATGTATATTTTAAAATATTTTATTATATCACCATGAAATATACAGTTACAAAGATGTTCATGTTTGGGTTTCAGTCTTACAGTGTTCCAGCACCCTTTTCTCCACCAATGCCCATCTCCCACCACCAATGTCCCAAAGTTCCTCTCCCTCCCCTAGCCTGCCTCTATGGCGGGTTCTTTACCTAGTGATAATTTTTAAAAGTGTTTTTCTTTCTACAGTGAAAAATAGAAGGTAAATGAATAAAGTTTCTGTTCAATATTTTGTGAAGACACATTTATAAAAAATGTATACATGACTTGATTTCTTGCTAGAAACGAGGATGCTAAGGGAAGAGAAAAGGAAGCCAGGGAGTTAGGTCAAGAAGTAGAGCCCATGTCCAGTATCTTCCCAGCACTGTAGCACGCTCCCCCAAAAAAATCTTCCATGTGGCCTTGAAACTCCCAGCAATGAACTTAGCTGAGTAAAATATTTCTGAAAATACACACACACACACACACACACACACATCAAGATAAAAGAATCTGATACGCTTGAAATATGGAAACTTTCCATGGTTTTATAGAATAGCTTTATAGTTCTCTTTTTGGATGATGAGACTAAGCATGACAAATTAAACAATGTATTCAAAGTCACAAAGTCAGGAAGTTTTCAAATTGAGGCTTCAAATCTAAGTTTCAAATCTAAGCTTCCCTGGCCTGTGTTTTCTTCCTTCTAACCATAGATGAGCTTTTGACTGCTTCATTGTACCACAAAGACACACTTAAAATAATCCCACCTGGTGGCCAGGCATATAATACAGGGATTAGGGCCTTATAACCCTGTTCAATCTTGGCATCACATGCCCTACACAATCCAGTATCATTAGGTGAGACCCTGGAGGCTTCTGAATTATTCTAAATGCTGCACTGGTGGTCCCAGCATAAGGGCACCTCCACATCCTTGGCCCAACACTGAATACTCTGACCACTTAGCCAAGTATCATGGACAGAGGCCCCAGGTCTCCTGGGCACTGCTTGGGGAGACCCCACAAAAGAATATTCTATTTGATAAATTCTGGTTTTTATTTCTAATATAATAGTAAGGCAATGTCTTTTTTATAATTGATTTATTAAGGTTTTTTTAAGTTATTCCTGGTTATCCTGTTTTTGTTCACTTGGAATGCTTGGGGAAGTCAATACAGGTATTCCAATACATATGCACAATCCAGAAGAAATCAATAGATGGAATAAAAATGAAGGGAGATGTATGAAAGCTTTCTTTACTGAAGCCATATCATTCACTAGAGACTGCACCAATCTGCTTCTTTGGAAAAACAAGCAGCCCCATGCCTCTGTGTGTGTTTAAGGGAAGCTGAAGTCCCAGCCTAAGAAAGCTGTTCTAATCAACCAGTAGCTGCGAGCTATATTACTGAACTTTGCGTTCTAAGCAATGGTGGATGTAATGCTGACACACCGTAGTTTTATCTGATGATCCCAATCTGCTTAGAGTATAATCGTTTCTTTCAACCTTTACCATCTTAAGCGCCACTAAGAGATTGAATCATCACAGGGAGGCCAAATGGAATGCATGCAATGAGTTATATAACAAAATGGTTACTTTTGTTATATAAAGCAACTATCATTGAACATTTTTACAAAAGCATCTCGTATCTTTCTAAAGGGCATGTTTATGCTGTGTATGATATCTGTCTATGAAATATTATTTAAGGTTTCTCTCCTCACTCTAAGACACTCTCGCCACAACACACATGCATTTTTTTTCTGTCAGTAGCAATTCACTG
Organism: Cryptotis parvus; assembly: GCA_021461705.1. Taxonomy (NCBI): domain Eukaryota; kingdom Metazoa; phylum Chordata; class Mammalia; order Eulipotyphla; family Soricidae; genus Cryptotis; species Cryptotis parvus. The sequence goes on along the minus strand of JAJIBD010022334.1, from coordinate 325,067 downwards.
AGTGCTTACTATAGAGCAGGTATTTGTAGCAGAGATGAAGAGTCTACTTGAGCTAGTGCAGAATTATACTACAGTGGGATGAGAACTATAACTATGTATTGGGGGAGTAGTCAGTCCCACGGCCTTACCAGCATAGAAGACTTCACCTACTGCAGTTAGTTTCAGCTTTTTAAAATTTTCTCCCTGTTCAATCAGATTCTAGTCACAACAGAAGTCTAGAAGTGCCATGAAAATCACATCACTTTTCATAATACCATGATTTCTCCTGGTATTTCTCTTCTACTTTTATTTCCAGGTCCCCTTTTTTCTGAGGAACTCCTATTAATACAGCAAAACTGAACTCCCATACAATTTCCTTTCTGAAGTTTTCCCTGATTCCTCCACTTTTTATCCCTCCTCTATTCAGTCAAACCTCCCTTCTTTAAACTCCAAAGCACTTTTTGTACAAACCTCTTTTGTGAAATTTATTATTTTAATTTACATTATAATAACTTAAAACATTTTGTATTTTACTCTTATGGGAACGTTTATTCTTTAGGGATAACTTTTTACATTTCTTCCTAGTATTTATTATTTGAAATGGCATTTTATTCCAAGTGCTTTGAATGAACATAGTATATTGGAAGGGAAAAATCATTTACTTAGGAGCTATTGTAAAACATTTTTGCATTATTTAATTTTCAGAATATCTTGCAGTTTTATTGCCATCATCTTATATATGAAACAAGGAAACAAAGCTTTGATGGGTGAAATGACTTGGTTATAATCACATACCTTGGAAATGGTAAATTATCTGGTTTCAATGATCATCTTCTATTTTGCAGAATACATCTCCTGCAATGAATAAGCAAAAATTATTGCACAACTATATAAAATATCTTCATTTCATGTTCTTACTAATTAAAATACATAAAAATGCATCATCTCAGGTCATATCCTACATTCATGAAATCAATTTTGTACTTTTTATCAATTTCCCCCAGATTATTTTTATAGACAAGATTAAAGATCCTGATAATTTTTTAAAAATAGTTTCTCATGGCTCCTGGCTTTCTTCAAAGCTTTCTACTGCTCACCTCCAACACATAAAAACAGTGATAATCATTATGGCATCTAGCCAATAAGTAGACTGAAGACTATAGTCACAAATCTGAGAATCTTCTAGATTAGTGAAGCTTTTCTTAACTTCCAAATTCTCTTTCCAATTTTTTCCCACCTCCTTCAATCATTCTTTAAAGATTATAACTTTAATTTACAAATGTGAAAGTATTTTGAGAGTTTTTCATTAGGATGATTTGATTTTGAGGATGTAAGTATTGCTAGATTTGCATAAAGACAAGCATCTTTAGATTGGCTTCAGGGTGGTACTGTGCTTGCCTGGATAACAAAGGGCACCAGTGGTGGTAAGATGAGTCCTAGAGAGCTGCTCTGACTCAGGATTCTGGAATGATCTTAGGGCCAGTGGTTGTGGGGTCTTCTAGTTATCCTCTAGTCATCCACTACTAATGAAGAGCAGATACCTTATCCCTGTCATCATTACCGTGATTTGCTCCTCTCTGTCATTTCAACTCCAGACTGAAAAATATACTATTTTTTTTCCTGTTTCAAGGTCCGAAGATTGAGAATATTAGTTGCGTGATTTCATGTTTTCAAGAGGACATGTGGATTCAGATTACAGGACGTAATAGTATACGGGAAAATATTCCTCAGCAAAATGCCTAACTCTACTTGCTTGATCTAAGGCCTGGTGTACAGAAATAGTTTTTGTAAATAACCTTTGAACTTTTACAAGACTTGAAAAGGACAGCTTCCCTATAATGGGATACGGATGGATGGCTCTGTAAAATACATCAGAGAAGAAAGGAAAAATCAATTAACTGTTTTCTTATCCAGCATGGAATTGTAGTTATGACTAATTGCTAATTTCTGTATTTTGTTGCAGAATGTGATTACAATAAGAGAAAACAAGGAGTCCATTGTCCTATTGACTTAATAATCAGACATTCTGTAACCTGGTTATTACTGAGATATATATATATTAAAAACAGTTGATGCCTTCAGTATAATTATGATTGTAGTTTAATAGTCATAGCTATAGAAGATATTTTTTCCCAAATTTATTATCAGTTTCAACATACATATGTAGAACATAGACCTTAGATATGTGCATTCTCTTTTTTGCTCAATTTCTCTCAAACTATTGTGGATAAATTAACATTAATTTGTTGTTAAAATTTTCACTTAAATAAGCCCTATGGAATGAAGTTGAAATTATAAACACAGTTTGTGACTGAATAACTTAAAAAAATTGAAACCACAATTGCTCATGGTAGCTACTGCTAGGTAGAGTTTAAGACCTAGGTCTATGATATTGCCTTATCCTTGGAAGAGACAAGATATTCTAAATATTGCTAGCAATGTGTTCTCTTTTATCTCTCGAAATGTCCATTCTAATTACCACTTGAAGAATGGGTTTTACCAGTTTTGTTAGGCTAAATTTAATACTGAGTTATCTTATTCTAATAAAGTAAGAAAACAACTTTATGACACAGCAAATGAGACAAAATTTGGCAACATAAAACCCAATTCTAACTTTTCCCAAAGCACTGGCTTTCTAAGAGTAATCACAAGTTCATAATGGTAATTCCCTATTTCTAAGTAGAGTGACTTAGGTAGGCCTATTGTACTCATTCAAACTTACTTTCTAGCCTGGCTAGAATTCGGTGAGCTTTTAGTCCCAAATGAATATCAATAATATTATGCTGACCTCATTATTTTTATGCTGCATATATTTTCAGAGATGGTGTAGCATGCATTGTAAACAAAGAAAAATAGAATATCTGGGTAACAGCAAAAATGTAATGTCTATTAAAATATTTTCTAGCAACCAGGTGTGCTCTATCTTGGAGAAGTGAAAATATACTAAATATATACCAAAGGTTGTCCTTATTTTTTGCTTTCTATTTCATCTGGTTGATTAACAACAATTACCAGCACAGAATATTCTCCATAGAGCTGTGAAGAGAATGAATATAAGGAAAGCACTAGAGTCAGCTCTTAGCTTCTTTTTCTGAACATTTGAATTGTTTTATTTGTCCTCTTCCTTCTATTTGGTGGGTGGCTTGGTAAGGAAGAAATCAGAACCTCATGTCACCTCAGCAGTGATGAGAAATTCACATACACTTTTCCTTTCATGAAAACTTATACAGTATTTCTGCCCCTGTATTATAAATGGTAGACTAGAATATCTGTAACAAATTTGCCCAGCAAGCTTCCCACTCTCTGGGCACAATATAAATGGCAATTCATTTTAGAAGCTAGATCCAGATAATGAAAGCTTCCTTGGAAATTAGACTTAATGGAACTAATTTGGATATCACGGAGAAACTAGAACAAAAGCCATTGGTATAAATTTTTGGTTGTTTTTTTTTTCAGGATACATTGACCCAAACTTGTTTATGATATTTCTCCTTTTAATAAGTATTTCTTGTTGATCTCATTTTTTTAATTCTACTGTTGAAAATCATGAAATGTCAAAACCCAACCAAATAATAAGCTTTAAAGATGATCCCTAAAACAAGCCATGGGTTTAATTAATTTTCTAATTGATTGAGGTATTGTGATTTACAATATTATTAATTATGGTGTCCTGTGTACATATTCAACACCATAGCCATGAATTTTAAAAGTGACAAATGGTAATAAAAGTGGGACAGTTTGGCAGCCACCCACTATATTTTTAGAGCCATCCATGGTTAGTCACACATGGAAATAGTATTACAGTCTCACATTCTAAAGAAAAACAGTAAAACATCAATTTCTTTTCTATCTCTCTTAGGTTGTTACCTATAACCTATCCCAAAATAGAAATTATGGAAGTGCCATAGTTGCTGTTCAACTAACAATATTTTCTGTTGAATTTTCAATTGGATATTTTCAATAGTCAACTGTGATAAATATGATCCTGGTAGTCTGGTCTGTTCTCCTTAGTTCTATAGCTCAGGACAAAAGAGAAATAAATATAAGATCTCTGACAAATTCCCGCAGTTGAGAGACATGGCAAAACCTCCTCCCATTCACCCTCTCTCTCACCCGACTCTCCTTCTAGACCCAGTCATGTTACAGTCTTTTCTAAATATAAGAAAAGTAATCATCAGTAGCGAGACGAGTCTTTGGATATAAGGATATTGTGACAATCGGGTCAGTTGAGCCTGATCTCGGCTCATTCCACATCACAAAAGCTGTCATAAGACCAATAGTTTCTTTGGAGAAGGGACAATAAAATGCCACAAGGCTGCAAGCCCAGAGCTGCAAGCAGTAAACTAATGTCAGTGAGCACATGATATTGCAAAAGCATCATAATAATTGTATAGACAGTAAAGGATTGCATTTCACTACAGTGCAGCATCGAATACATAAGACAAAATACAAAAAGTCACTGCAACCTACCAGGATCAGAAAACTCCTAAGTTATTCACTATCAGTTTAAATGAACCCATTAGATTGTGTTATACCTGAAAGAGAAAACAGTGCTACTGAACTGTCAGTACAAAGCAAGACAAAGGTCCCCATAAATTTATAAAATGGTTCTTATTATATTATCTATCTTATTTTCAATTGGGAAATTGATTAAGATCAACATGGTGTTGTTTTTATAAACTTGTTAAATGGATGATAAAATAGATATCTTTATGATGTCATTTCTTTATTGGTCTCTCTTTTTTATTCTCCTAGGAGAACTGCTGAGACAAATAGATTTGGGAAGATCTTGTTTGTTTCTGGTGTAACTGGTACCAATCAAAGATAATCAAACAGAAAGAAACCCATGGTAAAATCCTGAAACCTGATTTTTATGAGAAGTTTATTTTGATTTTATTATGCTTCATGCTAGTGAGGAATGACAGACATGAAAGGCTCTGAGTATAGGTTTTAGAACTGACTGATGAGCAAAACTGACAATTCATATTCTTATCAAATCTTTTGAGTCTTACAAAATAGACGTTCCCTTGAATTTTCTGACATCTTTATATCTCATCCTTCCCCAAACTTAGAGTCTCTTGACAAACAAAAGTTGAAAAATACTAGCAAAAAAAAAATTCTACTGTTGAAACCCCTTCCAAAAAAAAAAGTCTTGTTTAGTTGAGGATGAAATCTCTCCTTAACATAAGGTAGTTGGCTCCACAAGGATATTTGACCTAAAATCTAACTATCATACATAAAGAACTGAAGCAGAATGTAAATTACAATGCTGAGATTTGCTTTTCTTTGCTAGTTCCAGGTCAAGCTCAAATAAGGAGAAACTATTTGTGTAGTCTTGCATTGGTTATACATTAGTATGTCCAGGTAATCCCAGAAAACTTGCAGAAAATTACCCTGTATTAAATAATATGCCTTGTACTCTCTTCTGCTTTGCTTTGGAAAAATGAAATATTTTCAGTTCAAGGGTGCTTTCTTCATCCTGTCATCATGAGGCTATCATTATCATTATTATGACTACTAAATTATAGGAATATTTAATAAGTGTGCATCTAATGAGCAACATTAGGCAATGGAAACATGAAAAACCTCCCCCTCCTTAGTCCACGTAAATTATCAGAGTTAACCAATAGCTGACAGTTAGAGTTTGCTCCTAATCCTCCATCAGCTTCGTGGACACACATGATTTTGGAAGATGGCTTCCTGTTGAAAGAATTTCCAGGGATATTCCAAGGAGCTTCCAAAATTCAGCCAGGGGTCACCTCTCATAGAAATTGAATTTGATCCTCCTTCTCTAATGTTTACCATTTCTCCCTGGAAACAACCACATGAACGAGTCTAACACACTGTAGGCTAGAATCACAAGGCAAAGTTGAGGAATGTTCCATGCCAGTAACCAACACAGCTGTTTCTAGTGCAGGTGCTAACTGGTAGGTGACAATAGCTCAAAACCATATTTACAATGTGTTATGTCACTGAAGTTAAGGGTATGACCTTCCTCTTCGATGCATTAAACTATTGAGAGTTCTATTTGGGACACTATAGGAGAAAAATAAAGTCCTAGGAAAGAAGAATGCTTGAAGGTGACTGGTTTTAGTTTCTTCTGAATTATATCACATTTTAAACCCCTGAGTACAAACATTAGTCTACAGAAGAGGGGGATCATTATGAAAGTGCTCTAGCCACCACTGCATATGGCCAGGCTGCTTGCTGGAAGCAAAGAGAGGTGACAGTGCAGAGTGGCAAGAACATCTTGTCCTGCTTTAAGCCCCGCTTTCCTCAGAGGCTATGTGTCAGACGCCTGGTATACCCTGGTACTTGGGGCGGGCGAGCCAATTAGCACATCCCTAGTCTGGAACTTTGGTTGCTGTGTATGTGATCTGCATACTGATTCAGCTCAGATTTGACCTTCTGAGCATAGAAAAACAAGAATCCCAGGTGAGAGAACACTGGCCTAGATTTTCCTATTTCCTCTCTTCTGTTCTTTATTTTCAAGCTTGCCAAGTTGGCTACTTTTTCTGACTAACTGAGAGATCAGAAAACAGCTCTGCTACACTTGAGAATTTAGATCAATGTGCAGGATAAAAACTATTAAAAATAATGGCTTTTACCTTCCTCTGCTAATGTACAAAATGGAAAATGGAAAGCTGGTACCTTCTTGTGAGAGTGACACACTTGCTCCACATGGGGGCAGTACTAGGTAGTCGAAAACTTACTGAAACTTCCAGGGTTGAAAAAAAGACAAAGTTTGATTTTTTTTAAAAAAAAGGCAGAATCAGGTTAGTTTTTTTTTTTTTTTTAATAAGCACATGATTCCTTAAAGTCAGTCATTTCGGTGCTGTGAATATTCCTGTTGAAGAAATTAGGGGGGGGGAAGACAGCTACCAGATTTCCAAGTGTTGGTACAATCATTTGCCAAAAGGTTCTGGGTATTTTGATTTTATGATGTTTTGATTGACTATTCCATTCAACTCTGCCATTAATAGGCATAACATGAAAGTAGAAAAATCCCTTTTATTTTAAAAATCATATTATCAAACTATATTCTAGATTTATTTGGAATAATAAAAGCATATCTTAAGATATTGATTTTTAGGGCCGGAGTGATAGCCCAGCGGGTAGGGCGTTTGTCTTGCACGCGGCTGGCCTGTGCCGGCCCGGGTTCGATCCCTGGCATCCCATATGGTCCCCCGAGCACCGCCAGGAGTAAGTCCTGAGTGCAGAGCCAGGAGAAACCCCTGAGCATTGCCGGGTGTGACCTAAAAGGCAAAAAAAAAAAAAAAAAAAAAGATATTGATTTTTAGTTTCTTTTTTTTTTGTTTGTTTTAGGGCCACTCCTGGTAGTGCTTAGTGCTTACTCCTGTCTGTGTATTAGGGTTCCCTCTGATGACTTTGGGGACCATATGGGGGTGCAGGGGATGGAACCTAGGTCAGCCATGTGCAGTGCAAGTGCCTATCTGCTGTACTATCACTCTGGCCTGATTTCAGTTTATTATCTAATTTGAAGAATTGCTTTTTATATATTTTCCAATGTAAGATTTCTAGAAAGGCAGAAAAAGTAAATGCACATTTGTTGTCAGTATAAGCTTAATCAGTATGTTTAAGTGCATGAAAGTTATTCCTGGTTTACTGGTATGCAATAGTCTCTTTTCATATAGGTCTTTTTTAGTTATAACATTACCCAAATGAGAATCAGTAATTGTTCTGCATTCATCTGACCTAAATACTTTTCAGTATCTGGAGGAAATCTTTTCTACCAAAACCCTCAGGATGAACTATTCTGGTTAGCTATCAAGCATGCATTAGAAATCCAAGGAGAGACCACATGGTATAGTGAGCTACATCTCTAGGCTCCTGAAACCATTGCTTTCTTAGTTTGATGTGAGACCACGTTTCTGCTGGTTGTGTCCCAATTCCAACCTTTAGAAAGCAAACTTAGAATTTTCTGATGAGTGTTTGATCATGTGAAATCATGAGAGAGCAGAGGACAATGAGTCCGGGCACAGTGTTAAGATACAAACTACACAGCTTCTCAGAGAACAGTCAAGGGACTCTAGAGTGACCGTTCGCATGGCACTATCTATTCTCCCATTTTGATCAATTTGCCTTTGAACACCCCACACATTCTTTATACTTCCTTTTCCTTTCTCTGTTGCTGCTTTTAAAATGACATATTTAAGCATTCCCCTCTTTCTAGCTGTAGCCCCCTGTCTGCTAGTACACATTCTAGCACCCTCAGAGATTGTGTATCCCTAAGGGAATCATTTGATACTCAAATAGCCAAAGCACAGGTGCGAAAGCAACAAGATTATCGGACAAAACTCATTGCTTACTCATATTTATTTTCAGTCTCATTAGTGCAAAGGCTATTTTTCTCATTAAATGAGTACTCAGAATAAGGTATATAAAAATATCACCTTCATTTGCTCAGTTTGTAATGGTAGCTCAAGCTGGCACCCCAGAAATTCTTCCTGTTGCATGAATGTTTTAAACATGGGAGAAAATATCTGATTAGCCTCAGACTGGAGTTTGGTAAGTGAAATTTCTCTGACTTTTTCATATCTCAGCATAGAAAAATGACTAAAACAACTATGGATTTGAACCTCACCATAATGTTGCTCTAGTGTCATCTGGCAAATTGTGATAAGCAAGCATTATTCCAAAATTGTTTAAATTACACCTACCCTGACCTTTTGGAAGTCAGTACACAGCGAGCTCCATGCACACTTCTGCACCGTTACACAATCACTTGGTCTGTGAGGCTGTGCTGTTTTAATGAGCAAACTGAGAAGTGAATTGAATAGACGATGGGGTGATAAACAATAGATTAATCTTTTTTAATAACTTGGGACTTTTGCTTACTGAATTTTAATTTCCCCCTCTTCTATGATACTAAGCAGAACCCATAACACGGTAACATGGTTTCTGAATGGATTTGGGATGATGAGGAGTCATAGGTTTAACGTGTCCCCTTTAACTCAGCCAGGTCTTTTGGGCACCAACATTAAATCTCATTTGTTCTCATACTTTCTATTCTAGCAGCACCAGTTTCCCATCGCTACAAGCCCACTGACTTCCTTCTCTACTTCTAACTTGGTCATTAGCAAGAGAGAGGACTGCACAGGCAGAGAAAGACAAAAAGTAATTAATTCACTGAAGTGCAGCTGCAAATGAATTTTCAAAATAAATTATTAATTTTCTCTTTAATATTTCTGCATCGAGAAGCGCTTTGTATCTGGGGACCGGCAACGAGAGCCGCTTTGCTTCACAGCAGCAACACGCGGGTGAAGACAGCAGCACCTGACTGGAACTTGATTTGCCTTGTGCTAACGTCATAATGCTCTCGTTCATCAGCAACAGCGCCTTTAACCACAGGTTATTAAATATGCGTGGGTCTTAAAGCTTATTGGAGGTAGAACAGGGCATAAACTCCTGAAAAAGAGTGGATGCAGTGAAAAAAGGGTTTGAGCACCTATTTTTTTGTATCTTCCGGTGTCCGCTTCCTAAATACCGAAGCAAGACAAAAAGCTTAGCCATGTATGATGATTCTTGAGGAAAGGGTGGAGACATAAAAGCAAAAATCCTTTTGCTTATGTAGGAGAGCGGTAAAGAGGATGTTAGGGTAGAGAGGACTGGATGTCATCAGCATGGAAAAGACCTATACATCTTTACACTTCTTAGTCAAAAGGAGGGAGAGATCAGGAATGGTGGCTGGAAACAGCACAAGGGAGGCTGGATTACCTGCACAGGATTTTCCATCTTCTGTCGGCTCTAAACCCAGATTACAGAAGGCACCTTTTATCACTCCCTTTGCTCAAATCAAATGTTATCAGGAAATCTGCTTTTCTTGACCTCTGCAGCATGTACTTGGAAAGTAAACTCAAGCATTATATGGAAAAACTATTTTTAGTAACAGAAAGCAAAAGTACTGCTTCTGTGTTCAAAGATGTTGGCTCCAAATGGCAGAGGAATGATTGTTTCCACTTAAAGTGATTGATATGTCTACACACTTGTGAGAGATAGAATTTCATTACCTATTCTTTCTGCAGGGACTGACTGAATACAGTTTCAAAGGAAATAGGAAGAACATTTGTATAACAGATACCATTTTCTCCCATGAAATGGAATGGGGGGGGGGAGAGACAGTGTATATAGGGACATATTGTTAATGTTAAATAAAGAAAATAAAGTCATGGGAAGAGCAAAGAAGCTACTACCCCAGAAGAATGTTCAATACATACAATACATTGGGCTTTTAGCTATCTGTTCAATGACAGTGAAATATTTCTATTGGCTCACTTGCAGAAGTACTTATTTTTAAATTACCTGTAATGATTCAGTACAGAAAAAATGATTATAAAAGACAACCTAATAAAATTCGATTTATTCCACAATAATACTTAGGAATTAATGCTTTAATTTTGGGTGGCATTTGAAGATGTGGAAACTCAAGCAACCCAATATCTTGCAGATGATTGTAGAAAGAAAATTAAGAAATCCAAACTCTAATTTGGGGTCAAACATAAGGGAAAACAACTTAATGAGCTTCTAAAAATGTAATGTTCTTTTATAAAATGAGAAATCCTTCTGCAACCTAAAAATCTGTTTTCTCTCAAATATTTTTCTCTAATGTTGTTTAGTTACCACCTAAAGCCATTATTTCCAGCAGAGTCACAGAAATCCTCAGCTGTGTAGGCGGTCCCAGTAAATTTAGCAGCCAAGCTACATTTTGACATGTTAAGAATAGGCGTCCATAAATCTTCCCCAGCTTCTCCTGAGAAGATTAAATCTTTCTTTTCAAGAATTTGCTAAATTTCAGGAAGTGCTGTAATATAACAAATGAGTTATAGACAAGGCTGAAGAAAGAGTCGAAGATAATGGAATTCCTTTGTTTGAAGCCCAAGGCAAAAGCTAAGGAAAGTTCTAGAAGTTCTACTTTGGATACTGGAAAAGAGAGAAGAGGCTGGGGCAAAACAAAGAAACTAATAAAAATCAATTGACAATATCACTTAGATATGTGAGAAGCAGCATGCTGAACCCAAAGAACCCAAAGAAGCCCTTCTGTAGTTAAGAGGTGGTTCTGTTTTCAGAATTAATTGTTTAAAATAGAAAAGCTACAGATAATTTTCAGTTAAAAATCATTTAAGAAGTTATATTTTATTGTTCTTTCTGGAAGGGAACAGCAGGACTATTTTCTTTGTCTTTGAATCCGGCTGAAACACATTTCCATACCTTCTCTAAATAGGAAGGCCTTCTCTAAATAGGAAGGCCACACCCACACCCATCAATAGCTAAAGCAATCCTTGGAAAAAATACCCCTTAGGAGGCATTACCTCCCCAAATTCAAATTGTGCTACAAAGCAGTAATAATGAAAACAGCATGGTACTGGAATAAATACAGACTTTCAGAACATTGGAATAGAGTTGACTGTCCTGAGACACATCCTCAGGTATATGATCAGTTAGCCTTTGATAAAGGACAAACAATATGAAGCAGATCAGGAACACCTTTTCAACAAGTGATGCTGAAAACCTTGGCAGCTACATGCAAAAAAACAAAACAAAACAAAACAAAGATTTCTTTCCAAAGTCATGAACAAAAAGTCAAATCAAAATGGATTAAAGACTTTACTATCAGACCTTAGTACATAGAGTATCACTTCACTTCACTTGTCTTCCCATTGTTCATCGATTTTCTTGAGTGTGCTCTAGTAACATCTTCATTCGTTGGGAATGGGGGCCATTACTGTTACTGGTTTTGGCATATCGAATACACCACGGGTAGCTTGCCAGACTCTGCCAGACTCTGTTCTGGGTTCATCCCAGGGGACCAAGTCTTTTTTTCTATCTCAGATAATCAACCATCCAGGGCCCATGGGGCAGAGCCCTGGGTGTAACAAGCCTGTCTCCTGTCTGCCACCTGCCGGTGCAGCCAGGCACCACAGCCACACCTGCAACACCTTGCGGGTACAATGTACTTAAAGTACAGAGAGGAAAATATAGGCAGAACACTCCATGACATAGTCAATAAAGGAACATTAAGTACGAAACTCCACTGACAAAGCAAGTAAAACAAAAATAAACAAATGGGACTACATTAAACTAAGACGCTTCTGCAACTCAAAGGACATATGGGCAAGGATACAAAGGCAGTCCGTGGGAAAGAAGAAATTTGTCCACCACTCATTTGATAGGGGATTAATATCAAAGATATATAAGTCACTGGTAGAATTTTACAAGAAAACAATTAACCCCATTAAAAAAATGGGTTGAAGAGGTAAAATAGGTGAACAGAAAATTCCTCAAAAAATACAAATGGCCAAAGGTCATATGAAAAAATGCTCTGCATTACATCATCAGGAAGATGCAAATCAATATAACAAGGAAATATCTTACACCACAGAGACTGGAACACATCAAAAAGAACAAGAACAATCAGTGCTGGGATGGATGTGTGGAATGAGGTATTTTTCTTCACTGCTGCTTGGAATGCTTACTGGTATGACCTTTCTGGAAAACAACATGGACAGACCTAAAAGGAAAACTAGGAATTGAATTCCATTTGAGCCAGCAACTTCATTTTTTTAAGTATACCCTCAAAGTTCCCAAAATAAAATGGAGTAAAGGCATTTGCACCTATAAGTTCATTGCAGTAATATCCACAATAAACAAAATCTGGAAATAACCAAAGTGCCCAAGAATAGATAGATGGCTGGATAAAGAAACAATGATGCATACAAACAGTGGAATACTACTCAGCTATAAGAAAAGATAAAGTCATGATTTTTTTTTTGTTTTTTTTGCTGATGGAGAGACCTGGAATGTGTTGTGCTCAATGTTTTAGTCTGAGGGAAAGAGACTGACATAGAATAATTTCTCTCATATGTAGGATATAAAGAAACATAATGGTGGGACATTACCCAAGTTATTGTTATACCCAAAGAAACAAGGAACATGAGGATCGGTCATTTGTCACTATCACTCGTCTTCCTGTTGTTCATCTTTTTTGTGTGAGCAGGCACCGGTAACATCTCCATTCGTTGGGAATGAGGCCCATTATCGTTACTGTTTTTGGCATATCGAACACAACATGGGTAGCTTTCCGGGCTCTGCCATGGCTCTGGGTTCACCCCAGAGGACCCAGTCTTTTTCTGTGTCAGACCATGAACAATCCAGGGCCCTCGGGGCAGAGCCTTGGGTGTAGATAAGCTTTCTCCTGTCTGCCACCTGATGATGCAATCGGGCACTGCTGTCACATCTACAGCACCTTGAAGGGCAGATGAGAATGGGTATTCAGGAAAAAACATGCCAATTGAGTGGCCAGCAATATAGAACAGATAGGGGGCAATGACTCTGGTGGAGGGAAGCATTCAACTGGTAGGAGGAGGCAGTTCTGAAAGGTGGTAAAAGTTGGATGGGAGGCAAGTATGGGTGGGATTCACTACTGGAGAAATTTAGACATTGGTAAACATATTAATGTTGAAATATTGTATGTCTTAAACCCGATAATGAATAAATTTGCAACTTTATAGTAAACATTTTTTAAAAAAATAATCTTGAGTAATCTGCAAAGAAGTAATCTACAGAGAAGTAATCTATAGAGAAAAATATTCCTGAGTAATCTACTGAGAAGTGATCTACAGAGAAAAAATACTCTTGAGTAACCTACAGAGAAGGGAGCTTGAGATAACGTGTCTCAGTCCATCCTGGCTGCGACAACAAATCTCCACAAATTGGAGTGTTTTGGAAGCTGGGAGTCTGAGGGGCAGAATGCAAACAGGATTTGGGGATTTTAGTATGAGTTCTTTCTGGTGTTGCACACTTCTTGTAATATTCTCATGTGGTAGAAACTAAGGAACTCTTTGATGTTTCCTATTAAAACATTAAATCCCTGTCAGAAAGAATATACCCTAAAGACCTAATCACTTCCCAAAGGACCTGTTTTTCAAATATTATCACCCTGTGTATTAGACTTTCAACATGTGAAGTTTGAAGGACACAAACATTCAGAAACCTAGAATATCTAGAAAAGTTGAAAAACTCATTAAAAGGTTACCAGTCATGTAATAGAATTGAAGATGGTTGAACAGGCTCAGGGAAGGTGGGAATCTAAAGTTGCTCCAAGACAGTCAAGTGAAGAAATCTCACACTGCTTATAAAGGGATTTCTCTGAACTGCCCATTTTTCCACACATGTATCAATCATATGTCTCTCTCATACTTCTAAAGGTCAGGAAAACACAAGCAACTGGGTTCAAGAGCCATGGCTTACCTACAGGCTGACAATGATGTGGGGCAGTCCTCAGGAATACTTGGAATGGTGGAGGAATATGTGGGGAGCTCAGAGACGGACCGCCATGCTGATCTGTCCCTCAGATATCCAGCTGGGTCTCCATTCCTTGGAGGACTAGTGATCATTTCCATAACTGCCAGCTACCGCCTTTGCTATGTGAGGCATTGTAAAACCCTAACCCCTATCCTGCCTGTCCCTGTAAAGCACATTTCATTTCTTAATGGAAATAATGAATATTTGCCCATTTCTCTCCCAGTCTACTGTAGGTCATGTCCTTTTCCTGCCCTTTTCATTTATAAATACTGTGAACTGCTCAGTAAAGATGAGCTCTTGATCAACCTAGGTGACTTGCGCTCCTTCTCTTCTTTTTGCTTTCTCATTCAGATTGCGCCCCTCGAGATTTCCCAGTTGAGTCCTATCCTGCTGGTTGGGGTGGGACAGGAATGGTTCCCTAAAATAATATTTGACTTTCTCCAGCACATGAAAAAATGAAGGATTGTTGAGTGTCAAGAAATAACAATATAATAAATGAGGACTGTCATTGGAAAGCAGTCTAACCCTCCCCGTTGATTATTCTTGTCTTAAAAGATTTCCTTTATCTCTCCTACTTCACTTGCTTTTCCTCTATGCGTCTTACCTTCCCTAAAATAAGTATCACTGTCACTGTCTTCCTGTTGTTCATCGATTTGCTCGAGCGGGCACCAGTAACATCTCCATACGTCCTGTGGCAAGAAAGTGTAGCTCAAGGGCATCTGCTTGCTCCAGGGATAGGAAGAGCCTCAAACCATATTTCATGTCATGGAATTGAGGTCCATAATAAAATAAGTATCTTTTCATAAAATGCATACATTAATTCCATTTTATTTCATGGAAATTTTAAAGAAGAAAGTCTTTTAAAGAATGTGGGCAAGGTCCATACTGTCCATAGCTCTCATGTAAAAAAAGTCATAGTGCATCTATCCATGCATATTAAACACACACACGATTAGGTAAACTTCATATTCACTGGAATATACCAGAATTGCATTGTTATTTTACCTTCTGTACTTTGGATGATCTGTTCTCTGGACTCCCTTAAAAGGTAGAGTTCTGCTATTTTCAGTCATTCTGTTTTCAAGATGTCTATTTAACTGCAATATATTGGCACTACTCTTTGCTAAAAGTTCCCCAAAGTGTGGTTATGTTGTGACCCTCAGCATCTGCAGTTTCAAGATTACTTTCTCAGGCTATCACTTTGGACAATAAATGTTTTTTCCCTCTCCAATAACCTCCAACCCCATATGCCAAGCCTGACTCATAAAAAAGAATCTGCAACCTGAAGAATTCATTCTTGAGAAAATACCCTTACTCAGTTCCACTACTCTCTGAGCTCCTATTTATCTGTATATCCTTTGTGCCCCTAATGTGTATTTAACACATATCCACTAAATAAATAACTGAGTTACTGAGTTAGTAAATGAATAAGCATTTACTTGTGTCTATTATCTAAATCCCATTCAGAAATGTTTAAAGTAGAAATCTTAGAGATTATCTCATCTAACCCTGTCATTTATTATAAGCTTTAACATAGAGGCCTAGAAAAGGAAAGATTTATCCAAGCCCTAAATCTAATAAGTGGCAGGAAAGAAAATCAGAGTGAGATATTCTGGCTTTATATCTAGTATTTTTACCACTGTATCTCTCGGGTAATCTATGGTAAATTCCTGAAGTGTAACAACAATAAGGAATATGTAGCATATGTGTTTTAATAAACACCTATACAATGAAAATTAAGTTAGATGGAAAAGCATGGGGAGAGAATAATTAAGAGGCAGTTCTTAAGATTGCTTACTTAATCTTAACATTTCTGAATATTAGTGGGAAAAATCCCCATTCATTAACCTACAATATTAACTATTTAGTCCATAGACAATGCATGCTGGACTCAGGGGACTATTTCCTGGGGATATTATGATAGAATGTAGCTCAGCTGAAGCTTGGACATAAGCTTGGTCACTGATGAAACTCCCATGTGGTTTTCAGGGAAAGGAATGAAAGACCTTCTTGCAGTTGTTTTTCCTCATATTTTTTCTCAGACTCACAGAAATGTATTTTCTGTACTTGAGCTGTGCCACTGAATACTTGGAGATCAGAGTACCATTCATCAATATCTGAATGTGCTGGATCGCACTCTCTAGGAGGTACTCACTCCCAGTCTCTCTCCCTTCTCCCAACCATTAAAATATTCCCTCTGGTTTCATCACATTTAATGTGTTCAAGACACTTACATTTAAGTGTCTTAAGTGTCTTAGTGTAAGACACTTAAATGTAAATATCTTGGTGTGCGTGCTCACACACACACATAAAACAAACACACACACATTTCCGTTGGTACAACACATCATATTCCATTTCTCAGCATGCTATTTATCTCTTTATAAACCAAATTCCAATTGTTACCAATGTCCCTTTCAAACACTGACTGCTTTGTCTAGAGATAGCTTAAGTTTTATTTTCTCTATTTTCCCCTAACAGTTTTCCCATTGGGTGTAGTGTGTGTGTGTGTGTGTGTGTGTGTTTTGTGTGTGTGAGTATGCACACACTTACATTTAAATATCTTACTTACCACCACTATCTATTGCAGGAATGGAATGCAACTATGAGCCCTAGATCTACTCTACTAAATCTCTTAGGATTATATAGGATAATCATAAAGCCTACTAGACCTCTCTAACTGGTCATCTACAGACATCACATGTTCAACTAAGATATCATGCATGACCCAAGATTCTTTTATTATATTGCTCCCAATTCAGAAATCTGGGTGCATCCTAGAGTCCTCCTTCCTCATTAGCTACATCTAATGTGTACTATGATTCCTGCAATAAGATCCAGTGGCTGTTAGTTTTTCAATATAATTGTAGTTAGTATTTCTGTGTCTAACCTTGCCTAGCCTAGATCCACACACTCTGTTGTTATAAAAGTGATCATAGAAAAGCATAAACTAGAAATCTAGATACTTTCTAGACTCTATGGTAAAGTTTAGACCCTTCCATATTTTCCATCCAGGCATAAGGTATCTTTCACATTGCCACTCTTGTTGGAGGACAGGTTTAGCTATTCTGGGAACTTTGTTGTTTTGCCCATTCCCAGCTTAATCTATTTAAGCCAAGGTTCATTCTAATGAGACCTCTCTTCTATATAAACACTGCTAGAGGGTGTGGCAGTTACAGAAGTCACCTTGATTGAATAACTTCTGACTTATACATCTACTAAGACTTCTTTGTTTTCTAGATTGGGCACAGCTCCTCTTTATACCCACTGCACCCAGCGTGGGACAGTTAGAATTTACCAGGAGACTACCACCCTGGCTACGCTGAGACTATAGGAAGACTATAGGAAGGATCATACTAGTTTGCTCTAAAAGCGAGTGTGACCCTTTCAGTACACGAGAACAAGATACTCAGAATCACCCTGGTACAGAAAATAATAATAAAAGGACCTTGTGGGTACTATCTAGATTACATGAAGCTCATGATGTTAAGATGTATTACTTTATACCAGCCCCTCTCTCCAGTGTTTTACATATTAGACCTTGGCATAACCTTTGTTTATACCTGCAATAGGGTGTGGCACTACACTCTGTTTAGAGTTCTTTGTTGACATGACCCTCCAGGTTGGATTACTTTGGTGTATATAAGGGGACTGACTTTAGGCCCCTTCACCTTTGGCCTTTTAGCTTCGGCTTTTGGCTCCTGTGGCTTTTGGCTCCCTCAGCCTTGCGGCTTTTGGCTTTTGGCTTTTTGCTCTTTGGCCTTTTGCTCCATCTTCTGGGTACGACTCAGCTCGGGTGAGATCCTCTCTCTTTGGTGGGAGACTTAGACTCTTTGTATGGTCTAAATTCGGACCAGAGCTAGTATTTGTTCATTATATTGGAGTGCTGTGGAAGAGTTTTTGTACTATTAAAAGCCATTTTTGAAACTGCACCGGACTCGTGAGTTTTTCATCTGTTCTCCCGGCGTCCTCGGAGGTAGAAGAGAACTTCAGTCCTGACACTGTCGGGGACCCCGGTGGCGTTCCCCGACACACTCTCTTTGGTGCTTTGCTTAAGCAGCCCTCAAAATACAAGCAACATTTCCGTTGGAACAACACATCATACTCCATTTCTCAGCATGCTATTTATCTCTTTATAAACCAAATTCCAATTGTTACCAATGTCCCTTTCAAACACTGTCTGCTTTGTCTCCAGATAGCTTAAGTTTTATTTTCTCTATTTTCCCCTAACTGTTTTCCCATTGGGTGTAGTGTGTGTGTGTGTGTGTGTGTGTGTGTTGTGTGTGTATGTGTGTGTGAGCATGCACACCAATATCCTACATTACAATTCTTGCTACTGGTATCATTCATCCCTTTTTCCTCCTATGTCTAGGAGGATTTCTGGTATTTGTCAGCATTTGAAAAACACGTAACAATAATGAGTGTTGTAGGATTAATTTCTTATTACCCTTTACATTAGGTACCCAAATCCAAAGAACTCCTGAAAGCCTAGAGATGTTTTCATTATAAAGTGAAGAGAAAAAATAATTTTTTGAAATAAAATAGTTTTATTTAGGATATACTAGGAGAATCAGAATATGAGAATGTCATAAAGCAGAGAATTATGCATCGCAAGTTGCTATGTGGGTGACTCTAGAATGAAGTGCTCTCCAACAGGAAATATTTTGAGTCTGAGAATGATATGGGACTAGGAATCTCTGAGACGCCAGGATGGTCAAAGAAACCCATTCTCCCAATATTCCGTTACCTGGAAATCTTATCTCAGAGCCTCTGGCTGAAACTCAGTGCTGCTGTGCTGCCCTGCTTGGATGTAGATGGTACTTAGTCCCGTTCATATAGAATGGCAGAAGATTCATACAGGGTTTCTAAAGATTAATTAGAATAATATATAAGACAAGTGGAGTTGTTCCTAGGGGTTAGAAGCCCCAATTCATCTTTGACGAATTGGGCAAGAAATTTCAGTTTGATTTTACAATCTGCAAAAAGCTGTAGAGCTGCATTCAGTTTGAGGAATTGGTTTTCATCTCAGTTCTGAGTATAGAAACCGGGGAGTACAGAAGCCACACACATGAAAGTTATGATAATTCAGTATCTCTGGGCCAGAAGAGTTAGTAAGAATGCATTCATTTAGGTATGAATAAAGTTATTCAGACATGGCTACTGGCATGATTAAGACATGACTCCAAAGTTGATAGTGAAAAGCAGCAAGCGCCCAAATCTTCTCTGACCTAATACTAGTCTGTTTTCTCTTTTCTAAAACTATCCCAAATTAATTAGATAATTTTAATGAATTTGAAGGAGCAATGTGGAGAAATAATTTTAATCAATTATTTAGATAATTAAAATGATTCTCTTATATAATCTATTATCTTACTCTTTTTTGTTAATTGTGCTGTGTTGGTTAGAGAGCAACAAATCGACTCCCAACACAAATCAGAAATATGAGTCCCAAATAGCTGACAGACAAAGAGGAAGTGTTGTCCTGAAACCTATGCTGTCTCTCAGGCTTCACCATATCCTAGTTGTTGAACTGTTTTGTCTACAGTAACCACAGAGCTATGGAGAAATGGAACATTAAAAAATGTATTCTGAAAATTATATCTTGTTTTCATTTAAAAATACAAGAGAAAAAAAGAAAATCTATTTTAAAATGCCTCAGTCACTTCTGGCTTCATAATATCCACTATTTTTATATGAGCTCTAGATTAAGAAAAATAAAAAGTGAAATTGTGTTTACCTATACTATGTAGTAAGGGTTTTATAATTCTTTCTCCAAAAAGTAAAATCCTGTGATCTTACCTGACAGTAGAGAGAAATTGGCATGGGGAAGAACCTCTAGTTCTAATAGGCTAGGAATTGCTTAGGTATTCTTTGTTCTTATATTCACCTTGGAAAATTGATGTCTGATAAAAAAAAGACACATTCCTCAAAGAATTTTCATCTGGCCTACAATTTAGAAAATATTTTCAAGGCAATTTTCTGTACAACCTTTTGATACAAGAAACAATTCCAAACCCTTTCCCAGCCCATGCTGTGAAAGTGTGTCACCATTCTTTGAGCCCACACTGAAAAGATGATTTTAAATACAATATGTTCTTTGTCATTGAAATAGTTGTGTGCAGCTCTCTTTCTCCTCATCTGTTAAATGAGATCATCTTCACCCACTAAAAACATCTTGATGATGTGTTAAGGCTCTTAAGGAAATTTAAATATAGGAAACATATTTTTAAGATCGTTCTGAATATGATTTTATGTTTTCTACCTAATGTAAAATGATATTTTAGATTTGTGTCTCTTCCAAAAGTATTCATGTCCTAAAATAATATGGGCTGGTTAGGGGTGGTGAGGTCAGGTTACTTAGATCCTCTACCCTCTAAACTTTTGAATTATTTTGTTATCCTTAGAGCTAAAATACATATTGTTTATGTTTTGGGGGGTCACATCATATAGTGCTTTGAGCTTACTCTTGTAACAGTGCTCAGGGATCATGTCTTTGGGTGCTCAGGGACCACCAGCAATACCTGAGATAAAACAGGAGTTGGCTGCTTTCAAGGTAAGCAGCTTAATCCATGTATCACCTCTCAACCCTAGGATGCATTTGAAAAAAAGATAATTAATATTAATTTAACACTGCAATTGAAAATATTTACTAAATTAGGCCCTATATTAGATAATACAATGTTAGCAACTTATGAACAAGAAGGACAACAGACCAGCAAAGAGATAATGAATACAAAACATGAGAAGAGTAAAAATTATATGGAAAGAGAGATATACTATCTCTCTTTTCTGTAAAGAAAAGTCTATACTAAAATATCGAAAATTAAGATTGAAGGCTATTTCCTTTGTTTAGCATTTGCTAAAATTTTATCTTCAACAATAAAATTATTGAAAGTGTTCACTTCTCTCACAAAGGGAAATGCTTCCTTCTCTGGAGATTTAACCAGACTGCCCATATAAATATAATTCCTGGGGATAAATTTCAAGTAAAAGTTCTTAATTAGCAGAAAATTCTCCAAATACCATAGCTGTTTAATGTCTTTAGTCTTTCTAGCTACCTTACACAAAAGTATTCTGTAGCATTGGCACCAGAATATGACTTTAAATTTTATCTTTTGTTCCCGTCTACCTTTCTATTACTAAGCTTCAAAGAGAGGTCTAATTTAAGACCTACAGTGTATTCAAGCCTGCAGTTGCAGATAAGGATTCTCCCTCCTATATAATGCATTTAAAAAATGAAAGTAAAAGATCCATGTCTACATTGAATTTCCACTGTTTAGCTTTGAGTTTTCTGGAAGTCTAACTGTAGAAGGAGTGCAGGGTTTGTGAGTGCCAGTAATTAGTGCTGGTGGCAGTAAGGCTGGTAGCAGTATTGATGAAAAGAAATCATAATTTCTATGAACCTTCTTAGGGTTTCATTTCTGAAGTGAAGACTTTGCATGTTTCTTTTTAATATTTTTTTAAGGTTGGATCAAATAATATAAGCAGATGTGCGACAATACCATTTTGAGGAAGGAAATTTATGATGTGACTCACTCACCCACCAAATTGACAGTGTAATACACCTACTCGTTCCTTTGGTACTTCTGAGTCAAAGCACTGGAATATAGACTGAACACCAAATCCCCAGAAAAACCTGCTTGAAGTCATCTCCCCTGTTCATCCTTGTCTACTTGTCTTTCTTAGTGTAGGCAAAGGTATTAACAATTTAGTGATTATTCATTTATTCATTAATAATGACTGCATATAAGAGAAAATCTGTTTTCTAACTCCCAGGTAAACATAGACCATATGATTTTCATTACTGCCCCACCATTTCATTCCCTACAGGCTGAGAGAAGATTCTTTTTACCCTCCACTCTTACACTTCCTCTATCTAGTTCACCCAACTCTCCCCCTAGAAGCATCTGCTACTGAAAAAGACGAACTTATAGACCAAGGTCAGCGAACTATTCTTTTCAGCTTTTATTCCACAACACAAAATCAAATGTATTCACTTGCATTTCAGAGTACTGGGAAAACGCCAAATCAAATGGAGGTGAATGTTTTTAAAATAATTAAATTAGATGCTCATGACATATCCAAATAGATCTGCAAATAACGACAATAGTGCCTGTTGCAGAGTAAGTTTTTGGAGTGAGTAAACTAATTGTAAGGATGGTATCTGGGATTATATGGCTATACAGTACTTTGTGGTAGGCAAAGATGCAATATGTCATGTGCCATGACCTTGAATCTAGCATCCTGACTGCAGAATGAAGGGTAGTTTATTCATATTATATAGACAAATTTATATTACATATATAACTTCATCTCGTTGCTTGTTTCAAAATGAAGTGGCAAAATAAGCTTTTATTTTGTAATTCCAGATGCATTTTTAAGTCACAAAGAAGTTACTTAAAATTATCTTAGTAGGGGGATCAGAGAGATAGTATAGCAGGCAGGGAACTTGCCTTGAATATGGCCAAACTAGGTTTGAACTCCAGCATCCCATATGACTGGTAGGTAGCTCACCAGGATCATCCCTGAGAGCTGAGAGAGGAGAAAGCCTCATCACTGGGTGTGTCAGAAAACAAACAACTCCCCACAAAATTATCCTAGAAACAAATTCACCCAATACTTCCAACAATTATGAGGAAACTGAGGAGGTCCAAATTTGTCACTTGCATAAGTTTAAAATGATAGATGTAACTTTTTTGATATATTTCAACACATAATTGGTGATAAGATCAAAAGAAAAAATAAGATAATTGTTTTTGTCTTTCCCCCACAAGATTAGTCTGTTTCAGTGAATCCTTTCTTATTAATATTTTCCTAATTAATCTGTTTCCTATATTTTTATGATTTTATTTTAGGAATGTCAGTGTATTTTCAGATTTTCATCAATTCTATCAGCCTCAAATGGGATTAAATGATCCATAAATTTGGGGTATTTTCTCCTAGAAAAATATTCTAGGTTTTAACTATTATTACTAATTTTTCTTGTGCATTTCTTGATTCTGAACACTTCTTATTATGTCTTTCAGCAGAGGTGAAAACTAATAGGAAATCATAATTCATTGAATGAAAACAGTTCATTTATTTGAGGAAAATTAACTAACCCCTTTTCAGTATTCTATTTTTCCAGTTAATTTATCTCAATTACCTTGCTTCTGTATGAGATAACTTGTTGATATATTTTTTGACCCAGAGGGAACGCTTATTAAATGGAATTAATATATCAGCATTTTTCCCTTTACAAATATTTTAAGATATTTTATTCAAGAACATAAACAAAGAAATGACAGAAATAGGGCATTCATTGAATGTCTGTTATATATGAGCATTGTTTTGGTTATGAAGTAAAGTTTAACTTTTATAGAGTCACTGTGGAAGCTGCTTGTGGAAGCTTTTAAAATGTGAGAACAACTGGGGTCCATATGAATACTACGGTTCACTAGATGCCCAGTGTCACATATTTAAGTGAGGTGAAGACAAGATACAAATCCAAATCTGATAGTAACAAACACTGTTGTCTTTCTAACACAATACTCTGACTCACAGGCAAATGAGCAAAACAGAGCCCACTAGAGATTTGATTTGGAGTCTGGAAAGGTTAAATGACATATTGCAAAGGGCCACTTTCAAGCTTTCGAGAGCCAGGTGCCAGTCCTACACTCTGGACTCTGGTCTGCCTTGAGTGTCTCCCTTAACGCCCAACCCTCTGCAGGGAGCTACACTTTCCCATCTGTGCCTGAGAGTTTAGCACTCAGGAAAGGTTCCAGATTGACATCTGGCAATTTAAAGTTCCCCTAGAGTTATATAGGATGAGAATCTGGCTTATATTTTCTTTTCCCTACATAGCAGCTCATAATGACTCGTCTGTCACTGGCTGTTAAGAGTGGTTGGCAGGCCTGGTGTGTGCAGGAAGTCAGGAGGACTGAGCCAAAATGCTTCGTTGGTTAAGGACGAGAGGAAAAGGCCTGGGCACTGTCTCTCATTCCAGCTCTTGCTTTGGGCAGTCACTTAACCTCTCTCTGCCCAATCGTTCCATCTGTAGAATGGAAAGAAAAATGCAAATGAACCTCTCAGAGATGCTGTGAGGCAGAACTCAGCCACAAGATTAAAGCAAAATTTTGAATCTGGAAAGAGTAGTGGGTAAGTTGAAAGCCATTTCAGTGTGGGATAATTTGCAATCAATGTGATTAAAATTATTACTGTTTGGCAATCCTGATGCAGCAAACCTTCACTATAGTATTGGCTGTTACAGATAGACAGCCTTTTAGGAGAGGCTGAAGCCCTAACTTCTCCGTGGAAATTTTGCAGGAAAATAAAAAAAATATGTCAAACAAAAGAAGTATGCATTAGATACTTTACTCTTTAGCCCTTTAGTGTACCCTTGAGGTTTTATGCTATTATTTCTTTACATTTCAACCATGTAACCTGAGGTACCTACTGCAGGGCATAGCACTAAATAAATTATTAGTGGAGAGTAACTAATCATGACATGTTTCCAGGCCAAGAGAAGCTATAATAAAAGATCCCCTGAAACTTTCCATCTTCAGGTAGACTAGCTTATGGTTTTATTCCCCTGGTATTATTTGTACCAAATTCCTAAGTGCCAACTTTTAAAAGAAGTTCTTACCGTATTCCCACTTGCCAGCAAGCTATCAGCTGCACAGGTGTAAGGTTTGGACATACAGCCAGTTCAACTTCCCTTCCCCTTCAAGCTTATCAGAAAGTTCCTATGTTCTAAGTTCCTGGTCCAGGTGAAGTCCGGCCTTACGGTTTTGTTTCTCCTATCGGGGGAAGAAGATTTACAAGATTTACAGTAGATGCTGTATGTTTTGTATGCTATGATTGCTTTTGATTGTTTTATTATGAAAGAAGTCATAGGAATGAGGAGAAAGAAACAAGTGAAGGCTTTTTACTGAGTCCTGACAGGACTTAGAGAAGGGTTATGAAGAACCGTGATACTGTAAAAAGGCATGGCCAGGGAGCTGGAGAGAAGGAAATCAGCAGCTTGCTTACACTTGGAAGCCATAACCACTAGTGCCATATAGTGCCAATGAGAGGTGCAGATTCAGACTCCACATTCTAGTAAGATTCCAGGGTGATTTTAGTGCCCATTATAAGTGAGAAGCATGAGATCTTGGGTTTGGGGATTACCGGGAAAAGTTAAAATTAAGAGTTAAAATTAGAGTAAAGATCCCAGTACTTTTGCTGTTAGCAATTGCTATGGGTTTCCATCATCACCACTAGGGCACAATTTCATATCACACAATTATCTATTCTCATGTCTTAGAATTTATGAGGAGCCAGAAACCTGGGGCACAAGGACTCCGTCTTCCCTGCTCCACAGTTATGAAGACTTTCCCTTATTCCTGCTTGTGATGTTCTATCAGAGGGTTCCTCCAGCCAAAGCTGATGCTAGTCTTCTTTCTTGCTCACGTAAATAAGAGGCCAGAGTGATTCCCTAGCCTCCAGTATAATCTTCTGTCACCTGCATCAATATGACAACTCCCTGAAGAACTCAGACTAGTTTTCTTTATAAATAATCCCAAGTCCTTTAAACTTGTCATAAGAGGAAGGAGAAAGAAGCATTGAAACTCCCTAACTAGCTTACTTTGGCTCCTGAATGCCAAGGCAGATGTTACAAATGACACGACATCTCTGCTCAGGGCCTCAGTGTGGAAATTACTCAGCAGAGCAGACATAGGCTGTTCTGTTTTACTGCCAGTTATGAGCCGGTGAATAGCATACTACACTACCCTGATTAGAGGATGCTTTCACTCCCTCCTCATAATCAGAGGGACTGGAGCAGAATGATAAGAAGAGCTTCTGTGATAGAGCTGGTGGGACAGCGACCACCCTCTCTCTTCTCTTTTGTTGAGCTCCCCTTACAGCAGACAGAACTTTCAAGTATGATTTTTTGGATCTGATCGTATCACCTGGGCCATCAGAGGCTCCACATTTTCAATATAATTTTCTTATCACTGCCCTGACTGAGTCTTGAATGCACCCAAGGGAGAGAGTCAATGTTGGTGCTGAGCTGTTGAGTTGTGCCATTTCCTGATGTCTACTAGGTAATGTTGATTCTCCTCTTGTACAATTAATAATCTACTTCTATCTTTAGAGTTGGCCTAACTTTTCTGAAAAGTCTGTGTGGATATGCTGTTGATTAAGAGTCCAGTTAGACTTGGTAAGGGATTTCTTCTGAAGAACTTATTCTAGCCTTTAATTCTGTCCTCTGAGTACACAGACTAGAGGTGATGAGGGAGCAAGGCAGGATGTCTAGCCTGGGGCTCTCAGTGCTCAGGTGTGTATGACTCATTTTCTTTGGATCCCAGTGGTGCAAAACTCTAAGACTCTCACCTTCCTTGACTTAACGAAAGTCACAGAAGAAAAACAGGTGACAAGTAACAATATTTAGTAATAGAAAATGTATGTGCTCGACAATATTCATAGCATTGAGTTGCTTCTTACATATCAGATTTCATTTAAGATAATAAACACCCACATGATCCTAAATGTACATAGATCACCATGAAATCTTTCAATATGTAAATCTCTTTAAAAGAAAACCAGTACTTGAGTTCTTTACAGTGATGAAGACTTACTTTAAACCTGTGAAGATAATTGCTTTCATCTCGAATTGTTAACTATGATCAATTGGTAGTGGTGCCCCGTGGCCCTGTGCTGAGAAGAATATTGAAGCAACCTTAGGGCTCCATGGAAAAAAAAGAAAACCATGATAAATTGCCTAGAAGGTTGTGACAGTATCTGTACGGCATACTTTCTCTACCTCGTTCATGCATATCCTATCTGTAAATTTTTTTTTTTTGCTATTTGACTGGAAAAGAAAATCTCCAAATGCCATGAAAACTAGTTCTGATTAACACAAAGTTTCTTTCTTATTTTAAGATACAGATTGTATACTTATTTTAGAAAAAACTGAAGTTGCTTTTCTGTATAAATAATAGCCTATCCTGTATGAAGGCACATTGTATGAAATATGAAGATATCAGGACTTGATTACTATTTAGAATTCTATGAATGATACATGTATGTGTTCTCACATTTCCCTGGATGAAGTGTTATTAGTGCTTCAGTTACATCGGGCCTAAAATTGTATGATGATGAATCAATCCCTTAACTTCTCTAAACTTTGACTTTTTTTAAGACTTTTTTTAAGAACATATAAATCAAGAGCCATTGATAAGGGTAGGCAGAAGTTCCTAGGTATATATTGTCTCAAATATATTATTTCATAATGCTAGTGTTTTATAAGGCTAATCTCATAACACACAGTCTCAATATACATAATACATGCATAGAACTTCAGAGATAGGGAAGTAGGGTGGTGGTAGTATGGGATGGCATATCAGATTAATAGTGAATGATTACTAACAGTCTTTTTTAAATAAAACTTATATATCTGAACATGACAATGTATGGAAAGTCAAACAATTTTGGTTAAAGTGAGTGTCAAATACTTGTAAATAATATAAGTGTTCATGTATGTGCTAAATCCCTCTGATGATTGTAACAGAGAACAAACTCTAAGTTTTGTCTCTAATATCTGTGAAAAAAATATGTGATTCTCTGGAGTCACACTGAGCTCCTGATAATGGTGTGCCTATTCTTTCACTGTGCAGTGACAAAGCCTCTCCTCCAGCATATATTGAACACACACAAAAATGAGTCCATATCTTTGATATGACTGAATAAGCTGGCAAAGTTCACTATAAAAGATCATCTGCAAAGTAGACAGCCATGAAATCTAAAGCAATGGGCTTGGATACAGTTACTCAGCCAAAAAACAATAAATGGTGAAAGTAAAGAAATGGATGTTTATGGAACAGATATTCCCTGTAATAAGATAACTAAAATTCATGTATGGCTGGGACAAAATGGTGTTATTTTTCCAGGTTAACATTACCTTGATAGTTTTCATATATTATTGCTACAGAATATGGGGTGTGAAGGTGTCATCATGTATTTTCTGGACTTCAGACTCCCTGTGGGTGATATCTTTTTTTTGTCAGTGTATGTATCCATGCCTTATCCCTTCCATGAAAGGGTATAAAGGTCAATTCTGTTTTGGGGGTGTATTTTTTTTTGCTTATAAAATTTGGAAGCCTAGAAGAGGAGAGGAAAAGAAAAGTAAATAAAATATGGGATCTTAGGCAAATATCTTAAACTCTTTGTGCCTCATATCCCTCAGTTCTACAATGTGTGTTCACTTGTCATTTGTCTTCCTGTTCATCATCGATTTGCTCGAGCGGGCACCAGTAACATCTCCATATGTTTGTCACATGCCAGTAGAGCCCAAGGGCATCTGCTTGCTCCAGGAACATAAAGACCCTCAAATCATTCCATCAGGTCATGGGAATGAAGTCTATAATTGTTACTGGTATTTGGCATATCAAATATGACACAGGTAGCTTGCCAGGCTCTACCATGAGGGTGGGATACTCTTGTAGTCACCTCTGATATCCAGCATTTATTCATTAACCGCGTGGCCTCAAACCAGACTGATTTGACCTCAAGTCAGTCTCCTTATATATACCAAAGTAATTCTAATTTCAGGGAAGGTTTTGTCAACAAAGAACCCTAAACAGCTTCTAGATAGTAGAAGAGTAGAAGGGTGGTGCCACACCCTAGTACAGGTATAAACAAGATTACACCAAGGACTAATCCCTTCCTTGGAATTATATGAAAAACACTGTATAGAGAGAGGGGCTGATATAAACACAGTAAAAAGTGAGGAGAGGGGGCTGATATAAAATACATCTTAATTTCATGGGCTTCCTGTAATCTAGATGGTACCCACAAGGTCCTTATTAATAATTTGCACCAGAGTAATACTGAGTATCTTGTTCTCTGTATACTGAAAGGGTTACACTTGCCTGCATGAGGGCAAACTAGTATGATCCTATAATCTTAAACGATAGTCTCAATGTAGCCAGGGTGGTCGTCTCCTGGTAAATTCTAACTGTCCCACACTGGGTCCAGTGGGTATAAAGAGTGGCAGTGCCCAATCTAGAAAACATTGAAGTTTTAGTAGATGTATAATAATAAGTCTAGAAGTTATTTATTCAGTGTCAAGGTGACTTCTGTAACTGCCAAACCCTCCATCAGTGTTTACATAGAAGAAAGTCTCATTAGTGTGAACCCTGGTTTAAGAACATGTAAATAGATTAAGCTGTGAGTGGATAAAGCAGCAAAGCTCCCTAGGCCTGTCATCCAACACTTGTACACAGACAACCATGGTTCTGTTATTGAGCTATATATAAAAACTGAAAAAGGAGATTCTTCATGTTATTTATTATAAAAATTACTGCCCCATCAACTATTCATCAGGAAAAGTGGTGTTATTTCTAAAGCATTATGCTCATATTCCTAAAGCATACTTAATTCTGTCACAATATCCTCCCTATGATATACTATATAAGAGATATAATATGTATCAATTGAACCCATATAGTCAAATTTTACCAGCTATTTTCTTATCAGCCTAAAGATACATGAAGTTCTAAATCTAAGATAGTGCACTTGGATTCCTACTGAACCCAATTTGGTGAGTTTCAATCAATGCCCCCAAATAGGAATACCTTTTGGGAAATTGTTTCTATTGTACAATATATTTTCTACTTCTTTTATAATCTGACTTAGTTAAATATGAATTTAGTATTCTCACCAAGTTCTAATAAAATCTATGACAAAATATGGCCAGAAAAATAGAATCCATTGGCATTTTGTAGATGCCTCCTTCAAATTAAAGAGCATCACTTTAAGTTGTACACTTAAAATTTTGTTTTTTCTCCTTTTCTGTAAGGTATTATAGAAAATCAAATACCTTGATGAGGTTATTTTATTTTATTTTATTTTATTTTTTTTTTTTTTTTTTGGGCACGGGGCGGGTGGGTGCCCGGAGGTATTTTATAGTGCTAGATTTTCTTTACTCACAGAAATCTATTAGAAAATGAAAGCTTTTTATAATTATAATAGTGCATAAAGTGATTATAAGTTCAAATGGAACATTTATAATATTTTGATTAAAAAGAGAACCTATATAAAGCTATAATATATCTATAATTATTAAGAATAACAGGGGACTGGAGAGACATTACAGCAGGTAGAGCGTCTGCCTGGCATGCAGGCAAGCCAGCTTTGATCCCCGGTGTCCCATATGGTTCACTGAGCACTGCTAGTATTACTTCCTGAGTGAAGAACCAGACATAAGCCCTAAGAAACACCAGGTGTGGTCCAAAAAAGCAAACCAAAAGAGAAACAAAATAATTTACATTGGAAAGTCTTAAATCTTCTGTGGCCATTCTCATCTACTAGGTAAATCTACACAGTACAAAAAGACTAAACTAATCAAACTTTGAAACTCACATTGTGAGACGCAGACATGTGCACCCCACCACCCCTGCCACAGATGAAAGACATACCATTTTTTGGTTAAAAACGATGGGAAATGACACTAATTCTTCCGGATTTTCTTGTCTTCCATCTACATTTCCAATATGCACACTAGATCAGTTTCTACTAGTGTGTCTTCATGGAGGGGAAAACAGACACTTCTAGACAAGTACCTGGTTTTCAGGGTCAAGTGTGTCATTCTAGTTATAAAGACTGGGAAAACAGGCTTTATAGCAAAGAGCCTGACAGACTACTTCGGGTCCGGTAGACCGGAAGGTCAAAGGTCTCATGTATTTCCCCTAATTTACTTAACTACGATCTCTAAGCTTGATAAAAAAAAGACCCTAGAATGATGGTTATTTTCTTGAAAATATTATTAACAAGTCCCGGAAAGCAACTGAGACGAGCAGGAAGGCAAACACTTAATGGGTTGGACTATCAAAAAGCTACTGCTTTTGTTGTGGGTGGTGAGGGGCTCTGCAGTACAGAATCTGAATCAATTACAAACAAACTCTCTCCTTGCAGGTCCAAGAGCCCAGAAACCCCTTCACACTAGACTAAAGATGGCAGGAAAAATCAATAAGCTATTGAATTGGGTTCTCTGGGGAGAACACAGTGTATTTTGTAATTTCAAAATAGCTCTTTTATTAGAGTGCTGAAGAGAGTAGAGACATTACACTTCCATAAAATAAAATCTAGGCAACATTCAGATCTGCTTTAAAATTAATAGGACTTATTTTTTTTTATCTCTTTTGGCAATAGGTTGAGTGTGATGCCTGCTAACTCTACCTGCAATATGATTTGGTAACCATTTATTAAGAACAGTTTTATATTTCTTATTGCATCACCTGAGTGTTTCTCTGTACCCTGGATAGTAAATCAAGTGTTAAATGATTTATAGCATAGCTAAATAAATAGAATTTTAATTTTCCTAAGCAAGACACATATGTCAAAAGAACACACATATATGTGTATATATGTATATATATATATATATTATGGTGTTGGGCATAGAGGAATGATGGTTCATGTGTAGGTTTAGTTATCAAAATCCACAGCGTATAGTCTGACAGCTTTTGAAATACATAAACTGTTTCTCTCTCTCCTGTTTCCATAGAAACAGAGTGCACAAAGCCTTAGTTTTTGTACATAAAAAAAATGGGAATGGAGACTGGAACAAAAGAAAAATTCAGAAAATGGAAAATTAAGCATCTATACTCCTCAAGAGCCTCATCTTTGTTCATGACCCATTATGGTATTATGAAAAATATGCATTTGAGTCCACGTTTGGCTAACTTTGAAATGATTGATAAGGTCTTGAAAGGTAGGAACATGCTCACCTCCCTTGTGCATTCCACAAACTCAGTGCAAATTACTCATTGCCACCTTCTTCCAAGGGAAGCTCATTAGTCTTCCTTTCTTTCAGGCATTCTTTCTGGAGCTTTGCTCATCAGCTTTCGTCTCCTTATCACACTGTAGGCTGAGTATTAGTATTTCTCCATTTTCTGATTTCCCTCTCTGTTCATCAACTTTAATAGGCCAATGGTAATGTCCCATATTCATCTTAGACTGGGCGAATAAGACATATTCATGAAAGAAGAATGGCACAAAGTCACCCACGAAGACCTGACCCATCCACATTGAGGAATCCTTACCTGAAATTTCCCTGTTGGGACAGGGTTTAAAAACATGTATAAGATGATTTCACACTCATCTGTGGCATATAAACAAAATAAGGGAATAAACAATATTAAATGATGACACACCCTAGTCCTTTGCAGATATGAGATCACCAAAAGTAGGAGGTGGTGTGGGAGGGACGGAAGAAGGCTTACTGTGACACAAGGACAGTGATGGAGGGTCTCTGACACATTGGCATTTTGGAGGTGGTAAAGATGCAGGAGATATTTTCATAAAAGCAATGAAGATCAGTACTAATATAGCCATATTTTGAAAAGAAAAAAGAAAGGGTCCTATCCACAATAAATGCGTGCTTCCAACTACTACCTCTTCTCTTCTACCCTCAGCTATGTGAATAGGTGTGTACATGTATATATAAATATATACTTATATATATAATATACATATATACCTATATATAAATGCATTTCTCCTTTAATTTTTATATTTTTGTTTCTTGAGCAACAGTAGTAACTCAAGGACTACTCCAAAACTGGTGCTCTGGGTGTACTTCTGGCAATATTAGAGGACCATGAGCTGCCATGGATCAAACGTAGACCTCCAATCTGCAAAACATGTGTAATCCTTTGGGCTATATCCCAGCTCCTCTTTAGAAATCTCCATGCCTTGTGTTGATTCTTTCGATGAGATTACCTTGAATCTCATCTCCCATGTGGTGGAAACCTAGGCTAGATATACATATGGAAAAATTTAACATCTAGCCAAACCTGTAAGTGATTTAACAAATTATCCATCCTTTGGGCATTATAAAAAATCAATGAATATTAGCTTTCTTTAAACAAAATAAGAAGAGCAAACAAAGAATTTTTTATAAGTAGAAAATGGAAAACAAATAGAAATAAGCAGTGTCTGCTTTTTAGTATTGCTTCTTGATCTGGGGTGAGGGACTAGATCTGTATATTTTAGATAACTGTATCATGTAGCTGATATATGAGAACAGACAAGTAAGTATCCATACTTTTCACTGTCACCCCTTTAATGATGAGAATATCTATTTTCACCTTGTCATCTGGGGAGTAGTTCTAGACAGTACAACAAAATCATCAAGGCCAGGTGTTTGAATTGGTTTTACTTGAGTACTCCTGGAACAAGAAGAGAATAACACTGCAATCAGAAAATGTAACAAATGCTACTGTGGATCTTGGCACTCTGTGCAGGGTTCTCACAGGAGTTTTTCTAAATGCAGGGCATGCCCTAAATATATAATGACATGATGAACTAGATTTTCTGAGATGAAGTCATTACTGTCTATTTGTAAATAATAGACCTTTTAAAGAAGCACATGAATGAAAACATTTTAAATTGATATGATAAAATGGCTCCTATGGGGTATTTTGCATGATAGTGAAAAATAAATAAAACATATTTTCTAAAATTTCCAAAATATATATTGACCTGCTGGGCCACAAGGAAATTTATTGGGTTCAAATATATCTATCTATCTATATATACTATGTATACTATATATCTATAAATATACTATCTTATCAAATATATACATATATTATTTATATATAAATTTTCCACATCCAGATTCCCCTCTCCTCAGAGCTCCACCCAGCAGAAGAGCTGATCACAGCCTGGCTCATCAGTGACCCGCCCTGCAACAGTCTTTTTCAAGGCCAGCCCAGGTATGCCGATTCAGAGACTCACAAACGGGGCAGAGCTGCTACTTGCTCTCCCTGTGCTCAGCTGACCACAAGGCATCCGGGAGGGAAGGCGGGTTCTAGCCCTGATCCGCCATCCCAGCAGAGCCTCACAAGAAGCCAGAGGAACCCCCACACCATGAGGGCTGCCATTTTCCACATCTGGACTCTCCTCTCCTCAGAGCTCCACCCAGCAGAAGAGCTGATCACGGGAGTGGCCACTGCGGTCACACGGTTCATCAAAAAATGCTCAAGTTTTGAGGCAACTACAAGATTATCCCACCTGCACGGCAGAGCCTGGCAAGCTACATGTGTCGTATTTGACATGCCAAATACCAGTTACAATTATAGACCTGATGGAATGGTTTGAGGCTCTTTATGCTCCTGGAGCAGGATGAGGCCCTTGGACTATCTTGCATGTGACAGGACATATTGAAATGTTACTGGTGCCCGCTCGAGCAAATCAATGATATGGGGGAAGACAGTGATACAGTGATATACAGTGTATATATAGTATATATATATAATATAAATTATTTAAAGATAAGCAAAGGGGAAAGATATAAACTTAAACACAAATCCTCCTTAACCAGTAGCACTTGGAAAATGAGTTTCAAATCTTAAATTATAATGATCCAAGCTTATGTTTTGACTTGATGAATGGATTTTTATTACAGATGTAGTCTGTCCTCAAATAGTCAATGCCCTTCTCTGTTACGTCATATTTCTCTTGTCACAAGTTAATATGAACTAGATAGAAAGAACTCCTTTTATGCTAACCTCTCACTTTTTAAATCTAGAAAAAAATATTTCATCTCCAATGTTAAAAGCAAAACCAAAGAACACTCTAAGATGACATTATCCCATACCCAAGTATGTCCAGGCCCTTTATCTCTTGCCAGTCCCTGAGGAAGGTATAATCCAGAGGTCAGTAGACTGATTTTGTGGGAGTCTCTCAGGCAATTATAGTCTTACGACAGCACCTATTAACCTGATGGCAGGGGTCTTGAGCCTCTTCTTGTGAGAATGGGATATTAAAATTCTGACTTTCATCTGGCCCAGACCCAACCTTGTCAAGGCTGACTGCGTGACAATCTTTACTTATCTGCTTGGGACTATCACCTCTCTTCAGGTGATCTTGCAGCCAACATTTAAACCACCATTTTATCCTTCAAATCATATTTTTTAACTTTTTTTTACTTTTATTTTTATTCTTTAGTAATTTAAAAGTGGTTCACCCACACTGGCCCACATTGTTCTTCCCATGTCATGACAATCTCCCTCCATTCTTCTCTTCTCCCAAATTCCTTTTAAGCGCTCTCACATTCTCAGAAATAGCTAGAAATTACTTGTACTAAGAACCCAAATAGTGATTCCTCACTGGGGCTCATCTGCATGCACGACAAGTAAGAAATCTAAAAACTGAATTATACTTTTTCTCCCTGACTTTTTTTTAACCACAGGATAAATCATTCCTCTATAGACTTTATCAGTTTCTTTCTTTTTTTTTTTTTTTTTTTGGCTTTTTTGGTGTCACACCCGGCAGGGGTTTCTCCTGGCTCTGCACTCAGGAATTATTCCTGGCGGTGCTCGGGGGACCATATGGAATGCCGGGGATCGAACCTGAGCCAGCATGGGCGGCCCTGTGCAAGGCAAACACCCTACCCTCTGGACCATCGCTCCTTCCTTCCTTTACTTTTCTTCCTTCCTTCCTTCCTTTACTTTCCTTCCTTCCTTCCTTCCTTTACCTTCCTTCCTTCCTTCCTTCCTTCCTTCCCTTCCTTCCTTCCTTCCTTCCTTCCTTCCTTCCTTCCTTCCTTCCTTCCTTCCTTCCTTCCTTCCTTCCTTCCTTCCTTCCTTCCTTCCTTCCTTCCTTCCTTCCTTCCTTCCTTCCTTCCTTCCTTCCTTCCTTCCTTCCTTCCTTCCTTCCTTCCTTCCTTCCCAGTGGCTTCTCTCAAAGCAGTCCTTGAACATCCTGATAAAACCAATAGTTTAAACCCCCTTATATTACCTTCTTAGAAGTGATACTACAGGGGCCGGAGGCGATGGTCCAGTGGGTAGGGCGTTTGCCTTGCACGCGGCCAACCCATGCTAGCCCAGGTTCGATCCCGAATCCCATATGGTCCCCGAGCACCAACCGGAGTAATTCCTGAGTGCAGAGTCAGGAGAAACCCCTGAGCATTGCCGGGTGTGACCCAAAAAAGCAAAAAAAAAAAGTGATACTACAAGTCACTCTTGTGGTTTGTTTAGTTCTATATATGTTATTACATATGGAGTCAAGGGTTTTGTTTTATGCCTATGTTTAATATATTCCATGCAATAGTTTTTCTTCTCTTAGAAATAACAGAAAAAATGTGAAGCTTTAATGGAAACTAAATAACAGCACATCTTGATCTCATCCACAGCCTCATCTGCAATACTCCTTAGACAGCTCCCACTGAGTCCTAGGTCTTCCAGAACAGGGTTTCAAAACTGTGGCCATAAGCCATGAAGTGACCATGGATTACCCTAATGAAGGATTAATAAAAACCCAGGATTATAAATTTGACTTATATTACCAATTACTTTGTAACTCATTCCTACTCCCATTCTGCCTTACTGTGGTATTGCCTCCATTCCTGGTGAGAACTGTGACAGGACGTCTTTGCCTGCTCTTCATCCAGGCTACAGACTCACAAGGTCCTCTCACAAACCACCCACAGCTCATCAGGTTTTGGCTGCATATTTAAATATCTACATGTGTGCAGCATTCAATAAATGATATGATAGTGATCTGAAATTCTGAGAATAGTTTCCAATTGTTATAGTTTCTTGCTTTAGAAAAAAATTAATCTTTCCAATTTTGAAAACTAACCATAATTTAACCTTCTAACTATATATTCTCCAAGTGACAATTATTTGTAAACTCACTAAAAAGTCAGGGAGATAAATATTCTATGGCAGGGAAACAATTCATTAAAATCAAGGGATCTATAGATACGCTGGTTCCAGCTTTAGCTTCAGATCCATATTTTTCTTCATTACTTTTCATTTCTGAATATGATACATAGAAATTTGCTTATGTAATATTTCAAAATTTTAACATATGTAAACACTGATACAATAACTACCACAATATGAGCAGAGAATGAGTCCCATCATTCCTCAAAAACTCCTTCAAGCTATATAATTATTTTGCCTTCATTCCTTATATAAAATTATGAGTTGACAGCTCTTTTCCATTAACACTTTAAAAAAATTACCACTTCTCATCTCCATAGTTTCCAATATGACAACAGATGAGAAATCTATTGTCGACTTGAACATTGTTTCCCCAGTAATCCATCATTTTTACTTAGTTAAATTCAAGATTTTTTTATTCTTTCATTTTGTGGAGGGAAGAATCCTAAGAAGTTCCAGTGGGTTTGGAACAAGGATGGACCATCAGGGCTATATCTGATGGTGCTTGGGTGGTGTGTATAGAATCACAGATCAGTTGAACCCCTGTGCTATACCATCAACACCTCAAGTTTGTTGTCTTCGTTAAGTCTCAGCAATATTGAACATGGGATGTGTTGGCATGGAATTCCTTGAGATTATACTAGTTAATTTTCATTGAATTTTAAAACTGTAGATTTATATCACCAACTAAATATGGTTTTCACTCATTGCTTATTCAAGTCTTTTCATAACTGCATTTTTTCTTTTTCTCCTCCAGGGTTCTATAACACAAGTTTTAAACCTTTGATGTTTTCACAGATTCTAAAAATTTATGTATATATATATATATATATATATATATAGATTATATATGTGTATATATATCTATTATATACACATATATAAAATCTATTTTTCTTTGTGATGATAGACTATATTTTCCAACTATATATTTGTTTTATTCTAGTTGGTATTTGAGTTCATCTTCATTCTGCAATGGAGTCTACATTATGGTTTTAAGATGCTATTTGTTATATATCTGATTCCCTCATTTAAATTAATTCTTTTATTATTTCCTATTTGTTGTTAAAATTTTTCTTCCCTCGATTTCAAGACCATTTCTGATTGCTTATTGGGCCAGTTATAATTATTATTTGAGAGTATTGGTCAGATGATTCCAGAATCTGTCTCCTTGCCTCAGAATCTATCCTGTCCATGAGAACTGAGGTTTTCTTTCTTTTCTTTTATTTCTGATGTAAAATAAATGTTTTAGTAAAACGAGGAGGAGGGGGTATGTTTAAGATAGTGCGTGGGCATCTCCAGAGGTGAGAGAACTGAGTTATGTCATCAGACAAAAAAAGAAATTAACATCCCAAATTGGGTAACACAAAACTAAGGAGGATGCACCAAGGTTATCTTTATTGCCTTAAGAACCCCGGGTATGTAGTAGACATTTTGAGTAATTTAGGAATCTACACCTTTGTAAATGTTATAGAAATTCTCAACATTTTAATTTTAGTAGACAATTGGTATGGTTATTTTAATCTGCATGTCCTAAATACTTTTGCTTCTGTGGCCTACAGTTCCCATGGCAGTACAGTTCTCAAAGTCTTTGTAGTGCTATTCAGATCTGCCCTGCATATGTACCACTGTGGGAAGTGAGTCATCTGGTAGTTCAGTTCTAGTCTTTGGTATGTTGATTAGATCCATCCAGCACAGCTTGAGTGAACCCAGGTGTTCTTAAATGACTTGTTGGAGTAGCTCTCCAGACTCCCTGTTATCTCTCTATGATATTCCTGTTCCCTAGGGCTCACCTTTCTGGTCCTCCAGTCACAAAGCTGTGTCTTTAGCTGCCTCATTCTGCTGTGTATTTCCATGACTCCTGGGAGCCAAAAGGCAAGAGAGAAAAAAAAGCAACAAAGGTTCATAGCACTCTTTCAGGATCACAGCTCTGCCAACTATAGAGAAGGTTCTCTTCCTTCTAATTTCCAAAGTCCCCTATTATGTTGAACTTCCTGTCATTGCTATCACAGGACTACTAGAGGTATGGGAGTGCAGGAAGTAGACAGAATAAAGGTAAAACTATTCTATCCTCTCAGTCAGCATTAAGAGTTTCCTTTCTGGTTCCTTGAGCCAGAATTAATCAGCTTCTCCTAGAGTTCTCTGTTTATACCTGGATCCTATTCTGGACTTTAATACTGCTACATTTTTAAGAGGAGATACTGGAAGGGAAATGTATAAACTAGTCACCCTTTTGGTTGTACTTTGAAATATTCTCCTTTTAAAATCTACCTGCTACTATTTACTTTCAGAGTTCTAAAAAAGCTCCTAAATACCGTTTGTTCAAATTTTATCGTTGACATCAGTGGAGCGACAAGGTAAAGCATGCTTATTCCTCTTTCATTACAAGCATGGGAAACCTCCCAAATGGCTCGTCATGTAGAACTATACAAAGACGGCACTCTGCCCCTGTTCATGTGGGTTTTATCCCATTACCTATATGGTGAACAGCAACTAAAGCAATTGAACTGTAGTTAACTTGTGACAAGTATATGAGCTAATTCTTTTACTACTGTCCATAATCACCTGTGACTTACATAAAAGTTCCCTCACTAAGCACATCAATTTTTTAAGCACATCAATTTTTATTGTTTCATTTTGCACCTGGAAACTCAGATATAGTATGTCAAGCTCCACCTCCACATTGAGTTTTAATCCCACATTTTCAATCAACTGATGAATATTTCTAGCTAGATACCTTGCTGTTCCTTCACACAGTGCACACAGAAGATAAATCTTGTCATCTGTCCCATTATACCTCTCCCTGACTTCACTATTTCTGTCTGGAGCATAATCATTCTTCTTCTGTTCACCAAACTGAAAATCAGCTTTGACTTATTTTCCCTCACTTTGTAAATATAACCAGTCATCAAATAGCATCCATTCTCACTTCTGGATGTTTTA
This sequence comes from Cryptotis parvus, assembly GCA_021461705.1. NCBI lineage: Eukaryota > Metazoa > Chordata > Mammalia > Eulipotyphla > Soricidae > Cryptotis > Cryptotis parvus. The sequence goes on along the minus strand of JAJIBD010022334.1, from coordinate 285,126 downwards.
TTAACCTGTTTACTTCCAGTATCCTATTATTTGAGCTTTAAATATCCCAAGCAAGAAAACAGGATACATTAATACTAGTTCTACTACTATAACCATTACTGTAATTTACTAGTATAATCACCATCATCACCATCATCTTCATCATTTATTAGGCAGTCATTACATTTCTTTTCTGCCAACCTTGAATATGTCCTCACCACAAAATACAGAAGGCAGCATTTGTTACTTAAAATTAAAGATAAGTGAAACATAATTTCATGGCTGGATAAATGGAGAATAAAGACTAAAACTAAACTTAGGTTAGACCTAAAGTATAGTTCTACATACTGAAGGAGGAAGCCTCAGTTTCCCCTTGCCAACCTGAGAGAAGCCTACAGTTTCTCCTTGTCAGCAGCTTCAGTTCTCCCATTAGCCTACCCTGCCTCATCCTAAGGCCCTATCTCTAACATTCCCAACTTTCTCAGAATCATACAATTCTATTTGGAACCAGGAGTCACAAGACTAAGATAAAAAACAATACCTGAGGCAGATAGCCAGAAAGACCCAAACCAGCCAGACCACCCTGAAGATTTCTGGCATTCTCTGTAATACTCAGTGATAACAATGCAGGAGACCTTTAAAAGAGCCTATACAATCACTTACTTTAACTTAGTCCTATACTAAGTTCCTCCCCAAGAAGGGGAGTTCCTTTCCTCTCTCCTCTACTTTCCAATAAATTTTTCTACTTTCTAATTCTGAGTCTGAGCATCTTTACTATTCAATATTTTCATGCTTGAAAATATTGAAGAACCTGGGAATCGCGATCGAACAGAGATCTGCCACCACTTCTTCTGCCTCACCTGCATCATTACCACAAATATACTGCAGAAATGTACTTAGAGAACCAGAGGAATCATTTTCTTTACACAAAGGTATTGTATGTTTCTTTAGCAGTGCACTGAGCTCATGGGCATAATCTGCCTAAGATAGTTACTGTTTCATTCATGAAAAGGTATATTTTGTTAATGATAGAACAAATCTGAGAAAGAAGGGAAAGTTACAAGTAATCTAAATAGTGAATTTATTGAGAGTTTGAAATTCTATTCTATCAGATCTAAAATTTCCCTCAATTGAGAATCAACATTGTTAAAATGTCAATACTCCCTGAAGTATCATATGGATTCAAAACAGTCCCCATAAGGGTGTCCATGATGTTTTTCAAAGAAACTGACCAAAACTCTGAAATTCATACGCAACAATAAACCAATCATTGGGAAAAAGAAGATGGGAGGCATAACCTTCACTAACTTGGAACTGTACTACAAAGTGGTACTAATTTAAACAGCATGGTATTGGAATAAAAAAGACCTATGGACTGATAGAATAGAGTTGAATATCCTGACACACAACCTCATATATATATAAAAAAAAAAATCTCTTAATCTTTGATAAAGGAGAAAAAAATACATAGTGGAACAAGGAATGCTTCTTCAACAAGTGGTGCTGGGAAAACTGGGCAGCTACATATGACAAAATAAATATAATTCTCTATCTAATGCCATGCACAAAAGTCAGATCAAAATGGATTAAAGTTCTCAATATCAGACTTTAATCCATAAAATACATGGAAGCAAACATAGGCAAAATCTTCCACCACACTGATTATAAAGGCATCTTCAAAGATGAAACACTACTAATAAAGCAAGTGGAAGCAAAGATAAACATATGGGACATATTAAACTAAAAAGCTTCTGCAAATCAAAAGAAACAGTGACCAAGATACAAAGACAGTCCACAGAATTGGAATGAATTGTCACTCAATGCCCATCTTATATGGATTAATATCCATGATATTGGTAGAACTAGTAGAGACAAGAAAAAAAAAATCCAACCCGATCAAAAAATGGGGAGAAGAAATGAATAAACTTTCTCAAAAAAGAAATGCAAATGGTCAAAAAGGCATATGAAAAAATACTCTTCATCAGTAAGCATCAGGGAGATGCAAATCAAAAAATCAGTAGGATATCATCTCACAGCACAGAGAACTGCACACATCCAAAAGAGCAAGAACAACCAGTGCTGGTGTGAATGCGGAGAGAAAGGAACTCTCATCCATTGTTGGTGAGACTGTTGACTGGTTCAGCCTTTTGGAAAAAAAGATGGCATTACTTCAAAAACTAGAAATGTAGCTCCAATTTGACCCAGCAATAACTCTCTATTATTAGGAATATACTCTGTGAGCCTAAAACACACAGCAGTAACACAATCTGCACTTTTATGTTGACAGCAGTACTATTCACAAAAGCCATACATGTAACAACCTGAGTGACCTGAGAACAGATGACTGGGTAAAGAAACTGTGCTATATCTACACAATAGAATACTATGCAGCTGCTAGGAAAAATGAAGTTATTAAATTTGCCTGTAAATGGATGGGCATGAAAAGTATCATGCTGAGTGAAACTAGATGGAAGGAAAAAGACAGATATAGAATATTGCATTCATTTACAGGATATAAAATAAAAAAATAGTATCACCTCACTTGTATCACTTGACTTCCCGTTGTTCATCAATTTGCTTGGCGGGCACCAGTAACGTCATCACTCATTGGAATCAGGTCCATTATTGTTACTGTTTTTGGCATATCAAATACAACACAGGTATCTTTCCAGGCTCTGCTGTGGCTTTGGGTTCATCCCAGGAGGCCCATTCTTTTCCTGTCAGACCATCAACATCCAGGGCCCATGGGGCAGAGCCCTGGGTATAGACCAGCCTGTCTCCTATCTGCCACCTGCCAATGTAGCCAGGCACCCATGCCACACCAGCAACACCTCGGGGGCATTAGTGTGAGACTTATATTCAAGGCAATGCAAATCAGGAACCAAGAGAACTTGTCAATGGTTGGACTCTACCAGAATGTATGGGGGGTCAGAGACTAGATAAGATGTTGAAAGAACCAGTGTGTTAATAATTGTTGGAAATAATAATGCCAGACTAGTACTGAACATTGAATTTAGGCAAATGGATATACATGATAGCCCCTAAACATATGCACTGAGGGGAAGGAGGAAGGAGGAAGGATTAGGAGGAAGGAGGAGGAAAGAGAAGGAGGAGGAGAAGAAGGAGAGAGAGGAGGAGGAGGAGGAAGAGGAGCAGGAGCAGGAGAGAGGAGGAGGAGGAGAAGCAGAAGCAGGAGCAGGAGCAGAAGCAGCAGAAGCAGCAGCAGAAGAAGAAGCAGAAAAAGGAAGAAGAAGCAGAAAGAAGAAGCAGCAGAAGCAGAAGCAGAAGAAGCATAAAAAGGAAGGAGGAGAAGAAGGAAGAGGAGGAGGAGAGAAGGAGAAGGAGGAGGAGAAGAAGTAGAAGTAGAAGGAAAAGGAGAGTAGGAGAAGGAGAAGGAGGAGAAGGAGGAGTAGAAGGAGAAGGAGGAGGAGGAGAAGGAGAAGGAGAGTAGTAGAAGGAGCAGGAGAAGGAGGAGAAGAAGGAAGAGGAAGAGGAAGAGGAGAAGGAGGAGGAGAGGAAAGGAGAAGGAGAAGAAGGAAAAGAAGGAGAAGGAGGAGGAGAAGAGGGAGGAGGAGGAGGAGAAGAAAGTGAAGAAGAAGAAGAAAGAAGGAAGAAGGAGGAGGAGGTGGAGGAGGAGAAGGAGAAGAAGGAGAAGAAGAAGAAGAAGAAGGAGAATGAGAAGGAGAAGAAGAGAAGAGAAGACGAAGAAGATGAAGAAGAAAGAGGAGGAGCAAGGAGAAAGAGAAAATAAGAAGAAGAGAAGAAAGAAGGAAGAAGAAGAAGAAGAAGAAGAAGGAGAAGAAGAAGAAGAAGGAGAAGAAGGAGAAGAAGAAGAAGAAGGAGAAGAAGAAGAAGAAGGAGAAGAAGGAGAAGAAGAAGGAGAAGAAGGAGAAGAAGAAGAAGAAGGAGAAGAAGGAGAAGAAGAAGGAGAAGAAGGAGAAGAAGGAGAAGAAGGAGAAGAAGGAGAAGAAGGAGAAGAAGGAGAAGAAGGAGAAGAAGAAGAAGAAGAAGAAGAAGAAGAAGAAAGAAGAAGAAGAAGAAGAAGAAGAAGAAGAAGAAGAAGAAGAAGAAGAAGAGTGTTGAAGTACTCTGCTGCCCAGAGCCTCTGCATCTGGCCTGGAGTTGCCTCCTACAGGTCACTTTGTAGTTAGGAGTAGGACAGTTAGAATGTGGCAGTATAAATATCCTGCCTCATTCAAATAAATATTTGAATAAATATTCTCTCATGCTGCCACAATCATCATAGGACTAGCTAGATCTTACCAGTATATTTGCCTGACCACGTTGGATCTCTAAGTAATTAGTCCAGAGAGATATGCTGTTTGCCTCCAAGCAAGCAAGCATGGCTCTATGATAACTCAAAGGCAGAGAAAATACAGAACTATGAAGTAAAGATGAGACTTTTGTGAAGGCTTTGAGAAATATTTAGTTGGCTATAGAATATTCTTTGGGGGCTGGAGTGATAGCACACTGGGTAGGGCATTTGCTTTACAAGCAGCCGACCTGGATTCGATCTTCAGCATCCCATATGGTCCCCCAGAGCACCTCCAGGAGTAATTCTGAGCAAAGAGCCAGGAATAATCCCTGAACATTGCAGGGTATGACCAAAAAAAGAAAAAAAAATATTCTTCAGTACAGATGCATTCCTTTGTATTCTGAGATACAGCTCATCTCAGAAGCCACTCCCTCCACTCTACCCTGAAAGGTCACTTCCAAGGCAGATCTTAGCTAGGCAACATTAACATCTCAAAGAGCCTAGGTGAGGTCCTGGGAGAAATTACCTGATGGCATTTGACCCTGATGGCTTCCAGTAGGAGGGGAAGTTTGGATGGCAGGAATATAAAATTATCTTGCTTCCCTCTCTCTCTCTCTCTCTCTCTCTCTCTCTCTCTCTCTCTCTCTCTCTCTCTCTCTCTATTTCTCTCTCCTCCTTTCTGCTGGCACTGCTTTGCTGTCTCCCTCTCTACAGGGCCTTAATACATGGTGGCAGCCATCTTGGCCAACACGTGGCTGGGACCAGTTGTGAATCCTAAGTTTGGGGTTTTTCCTATTGCTGATTTGTATGCACAAACCTGTATTAAGTAAGACATTTTGAAACTTCACCGGATTCTTGTGTCTTTCTCCTTCCACTGGCTGCAGATCCCCTGGAACAGAAGGGGATCCCTGACCCTGCTCTTGGATTTTGTGCAGGGTGCCTCAGGATTTCCCGTCAGAGGAGAAGGAGGAGGAGGAGGAGGAGGAGGAGGAGGAGCAAAAGGAGGAGGAGGAGGAGGAAGAGGAGGAGGAGGCCGCCCAAAAGAGGAAGAGTGGGGATGGAATCTGGGGACATTGTTGGATATATCAGTGGATTAGAGTTGAGCAGATGGATCAAAGCCAGATCATATAAGCACGTGACCCTAGAGAGAGAGAGAACAAGTCATTGGTGTAGGGATATAACACTATTTATTTGGAAAGGGATATTGAATACCTGAAATTCTGTTGTTAAAAGCTCTGTAAATAACAATGAAGTAATTTTCCATAAGATAATTTGTTTCTTCTCTATCATTATTGTTATTATTCTGATAGCTACTTTCTAATATCCAAATTGAAGTTATACCATTTTTATTTTGAATTCCTATCATCCCCAGTATAGTACTGGATACATAGCAAGGTACTAAGTGTCTCTTAAGTAAAGGATCTAATCAACCAAAATATGTGCAGGTGGAACTGGATTTTCAGAATTCCTAGAAATGGTATTTTGTGCACTTTATTGGTTTTTCTTTTTAGGGGTGAAGGGCATACCTTCTAGGAGTAAAGACTAGAAAACCATACAGTTACACTTATTTTATATGCCCCAGCTCTGTGAGCTATCTCCCAGCCTTGCCACCTTGTACATTTTAAAGACTGGTATTAAAACCTCATTTCTTTGCAAGTAATTATAGATTTAAGAGAACTACCCAAAAAGGCAGCATTTTAATAAATCGCTTACATCAGTTCTAAGAATGAGAATAGATAAAAAATATTCCTAAGTATCAAGATTTAAATTATAACACAAATTCTAAGCATCCAAACCACCTCTTTTCATACTATGGCTCTTCTTTTTTCACAATTTTTCCCATGTAGGATAGTTGCCTTTTTGATAATGTACAGATTTGAAATTTCAAAGGTACATGTGTTCCTGAATATAGTTTTCTTCCCTATTTCATTGCATTGATAGCCATATTTTATTTAAGAATATTTCTATATATGGCCATTTCAGATCTCACAAATGTCCATTATGACATTAATTTTGTAGTGGACATTTTGATGCATATTTTGCCCTATCTTCTTTTTAATTCTTTAAATTAGATTCCTACAGGCGAAGTTTTCACATTTGACAACAAACACTTTTTTAAGGCTTTTAACACATATTTCTAAAATGCTTTATAGAAACCAGCTACCAATTTACACTCTCCGCGGCAGTATATCATAGTGCCCATCTCCTGCCCCTTCCCCATCACCAGAAATTGCAGTGAGAAAAAACCTTTTTCAATATGACAGGTTTATTAATTTTTTTATTCAATTTTGCATTCTTAGTGATTAGAGATTGCTTTTTTAAAAAAAACCGTATTGTCCATATCTTCCTAGAATTTCAACATGTGAATTTAATAAATTAGAGACAGACTATGTTTTGGGGGGGTTGGGGATGTTACACTGAAGTAGAAGAGACCCTTAAAGAAATACATGAATAATAAGATTAATCATAAGGAGTTTCGGAAGTTTCAAGCATTTGTATGTATCATTTATTCTTTCAACAAGTCAGAAGCAGCAAAAATAATTCACGTATGTAGATGTAAGTATTCTTGTTAGATTGTTCAGGTAGTAAATGATAGAGCCACATTTGTGCAGACCAAAATGCACACTAGGACACTAGAATGACTAATGGAGATATTTTAAATCAAAGGTAAGCGTAAACAGACTCACACCCAAGTCAGATGATCTTTTATACAGCATCTTTTCTTTTGACTCACAGCAACACTATCCCTTGCCTCCCATGGGAGGAGTACTGTGAATACCTGTGGGACTCAACTGTAGCCTTTCTCGTCCATTGCTTTATTGCATATCGATATCTGTGAAGAGCTGCTTTAGAATATGCTGAGAGTACAGATGAGATCAAGAATGAATTGGATTTAGTCTCCCCCCCAGCATCAGTCTCCCCCCACAGGTGTGTGTGTGGACCCCTGCGTCTCCGCGGACCCAAGTTGCCCCAGGGAAGAGCGGAAACTCCATCAACGGGAACCAAGGCAGTTTGCCTTGGTTTCACTGCGGACCCTTTGGGCCCTGTGCTTCCGGGACCGGCGGCAGTCTCCCCCAGCGTCAGTCTCCCCCACAGGTGTGTGTGTGACCCCTGCGTCTCCTGCGGACCCAAGTTGCCCCAGGGAAGAGCGGAAACTCCATCAACGGGAACCAAGGCAAACTGCCTTGGTTTCACTGTGGACCCTTTGGGCCCTGCGCTTCCGGGACCAGGCGGCAGTCTCCCCCCCCAGCGGCAGTCTCCCCCACAGGTGTGTGTGTGACCCCTGCGTCTCCGCGGACCCAAGTTGCCCCAGGGAAGAGCGGAAACTCCATCAACGGGAACCAAGGCAAACTGCCTTGGTTTCACTGCGGACCCTTTGGGCCCTGCGCTTCCGGGAACATCCCAAAACTCAAAACCAACGCGGAAAGAAAACCTCTTACTACCTATCTTGCATGAGGTACCAGTGAACCTTGGTTCCTACATCCTTGCTACCCACCCAAACTCTGCAAACAGACCAGACACCTACTAACTGTACTATCTAGTCCCCCAAGACCCCATATTTGCAACCTACAATAGTCATAATGGTAAAGCAATGCAAAATTCCATCAAGCTCTGTGAGTGAAATCACTAGTCCAGATGAGCCAAGCAATACCAATGAGTTGTATAACCACTCTGATAAGGAATTTCGGAAAGAAATGTTAAGAATTCATAAGGAATTCAAGGAAGCAATGGAATGCAAACTCAATAAAATACAAGAGGACATGATAGAAGAAGTGAGGAAAATGCAAATGGAAATGACAGTTATTAAAAATGAGGTAAATGAAATGAAAAACACAATGGAAAGCCAGCATAGCAGAATAATAGCTACTGAAGAAAGAATTAGTGATCTCGGGGACGAGTTCCAAAGATTCGCTACACAACACCAGAAGATAGAAAAAAAGACTCACAATTACCAAACAGACAACAAGAGATAATCGGGATGAAGCCAGAAGAAACAACATATGGATCATTGGGGTCCCAGAAGGCCAAGAAGAAAACCCTGATGAAGAAGAAACTGTCAAAGCCATAATTGCTGAGAAGTTCCCGGATCTAAAGAACGCTTGCCTCAAGATCCAGGAGGCCCGTAGGATACCAGCTAAAAGAAACCCCAACAAGAATACTCCAAGACACATCTTAATAAAAATGACAAAAACTATAGATAGAGATAGAATACTGAAAGCAGCAAGATCAAAGAAGGAAATCACATACAAAGGAACATCTCTAAGATTTACAGCAGACTTCTCTGATGAAACACTCCGAGCCCGAAAACAATGGTGGGATATTGTGAAAAGACTCAATGAACTGCAGGCCTCACCAAGAATTCTTTACCCGGCCAGACTCACATTCAGATATGAAGGAAAGATACACAACTTCATGGATAAGCAACAACTCAGGAACTTCATGGACTCAAAACCAACCTTAAAAGAAGGTCTGAAGGGTCTACTGTAATACGACCAAACCCATAAGCACAACAAGCACAAACAGAAAGATGACACAAAATCCCATGACAATAATCTCTCTCAATGTCAATGGTCTAAATGCACCAATTAAGAGACACAGAGTAACAAAATGGATTAAAAAATTGAACCCAACATTCTGCTGTCTACAAGAAACGCATCTGAATAATCAGAACAAACACAGACTCAAAATCAAAGGGTGGAAGACCATTCTCCATGCAAACAACTCCTCCAAAAAGGCTGGTGTGGCCATATTAGTATCAGATAATATAGACTTCAGGCTGAAAAAGGTTAGAAGGGACAACGAAGGCCATTTCTTATTACTTAAGGGGTATGTACACCAGGAAGAAATTACACTACTAAACATATATGCACCCAACGAGGGGCCAGCAAAATATATAAAACAACTGCTAAGAGACCTCAAAGAAGACATTAACAGTAGCACAATAATAGTTGGAGACTTCAACACTGCTCTATCAACGATGGATAGATCAACAAGACTGAAACTCACCAAGGAAATATTGGCCCTGAAGGAAGAAATGGAAGAAAGAGAGCTAGTGGATATATACAGGGCTTTTCATGCCAAAAAAGCTGAATACACATTTTTCTCTAGTGCACATGGAACATTCTCCAAGATAGACCACATGCTGAGCCACAAAGCATACCTCAATAAAATAAAAAAATAGAAATTGTGTCAGCTATCTTTTCAGACCATGATGCACTGAAAATGGAAGTTAACCATACACAGAAACAGGGAGTCAAACCAAACACCTGGAAACTGAACAGCTCACTCCTGAACAACAAATGGGTCATAGAAGAAATCAAACAGGAAATCCAAAGATTTCTGGAAACAAATGAAAATGAAGACACCAACTATAAGAACTTGTGGGACACGGCAAAAGCCGTGTTAAGAGGGAAGTTTATAGCTCTGCAAGCATACATCAGGAAACAAGAAAGGGCCCACATAAATAACCTGACTACACAGCTGAAGACATTAGAAAAAGACCAACAAAAGGAGCCCAACCCAGGCAGAAAAAAGGAAATAATAAAACTTAGAGAGGAAATCAATGAGTTGGAAACCAAAAAAAAACAATCCAAAAGATTAATGAAACCAAGAGCTGGTTTTTTGAAAAGTTAAACAAGATTGACAAACCATTGGCAAGACTTGTAAGGACAGGGAAAGAGAGAACCCAAATAAACAGAATCAGAAATAAAAAGGGTGACATCACAACAGAAACCACAGAAATCCAAAAAGATCATCAGAGATTACTTTGAGAGCCTGTATGCCGTGAAACATGAGAATCTAGAAGAAATGGATCAATTCCTGAAGTCCTATAACCCCCCACGGCTGAAACAAGAAGACCTCCAATACCTGAATAAGCCTATCACCATTGAGGAAATAGAAACAGTAATTAAAAGTCTGCCCAAACACAAAAGCCCAGGTCCAGACGGATTCACTAGTGAACTCTACCAAACCTTTAAGGAGGACCTACTGCCAGTCCTTTTCAAGCTCTTCCAGGAAATAGAAGAAACAGAAACACTCCCAAACAGCTTCTATGAGGCACATATCACCCTGATACCCAAAGCAGGGAGAGACAACACAAAGAAAGAAAACCACAGACCAATATCCCTGATGAACACGGATGCTAAGATCTTCAACAAAATACTAGCAAACAGAATCCAAAGACTCATCAAGAAGATTATACATCATGACCAAGTAGGATTCATCCCGGGAATGCAAGGATGGTTCAACATTCGCAAGTCAATCAACATAATACATCATATCAATAAAAGAAAAAATAAAAACCATATGATCCTATCAATAGACGCAGAGAAAGCATTTGATAAGATCCAGCACCCGTTCATGATTAAAACCCTCCAGAATATGGGAATTGAAGGGACTTTCCTCAAGATAGTTACAGCCATCTACCAAAAGCCCACAGCGAGCATCATTCTCAATGGGGAAAAGTTGAAAGCCTTCCCCCTGAGATCAGGGACAAGACAAGGTTGCCCACTCTCACCCCTTTTATTCAATATAGTACTGGAAGTACTTGCCATAGCAATCAGAGAAGAAAAGGACATCAAGGGCATCCAGATAGGCAAGGAAGAAGTCAAGCTATCATTATTTGCAGATGACATGATATTATACCTAGAGAACCCTAAACTCTCTACCCAAAAACTCCTAGAAACAATAGATGCATATAGTAGAGTGGCAGGATACAAAATCAACACCCAAAAGTCGGTGGCTTTCCTATATACAAATAACGAAAGAGAAGAAAGGGATATTAAGGAAACAATTCCATTCACAATTGTGCCACAGAAAATCAAATACCTAGGAATCAACCTACCCAAGTGTGTAAAGGACCTGTACAAAGAAAACTACAAGACACTGCTCCAAGAGATAAAAGAGGACACAAGGAAATGGAAACATATTCCCTGCTCATGGATGGGGAGAATCAACATTGTCAAAATGGTAATACTCCCTAGAGCTCTGTACAGATTCAATGCAGTCCCTATAAAGATACCCATGACATTCTTCAAAGAAATTGACCAAATACTCCTGAAATTTGTATGGAACAATAAACCCCCAAGGATAGCTAAAGCAATCCTCGGGAAAAAGAAGATGGGAGGCATCACCTTTCCCAACTTCAAACTGTACTACAAGGCAGTAGTAATTAAAACAGCATGGTATTGGAATAAAAACAGACCTGTGGACCTATGGAATAGAATTGAGTATCCTGACACCCAACCTCAAACATATGATCATTTAATCTTTGATAAAGGTGCAACGAGTCCAAAATGGAGTAAGGAAAGCCTCTTCAACAAGTGGTGTTGGGAAAACTGGGCAGCGACATGTAAAAAAATGAATTTGGACCTGTGTCTAACACCATGCACAAAAATCAGATCAAAATGGATTAGAGATCTGAATATCAGACTTGAATCCATAAAGTACATTGAAGAAAATATAGGAAAAACCCTCCACGACATTGAAGCTAAAGGCATCTTCAAAGGTGAAACATCACTAACAAAGCAACTAGAAGAAAAGATAAACATATGGGACTACCTGAGACTAAAAAGCTTCTGCACCTCAAAAGAAACAGTGACTAAGATACAAAAGCAGTCCACAGAATGGGAAAGAATATTCACCCAATACCCATCTGATAAGGGGTTAATATCCAGGATATATCAGGCACTGGTAGAACTTTACAAGAAGAAAACAAACAACCCCATCAAAAAATGGGGAGAAGAAATGAACAGAAACTTCAGCAAGGAAGAAATTCGAATGGCCAAAAAAACATATGAAAAAATGCTCATCATCACTAATCATCAGAGAGATGCAAATCAAAACAACAATGAGATACCACTTTACACCACAGAGACTGGCACATATTCAAAAGAGCAAGAACAACAAGTGCTGGCGTGGATGTGGGGAAAAGGGGACACTCATCCATTGTTGGTGGGAATGCCGGCTGGTACAGCCTTTCTGGAAAACAATATGGACATTCCTCCAAAGACTAGAAATTGAACTCCCATTTGACCCAGCCATACCACTCCTGGGAATCTACTCTGGGAAACCAAAAATACGCAGCGGAAACACCATCCCTACTTTTATGTTCATAGCAGCATTATTCACAATAGCCAGAATCTGGAAGCAACCAGAGTGCCCGAAAATCGATGACTGGATAAAGAAGCTTTGGTACATCTACACAATGGAATACTATGCAGCTATTAGGAAAAATGAAGTTATAAAATTTGCCTATAAATGGATGGACATGGAGAAGATTATGTTGAGCGAAATTAGCCAGAAGGAGAGAGACAGACACAGAATGACTGCATTTATCTGCATAACATAAATATATATGTACATATTAAGATACCAATATCCAAGGTCAAGTGAAACATATATCAGGAGGTCTTGTCAAAGGTGGAAATTATCACAAACGTGTGGGAGTCAGAGGCTAGGTAAGACAGAAAATGGAACAGTGTGCTAACAATTGTCGAGGGGTACTAATGCCAACCTAGAACTGAGCATTAAATAGAGGCAAAAAGATACACATGACAACCCTTTAATGTATGTTCTGTAATCCATAGTCTGGAGGGGAAGGAAAAGAGAAAGAGAGAGAAAAGGAAAGAAATAAAGAACCTGCCATGGAGCAGGGCTGGGGGAGGGGGAGGGAACCGGGGACGTTGGTGGTGGGAGATGGGCACCGGTGGCGGGATGGGTGCTGGAACACTGTATGACCAAAACCCAAATATGAACTTTTTAATTGTATATCTTTGTAATTGTAAAAATAAAAAATTTAAAAAAAAGAATGAATTGGATTTATGCAGGTTCTTTATGTAAAAGTTAAGAAGGAGTTTCATTATGAATCAAGAGTCTCAAAAGAATGTGTAAGCTACTGATGAAAATTAAAGGAACTTAATTTTTGTTTTTACTTTTTATTAAATAAAGCATGATTTGCATAGCTGCTTACACTGGGCTTTCCAGCATACAGTGTTCCCTACTCTAATCCCATCAGGATGGAAATGTAAATTTAAAAGACTTCCAGTGGCCATCAATTAGTCTTTTCTCCAGAAAAAAATGAATAAGTAAATAAAATGCAGGTGTTTGCCAGGAGTCCTGCTTACTTTCTGAAATCATGAGGAGTCTATAAAAATTACCTTTCTTCTCATAAATAGGTATGACCAATGGAGAGTTTTCAAATCAAAAGATAAATGCTAAGCTCATACCATAAACCCCACCAGACTCCAAACACATACACAGAACAAAAGAATCTGCATCTGCTTTTTATTTAAAAATCATAATAGAAACCCATCTTCTAACAATAAAAAGCACAGGAAGAAGACATATGAGATCTTATTAGTCAAGAAAAGAGAATGTGCTATGAAGTAGCTAAATGATTATGAATAGCTGTTAACATGTTCGGCTCTCTTTCCTAATAACTAATACAAGTATAATAAGGTGTCATCAGAACATTTCCAAACTAAAGAGTCAGTTATTTTTACTTTGAAAGAAAACTGAGCACCCTACAGGACTGAGTTTGAGATGGGGAAAAAACATTACCAAGGGAGAAAATAGAAGAAAAATGCATTGCAGGAAGAAACCAATGCAAATCTTAATTGAGAAAAGTTTGCTTAGAACTAAAAACTCAGCTATAGGCAATAAATGATCACTTGTTATGGCTCTGGTAACTAGATTTAATTGTGAAGCTTGTTATTATTAAATGCAATGGTTTTAGTAGTTTATTTTAATGCCCGTTTAATGTTTATCCAAATATAAAAATCAGTGGATAGTCAGATTTCACAAACATTTTTTTGCTTTTGAAATGCAGTATCTGTTTAAATAATTCCTCTTTAGCACTTAAATAGAAGTGTTTCATATTTTCATGTCCTGTGCCTACAAATATAACTAATATATCTCGAGGCATGTGCATAGAAATTTCTTGTCAGCAAAATTATGCCCTACGTTATTCTCTTAGATGTATATGTACACATTCCCCAGATCAAATTTGGCTATTCCTCTCAATTCATGTTTGTAATATTGACATTGGTCATACTTTATTACTTTACCAGGATAATACATTGAACTCTAATTTTTAAGGAATAACTATATCATTCTTACATCATTCATTCCAAGCTGTATATAACTATAGTATGTCCAGAGAAGAAGCCTAAAACATGTCTCACTAAAATATATGCATAATTTATTTATATGTTATAAAATATATGTATAAACAATTATGTATAAATGGATATGGAATAGCTGTATATTTTAAATATTCATGCCAAATATTTAATAAATTTAAAGTGCCCTTAATAAATTTAGAATGCCTACTTTTCATTTCTGACTCCCCAACCTTTACAGTGTATCTACTAGCCTTTGAATTAACATTTCAGGCAAATCATAATAGACCAGAAAATAATGAGATGAACATGAGATCTAACATGGAGAATATACCTTCAGTGCTTCAAAAGCTTATTCTCAGAGTAAGTAAATATACAATATGAAGTACACAAATGTTCTGTCATTTCTCACAACTCCTTTCATGTAAGTCTTGTCAGGTGAGATTCAAACACAGAATAGCTATTAAATATATAAGGCTTAGAACTGTTTTTGTTTTGCTTTGGCTCACACCTGGCTGTGTTCAGTGTTTACGCCTGACTCTGCTCATGGATCATCCTGGATGCTTGGGGGATTGTATGGGGTACTGGGGAGGATCAAACTCAGGTTAGCTGTGTGTCTCCAAGTGCCCTAAATACTGTGCAATTGTTCTGACCCCCAGGCTTAGGCTTTTCAAAATCTCTTTTATACTATGAGACTACAAAGCTAAGACAAATGTGACTTTTGTATATATAAGCCTATTTTTTGTGTTTTAGTTTTTAGTGATAATTTGAATAAAATTATCAGTAGATAAAGAGTTTTTATTTGGCAAAATATGCCACATTCAAATGGCTTTGAAAAAGTATTAGAACATAGTGTGCTTTGGATTTGATTAAATAAGTAAAGATCATTGTGGTCTTTGTGTAAACTTATTCTATCCAAAATATATTCTACCTGTTAAAACCAATGAACACAGGACTAATGTTTTTAGGAATTTAGGAATAAAATCATACAAGTGACATTAAAGTTATTAATTTGCATGTACTTTTAAAAACTTTTTTTCTATGGTTCATGTTTCTTATTCTAAAAAGTTGAAAATTGTTGTTGTTTTCTTTGTATAGGCATATTGCCAGAAACTGGAATTATGTTACAGAAACTTCTTTCTAATTATAACTAATAAAGAAATTGTTTATATTCCCCCCCAAATTAGGTGAATGAATGACATTCAGTAAATATGAAAGTCTTGTACTCTTTGTCCTTGGGGGGTTTCGGGCTTGTACTTTACAGCAGTTTTCTCCCATCTTTCCTGTGTCCTTTCCTCCTTGCCTAGTCATTATTCTCAATTAACAGTTGCTATAGGCAGTCATTATCTATCGAACCCATTTAGAAACTTGGTCACAGACTTCATCAACTCCAACCTTTCAAGGATACAGTCTGCTGGCAAGAATCATGGCCTTTGAATAAGTAAGCCAGATTTGTTCATAAGTGTCACATTTTCAGATTCAACCAATATTCTTCTTTTCTCTGGAAGTAAGCATCTGATTAGAGCTGTTCTTTTTGCTAATTCAGCTCTCTGGGTAATAAATATTTTATCTTATCAATAAACATGAATTTCTGGAATCCAAAGATATTTAGATCCTTAATTAGATAGTACATCTAAATTGGTTAATCAGAGTATTTTCTGGCAGTTTCTGAGTCAAAGTTATACTTCATCTGTGGTTAGCTTTTGTAATATTCAAGCTGAATAACTTAAAATTCCTAGTTCAAGCTACTTACAATCTGTGTTAATCAAAATGCTGTAATTAAATTGGGCATGGACTTATTCTGTAACCTCATCCACTTTGCATTTAAGTTGTCTCTACATGAATGTTTGACACTAGTACAGACTTTAAATATTAATGCATGGGAAGGGGTGAAGAAGATGTGAAAAAAAACCAGAGCCAACAAAATATAAAAGATAACAAAGGACAATTTAACATAAACTATTTTAAGAAAGGAGAGCATACAAACTTGCTAATATTGTTAGTAGCACTAAATAGCCCACTTTATACACAACCTAAAGCTCAAATGAATAGAAGTTATCAAGGTCTTATGGAATAAATATTAGAATCTGTGAAGCAGTTTCCTGTAGGTTTTTCTTTCTGCTTTTGAATTTTACTTTTAAATGGGCTAAAGCTACAAAACAGGTTAAAAATGAAACAAAGCAAAACAAAAAAAACATATTTTTTTCTTTCATGAATAAGGAAAACAGTACACTCACTCCTGAATGTCTGATTTGGTTCCTCAAAATAGACAGTTCCCTATGATTCTGGACAAAACAACATCATGAAATACTATTCTTTTTTCTTCACACACAATGGGAGACTTTTACATTATCTGTAAAAGTTTCAAGTGAGTATACTGCCAAATAGTTGGCTTTTACTATAAAAAGGGAAGGAGAATGTATGAAACTGGATATATAGCTCATGTTTTTCTTTGTACCAGATAGAGAAATTATATTTGTTGAGACACTGCACTGTTGAGATTCGAAGAAAGAGTATGCCCTCAATTTCACTGCACCATACTACTGTTCATTCAACTGATGAAGTTCTCAACTCAAAGGGCAACATCCACTTTGTTCTAAGTTCCTGCTGGAATGGAAAAGCTGACAAGGGAAAACTTACACAAAGGATATTGTGCTGTTAAAGTTTGTTCAAAGCCACACTTGTCAGATCTCTTTGAAATGAAATTGAAAAGGAAAAACCAATTTTCTTTGAGGACAAAGTTCATCTCATTTGGTGTACTGCACCTGTCTAATTTTCTTCTTTGAGAAAGAAATCTTGACTAGGAAAATTTGAAAAAAATAGTTTATACTAGTGCAGGTATGTATCATAATGTTTAATTCAGACTAGTGCTACATTCTAAGAAAATAAATATAAGTGAATTACTTCCCGTTTGAAGCTGTGATAAATACCTGGGTTGGCTGAAATTATTAGACACTATTATTCTGTCTCTGAAGGGCAACAGTCTGAACTCTCCTGAAATGAGAAAGCTCTAATGTTTTCCTTTGTTAGTGATGCACAGTTTGACGCTGTACATTATCAGACTAAAAACCAAGAGAGAATGTTCAAAA
Organism: Cryptotis parvus; assembly: GCA_021461705.1. Taxonomy (NCBI): domain Eukaryota; kingdom Metazoa; phylum Chordata; class Mammalia; order Eulipotyphla; family Soricidae; genus Cryptotis; species Cryptotis parvus. The sequence goes on along the minus strand of JAJIBD010022334.1, from coordinate 267,682 downwards.
AGTGTCCCAAGTAAATAACTTGCATGCTTCCAAATTTGAGGAAAAATGTGGCCTATATTTATTCACATAGTTATGAATTTTAAAAATCACAATTGATTTTAAATGTCACCAAATATTGTTTTAGATGATTTTTAATCAAAAGGTAAAAGAATGCAGTGCATACTGAACTTATAACTTCCTAAAAATAGGAACATGATAAAATTTTCAGATCAACAAAAACTAATTTTTTAAAAAATACAGTGACTCTGCCATTGAAACTGGAAAGAAATAAGCTTTGACCCCATAAAAAGACTTGTTAAAGACAGAAAACTGTTATTTAATCAAGAGGAAAAAATAAGGGCAAACAAACCCAAGAGTAATCTCCTCCTTTAATGCTTCTCTCCTATCTCCCTGCCTCACTCATTTTCATTTCTTGTCAGTCTTTCTTTGTTTAATCCGGTCTATGTGACTGACTACATGCTCACATATAAATCCCATACATTGGAAATTAATACATGACTTTAAAAAGAGGAAATATTTGAAAATGAGGACAAGCAAAATTATATCTTATTTGTTAGATCATGGGAAACAGCTAATTTTGGCTGTTTCCAAATTCTTACCAGAAACATTTCCCCTAGCTTCCTTTGTGAATGTTTTCCATTTGGAACTACATAGCCACTGTCTTTTTTGTTTGCTCTGTATCCAATGTGGATCCAGCTGGATTCCTCTGATTTTTGTTTTTATTCTGAGTGCATCTGCAGAAAATTCTTTCATATCCCCATACCATTTTTGTGAAATTTAATACCTCTTAAATCAATGTACTCAGTGACCTTGAGAAATAAAGATATGCTATTAAAACTGCTGGACAATAGCTACCTTCCTTTTTAGAATCAAAATGCAAAACAATCAATGCTCTTATATTCAAAAGGACAATCATTTTAGAGTGGAAATTAGTCAGCTAAATGAAAAGCAAGCTGACTGATTTTCATTCATTTTTAAATTTTTATTTCCTTTGTGTTCCATCTGTTATAAAGTGAAATGTGTTTCAATTTACAGAGAATATTTTCTGAAATTAACTATTCTTCTTAACTACTTTATATCATAAAGTTGCATAAAGTCATTTGTGTTCAACGTTTGTGACAAATATAATTTATCATGTGGTTGCGTGTAAATTAATCCCTAGTTGAACTGCCTTCAAAGTCTAGGAGTTGAGAGCAGTGTTTTATAGAGAACTGTTCTTTATGTATATGGCTCATTTTCCTTGGTGCCTATTTTTATTCCTAATAAATATTTGTTGAATGTACTAAGGTATGCAGTTTTCCCTCTTCCCCTTAAACATCATTCTTTGACATTTCCCTTTATAATGCCCAAGACCCAGAAATCGTAAGACAGAGTGTTATTTTCCTTTACAGTCCACACTCCACAGGCTAATTAGATGTTCCTCTTTCTGGCTATCTTTCCCCTGAGCTAGTTAAATGAAGCACCTACTTTAGGAGATACAATCCTTCCCGATTCTGGGATACTGTCTATGTGCTTGCTCTACTTATAAGATTTTTCTTTATAGTTTTTACATCTTTAGGGGAGCCATTAAAGGATCGCTAAAAGAAAATGAATCAGTAGTTGCTGCACTATCTTCTATGTTTCTATAAAGGATCTGGTGGCCACTTAAGGTGAATCCTAGTCTTTTCTGAAGACTTATAACTTGGAGTCAAAGAAAGGAACCACATTTGCTGCACGGAATATAGTATACCATATTGGTACAAGAGCCACTCGTCTGTCACAACTCCTGAATAGAATCATCCTCTCAACTAATATTTTTAGCTTCTACTATAGGGATTTAATACAGAACGGAAAGCACAAGGAAGCCTAAGGGAGATATCCCTAAACTTTAAAAACAGAGAAATGTGTCCATTTTCTAGAGTACTTCTACATTAATTAACTCATTTGATTTCCCATAGTAATTGAGAGAAGCAAGAAAAAGAATTATTAATATACTAATTTTCCAGTGAAAAACCTGTAACCTGGAATTATTAAGTCATCTTACTAGTTGGCTCAAGACCTCGATAAAACACATAGAAGTTTGATTTACCCATTTAATAACTTTTTCTTCCTACATTATATAGAATAAGCATATTTAGAAGTAAATTATCTCTCAGTCTACAAAAAGGATATTTTTTTCTTTTTTATTTTTATTTTTATTTTTTATTTTTAAAATTACAAAGATATACAATTAAAAAGTCATATTTGGGTTTTGGTCAAACAGTGTTGCAGCACCTCCGCCACCAGTGCCCATCTCCCACCACCAACATCCCCAGCCCTGCCCATGGCAGGTTCTGATTTCTTTCCATTCTCTCCCCCCCAGACTGAATACAGAACATACAAAAGGGTTGCATGTGTATCTTTTGCCTCTATTTAATGCTCAGTTCTAGGTTGGCATTAGTACCTCAACAATTGTCAGCACACTGTTCCATTTCGTCTACCTAGCCTGATCACCGTTGTGATATTTCCACAAAGGATATTTTTTTCACTTTTTATATAATTCAAAGTAAGTCAATAATTGAAAACAGCTACGACAGAAATGGAAACAGCCAGTTCTCCATGTATCCATTTCCTGTACTTTCTAGAGTTGCTACATTTAAAACCACAACACATTGTTTGAAGATCAAAAATAATGATCCCACCCCTAAATGTATGTATGGCAAGTCACACTGTATAGAGAAGAAAATAGAGAGAGAAACAGAGAGAGAGAGGAAAGAAATGGAGAGAGAAAGAAAGGGGAGAGAGAAAGAGAAAGAGAAACAGAGAGAGAGACAGAGGGAGACAGAAAAAGAAAAGGAAAAGTGTCTGCTATAGAGGCAGGCTGGGGGGGGGAGGAGGGAATATAGGGACATTGGTGGTGGGAAATAGGCACTGGGGCTTAGATGGGTGCTGGAACACTGTATAACTGAAAACCAATCATGAACATCTTTATAATTGTATATCCCACAGTGGTATAATAAAAAAATAAATGAATTAATAAATGAATAAATAAATAAACTATAAAAAAATTGAAATACCAAATCTGTAGGGTTTGGATGATAGCTATAGCATCCACTCAACTGCTGGCAACATTGTCCGAAGTCAGATCTCTGTGTTCTTATTTCAGTAACCATTTACAATGTTTATATTTTAGTTTCCCTTTCCATACACCTACCAACTTTCATGTTCTTTAGATAAACCTTCTTAGAATAAAAAAGATATAATACAGTAATTATGCTTCACAGAAAACACAGGTGGTTCCTTACTGCCAACTGATTTAAGTGCCAAATGCTCAGTCCATTATACTGACCACAATTTACTTTTTACCCACTATTGGACCTATGATAAACATATATAATGCCTTTCTTTATCTACATTATTTTCTACTTTGGTGTTTTTCATGACAGACTTTTTTTTGGGGGATCTGGAATACTTTCTTTTCCTTCACTATGTCTTTTATTTATTTTTTACAAGTAACCTCCATTTCTTTATTTTAAACATCCCATTTTAAACAAACAAAAAATATAAGGCGTTCAATTAGAAAAAAAAATCAAAGCATATGTCCATTTATCCACATTTCATAGTTTAAAGATGCTACATATCATCACCTTCTGTGTTGTGAATAATGAAATAGTCAAATTCCTCCCCACTAAGAGTAACCTGATTAAAAGAAAACAATAAAATTCTGTTTTTAAAAAATTTCAAACATATGCTCAGTTCTTGTGACTTCATACTAGATGTATCCAGAACCAGTAATTAATTCTTTTTTCAGCAAATAAGGAATCATGAATGACAAAGTTATTCAGAGTTGGGTTTCAGGCACAAAATGTTCAATCACCAGTCCCATCACCAGTCTCAGCTTCCCTCAACCATTGTCAGGTAGATCAAAAGTGATTCTTACATATTCCAGGACACATCATCTGAGAGAAGAGAGCCTTCCATAGGCCTGATAGAATGGGGTTTCCTTCAGATGAGGTCCCCCTGCTTACATACAAGCAGTAATGAATCATAAAACCTAGCAAGCCCTGATATTATTGACTTCATAGAAAATCACTAATCTGAGTCAGTTACATTCCTCAAATTCTTTGAGGAGCATGGTGCTATAGAGGTGTGGTGTATCTACATATCTGAACCAATGGACTAACAGCACTGAAAGCATGAGACTTAAACTAAAATTAAACTTAAGAGTATGCCTGTCAAGGAGGCATGCTGAGGCATTGGAAGAAACTAGGGACATTATTTGAAAGAAGTTGACATGGGCCTAAGTCCAGCAGGTAGGGCATTTGACTGTATATAGCTGAGCCAGGTTTGATCCTGGCATTTCATATGGTTCCCCAAGTAGCACCAGGAGTAATTCCTCAGTGCAGAGCCAGAAGCACCACCAGGTGTCACCCAGAAAGCAAAAAAAAAAAAAAAGTTGATTCCAATGAACATTACTCAGAAAAAAAATTATTAGACTGGACACATATAAATGACAACTATTATTTTTAGATTCTATATTTCATTGTAGTTATATCTACATACATTATGTAAATGTCCATATGTTGTCTGATTTAGGCAAAAGTTGACACAATGATTGTCATTTTGTTTGTAATTATTGACACACAAAGCCTCTATTCCAAAACTCAGGCTCTTCACTGAGAGTATTGGTAGTCTTGTCTGCAGTATGGACCATTTCTTTAATAAACCTTTGTACTACTTTTTTAAACAATAAAGCAAGTGGCAAGGAATCTTCTATTTCAGTGGAACGGACTTTAACAGTGAGCTCTCATAAAGAAAACAAATCCCTAAATGAAGAATAGGGGAAAATAGATTAATATAAATTTTAGAACCTTCCATCCCTAAAAAGCTGAACCTTCTTCTCCAGTCCACATGGAACATTCTCTTGCATAAATCACATGCTGGGATAAATAACTTAAGGGTCCATAAGGTCAGATGATGGAAATAATGTCAAGTGTCTTTTCAAATCACAGTTCCATGGAGACTAGAATTCCAAAATCTGTCTCATTAGGTTGGCATTTGCAGGTTCTTAGAATAAGTCTGATCTAAATTTCTGCCCCAGCTTCTGGTAATCAAAATTAGACCTTGGCATTTCTTGGCTTATATGTGCATCACTTTAGTATCTGTCCCATTCTCACATGCTAATTTATTTAATGTGTCACCCCTGTAACTATGTCCAAATTTCCTTCTCTCTCTTTTTAAAATTCACTATGTCTTTTAACATAAAAATCAGGAAATACAACATAAATGTTTTCCCTTGTGACTCCAACAAAGGAGAAATGTAGCTTTGGATGTAACTTAGCAACACAGCACTTGCTTTGCATGTATAAGCCCTGGTAAACACTTATCTTTCATGTGTAAGGTCCTGGGATCAAGCTCCCTATAAATAATAATAATAGCCACATAAATAATAAACACACACTCACACACTGAATACAACTTACTTTGAAAACATACAAAAACCAACCTTGAAGTCTCTTCTCTGAAACTTCTGGAAAAAATAAAAACCAAATTTTAAGAATATAAAGATAATTGGAGTTAGCATTAAATTCTGACCAGGTCTCTATCACTATCACTATCTTCCCGTTCATCATCTATTTGCTAGAGCGGGCACCAGTAATATCTCCATATGTCCAGTCTCATGCTAGTAGAGCCAAGGGCATCGGCTTGCTACAGAAACATAAAGAGCCTCAAACCATTAGGTCATGGGAATGACCTAATATAATTGTTACTGGTATTTGACATATCAAATATGACACGAGCAGCTTGCCAGGCTTGTCGTGGTGGGAGGCATACTCTTGTAGTCACCTCCAAATAAAGCATTTATTGATGAACCGCGAGACCGCTTGTGGCTGCGTGAGCCGGGCTGTGATGGGCTGGTCTGCTGGGTGGAGTTCTGACCAGAAAGAAGTCCAGATGTGGAAAATGGCGGCCCCCATGGAGTATGCGGGTCATCTGGCTTGTTGTGAGGCTCTGCTGGGGTGGTGGGCCAGGGCTAGAACCCACCATGCCTCCTGGGTGCCTCATGAATGGCTGGGCACAGGGAGAGCAAGGAGCAGCTCTGCCCGATGTCTTAGAGTCTCTGATTCAGCATACCTGGGCAGGATTGAGAAAAAAAAAACTGCTGCAGGGTGGGTGTGGATGATCTGGGCTGTGATGGGCTGGTCTGCTGGGTGGAGTTCTGACCAGAAAGAAGTCCAGATGTGGAAAATGGCGGCCTCCATGGAGTTTGGGGGGGGGTCGTCTGGCTTGTTGTGAGGCTCTTCTGGGGTGGTGGGCCAGGGCTAGAACCCACCATGCCTCCGGGTGCCTCATGAACGGCTGGGCACAGGAAGAGCAAGGGAGCAGCTCTGCCCATGTTTAAGAGTCTCCAGGTATGCATGGGCAAATTATTTACCTTCTCTATGTATGCAACACACTGTTTGGAAAACCACTGAATGTTTCAGAACGAAGCAGTAGATAGCCTTAAAAAATGCCTTGGCTGATTCTTAGTAATTATACTCAATAAATGACAACTCTTATTTTTAGATTCTATATCTTATTGTAGTTATATCTACATACATTATGTAAATGTCTATATGTTGTTTGATTTAGGCAAAGGTTGACACAATGATTGTCATTTTGTTTTAATTTTCATTTTTGTATCCATTTAGGTCTTGGTGCCAAAAAATGGGAAAGAAATCAGCAATTGTCATTACCTTTACTGGGTACATTTATCATCATAAAATGATGGATATTATCCAGGCAATAAATTATAAATACCTTGTAGGTAATCCTTAGTTTTTAGTCTCAGAATAATTGAAACAATTTATATATATATGTATGTATATATACACACATATATATTTATATATATACATATATATTAGTTATATTAGTTAAAATTTGATCATGTAAAAAATACCAAAGGCCTAAAATGCAGTTAACATGCATCAAGGAAGTAAATCAAAGAGTACTTTAGAATACTGTGGCCTTTGAAAAATGGAGCAGACTAGAAAATTGGAAATTGTGTGGTGCACTTTCCAAGATTATCACTATGTTGGCTCTATGTCATCCAGGTTGTGTCAACCGTGGAGAACATAAAGTGGTAAACTACAAAGGTTGTAACGTAGACTAAATTAGAAAAAATTACATTTCAAATGTGCCCTTTGTTGGAGTGAAAATAGATGGGATATCATGAAGACTTATGGTAGAGATTAGAAGATATAATCATAACTCAGTGGAAGAAACTATAAGACAATCCTTTATAACCATATACATAGTCTTTATAATCATATATACATATAAACATAGTGACATCATCAATTTAATTGAGCTTCTAATAGAAAAAGGTGGTTTTATTGCACTACTTTTAAATGACTTGGAAGGCACTTTCTGATATTTAATGGGCATCAAGTTTCTACATACTTTTGTAAAGACATCTGAGAACTAACTATTAAAATACTCTTCACACTGATTTATCTTATTACTTGAAATAATAAAATGGAAGTGTACATCTAGATGCAGAAATACTTGCTACAAAACTGTTATAATCCAGGTGCGAGATGATGGTGGTTATATTTGTGGTAGATGCAGGAGTGGGACAAAGACACGGAGTAGTTGCCTCAACCCCAAAAAATGTTTTAGCCGCCGACCACTGCTTTGTGTTAGCTTATTGATTTATGCATAACAATGTCTAAAAAGTATAATCTACAATTATTTATGCCCTTCCAATCCCAGAGAGGTATGAAAGTGACAGAATTTAAAAAGGGGACCTCATGTTTTAAAAGGGGCACTCATTTATGTGTGTGTTACAGAGACAGAGAAAGAAAAGGCCATGAGAGAGAGAGAGAGAGAGAGAGAGAGAGAGATGGGGATGGGAGGAGAGTGAGCACAAAATCAGGTTGAAAAAAAATATGGTATTTGGTAGTAGAAAGGGGAAAAAAGTATATCTTTAGAGTTTACCAATAAGTTCTATTTGTATTATCAGGAATCGGTTGCTGCAATGAAGAAAAGATGAGTTGAAAAAGATTTCACATTCACTTTGGGGCATAAGTTGAAGTAGGAAAATTCACAGATCCTGAAGTCAGTGAGGGTTCTGAGTCTGAAACTAAAGTTTTTGTTGGATTTGGAGTCATCAGCATATAAATGCTGAATGAGATTTCCCACTGGAAAATTATATAACTCAAGATGAAGGCAGAACCCTCAGTTAAATAAACATTTGATCTTTAGGTAGAAAAAGGGATGCCTGTAAAAAGAATAACCAGGGATATGGGGAATATGGTATCCCTGAGGTTAAAAGAAGAAAGTATTTCATAAAGGAAGAGGTCATCAACAGTGTTAAATGTTGCTGATACTTCAAGTAAGTTAAATTCTATGAAGTTTTAATTTTTTCCTTTTTAAAAAAGTAAAGCAATGACTTTAGTGGAACTAGTTACAAAAGTGAAGTAAGCCTGAAGATACACTTTCTGGGTAATGCAAAGTATATCATTTAATGTAATTTTCCACAGTTAAGAAGTTTGGCTATGAAGGCAAAGATAAAGAACTTAAAGAAGAAAGTTTTATAACTTCTCCCTTCTTCAGTTCCAATATGTTATATGTCTCCAGTTTTTATTTATCAAAAATTTGGAATAGGTACAGAAATGGATTAAAAAAGCAATGATAAATTAGAACTTTATGATTTATAAATATTGCATTAATGACATTCCAATAAAAGGAAGGAAGGAAAGAAGAAAGGAAGGAAGGAAGGACGGAAGGAAGGAAGGAGGGAAGGAGGAGGGAGAGAGGGAGGGAAGAAGGAAGGAAAAAACAAACACAGACAGAAAGACAGAGAAAGAAAGAAAGAAAGAAAGAAAGGAAGAAAAGAAGGAAGGAAGGAAGGAAGGAAGGAAGAAGAAGAAGAAAGAAAGAAAGAAAGAAAGAAAGAAAGAAAGAAAGAAAGAAAGAAAGAAAGAAAGAAAGAAAGAAAGAAAGAAAGAAAGAAAGAAAGAAAGAAAGAAAGAAAGAAAGAAAGAAAGAAAGAAAGAAAGAAAGAAAGAAAGAAAGAAAGAAAGAAAGAAAGAAAGAGAAAGGAAGAGAGAGGAAGGAAGGAAGAAAGAAAGAAAGAGAGAGAGAGGAAGGAAGGAAGGAAGGAAGGAAGAGAAGGAAGGAAGGAAGGAAGGAAGGAAGGAAGGAAAAGAAGGAAAAGAAAGGAAGGAAAAGAAAAAGGAAAAGCCAATATATGTATGTTTCACTGTGGTGCAATAAAAAGCTTTTTAAAAGCCAATATAAATGGTATTACTTTGTAAGAGCACATTTATAAAGGTGCATAACTAATGGCTTCTGGTTTCTGTTTTGGCTCATTTTATGTCTTTTTGACTAAGAGATGCTGAGAGAGCTGGTAAAAAATTATTTCTGGTATGTTATGGTGAGAGCATCTTTAGAAGAGATTAACATTTAAATTGGATAGTAAGGAGCGAATGAAAGAGATCACCTTCACCAAAGTGGAGAGGTATTATCTAATCTACCAAGGACTTGTATTTGAAAAAAAAATAATAGAGGCAGAACAGGGTGAATTTTCTTTTCTATTTGAGTTGAGTTGCTGCTTGAGGTGACCACCTCTCTGACCATCAGACACAGGTTCTCCTGGTTTAAAGATCTTCAGACTCGGCCTAAATCACTACCAGTTTTCTGGTTCTCTGGCATACAGATTGCTGATCTATAACTACCTACTATATTATACAATACTATCTTATATATACTGTACTATCTTGTACACTGTACTATCTTGCCGTGATTCTTGCCCATGATTCTTGGCCCAATCGAATAAATAGAAGGTAAATAACAGCTACTCACATGATTCTCACATATAGCCCAGATAGTACTGGTCTACGTAGATTTGAAAATAAGTAATCCTAGTTTAAATGTAGGGAGGGATATTTTTCTCTTTGTAGTTATTGTTGTTGCTGTGTTGGAGATCTAACAAGTGCCTGTGTGTGAGGTGTGCTGTCTACACTGCATTCCCTCCTCCTCTTGACACAGTGTTCAGGGCAGCTTCTGGCAGTCCTCACGGTACCATGTATTACTGGGGATTCACTGCCAGATGGAAACCTACACACCAGCCCTTTGAGCTATTGCCCAGCCCCTAAAATCAGAGATTTTTTTTTTGATGGGGGTAGGTTTGGGTCACATGGCAGATCCTGGCAAGCTACCCATGTTTTATTTGATATGCTAAAAACTAGTAACAATTATAGACCTCAATTCCATGACCTGAAGAATGGTTTGAGGCTCTTCCCTGTCCCTGGAACAAGCAGATGTCCTCGGGCTACACTTGCTTGGACAGGACGCATGGAGGCATTACTGGTGCCTGCCTGAGCAAATCGATGAACAACAGGAAGACAGTGATACAGTGTCAGTGAACTACCTACTGCTAAGCTCAGGTGAACTAACTCCTTTGATAATCCCTTTAGTAAAATATATTCTATTTATTTTTATATATTTTTGTGGTCTATGCTGTTTTAATTTTTCTTGGCTTTGGGTCACAGTTAGTAGTACTCAGAGCTTGCTTCTGGTTTTTGTTCAGAGATCACTCCTGGAAGTGCTTGAGGACAATATGTGGTCCCAAGGATAGAGCCTGGGACAGCGTGTGAAGGCAATGAATTCCCTACCTGCTATATTATCTCTCCAGTCCTGGTTTTATTTTTAATTCATAAACAATACAGCTTCTTATGTAATATATTAAACATTTCCCTGGGCCGGAGTGATAGCCCAGTGGTAGGGCGCTTGCCTGCATGCAACCGACCCAAGTTCGATCCCCAATATCCCATATGGTCCCCCGAGCATCGTCAGGAGTAATTCCTGAGTGAAGAGCCAGGAGTAACCCCTGAGCATCGCCTGGTGTGACCCCCAAAAAGTAAAAAATAATAATAAAATAAAATAAACATTTATTTGCAAGCAAAACAAAAAGGTGTCACAGTAAAATTACTGGGATCTAAAGTTATGAAATATCTTAACTTGGGATCTAACAGTAGCTGAAAATATAAATTTAGTACAATAAAAATAAAAATATGGATCATGACGTTAAATGAAGAATTGAATTAGATTCACTGGGTATTTGATTTTCTAAATATAAGGTGATTAGATTCACTGGGTATTTGATTTTCTAAATATAAGTAATCTTTAAAAAAATCGCTTTTATTTTAAAATATCTCCTAATTTGTCAAAAGAGCTTCCCTTCCAATGTGAAATATCTTATTTAAAAAAGCTATGTTTATTGATGGCTTAATTCAAATGGGTTTTATGATGACTTGACCACAGATCTCTTAAGTTTATTTATGTTTATCATCTTTACTGAGGTTTATATCTAAATCAAATAGATTATATATTATAGTATTCTAGAAATTTTAAGTAACATAAGAAATGAGAGGCATACAAGCCATTGTTACTAATAAAAAATAATTAAACTAGAGCTATGAAGTCAATTTTAATAGGAATATAGAAAGTAATAGAGGATGCAAAGTGATGCAAGAGAATACAGATTGTCATGGAGCAGGTAGCAAATGACTATTGGAGAAAATTCAATGTAATTTTCAGTTCAACTCATAATAGAATTTACTTAAATATAATGGGTCTATAAATACAAGGGCAGAATATACTACTTTCTGGTAGGACTGAAACTCCTAACTAGAGACAACCCAATAACAAACTATTTGATAATGATAATTAGATTTCAGTGCATACAGATAATAGAAGCTTTAAATATATTTTTAGATTCACACAAAAAGCATGCACACAGGATTATTCATTTTTATATATGTAATTTTTGTCCTATTAAGGATGCATAGTTTAGAGGTTGAATATAGTCTAGGTGGTTCTTCATTCTAGTTTTTTTTCTACTATTCAATGTTATACCTCACAGTTGGTTATACAAAATCAGTACCCTGAGATATCATAATTTCAACTATTATAGTCCCAACAATTCAGAAACATAAATACAATACCACCCAAATGAGTAAGTTTTGAGATAAATTCCCATTTTTATCTGGCTAAGTCATGTTTCATTGGAAAGAATAAGTTCAAAAATATAGGTAATTATAGTTTTACAGTGGGCCAAGGAAGGTGTAATTCCAAAAACAATCTGGACAATCAGAAAGCAAATTAGGGATAGACTTAAGTGTACTTCAGTTTTTTTTTTTTTTTAAAGTAGTTTATTATACCACCATGAGATATACAATTATAAAGATATACAATTAAACAGTTCATATTGGGTTTTGGTCATACAGTGTTCCAGCACCCATCCCTCCACCAGTGCCCATCTCCCACCACCAATGTCCCCGGTTCCCTCCCCCTCCCCAGCCCGCCTCCATGGCAGGTTCTTTATTTCTTTCCCTTTCTCTCTCTTTCTCTTTTCCTTTTCTTCCAGACTATGGATAAGTGTACTTCAGTTTTATCAGGGTACAAACCTTACCTATTTATCCAGATTGTCCTTTGTCTGGGGACATAATTAAATGTCAAGAGACAAGTAGCCCAAACCACATTAACCTTCACCATTTCATATATTTTATATCCATTAGACGTCTATATTAGTCTTTTTCAGATTTTTTGTTTCCAGACTTCATAAAAGAAGAATTTGCAAATAAGTTATTTTATTATTAACAAAATTATTGCTAAAAGGCATGTGTGAAGTTTTATGATGGTTTAGCACATTAATATTTTACAATCAAGCTATAACATGCTTTTATATTTTTTTACAAAAGATTAATATCCTGCCTGAATTAGTTTTACTACATGCATTTTCAATATTCACTAAGCTGATTTTCCTGTACCAGAATATAAGTATTTTTATAACTTTCCCCCTCTCATTTGTAGGACTTAATATGTTTAATTCATCTTTATTTTCCCCCCACGCCACTGCAAGTATTTTTCTATTGTGCTGACACGCACAGTGCAGTTCCAATTGCTAAGCATACCACTTATTAAAATTTTCATTCTATATATTCTCGGTTTTTTCCTCTTAAGTCTGTTTTATTGCTGTACTATCTATGAACCCTAGGAAAGATTGCAGAGCCGAATTAGTAGACAACTTGATCACTTGAGTTGATTACTTAACATCCCATTATTCATCGATTTGCTTGAGCAGGTGCCAGTATTATTTCCATTTGACCCTATCACGTGCCAGTGTAGCCCAATGGCATCTGGTTGCTTCAGGAATACAAAGAGCCTCAAACCGTCTGTTCAGGGTTTTGACAAAGAAGTCTGACCATCTTGTAGGTGGGCGGCCACATGATATTTAGACATCCCGTGGGATCCAGTCTGTAACAGCGCTAGTCCAGCGGTTGTCTCCAAATCGCATTACATGTCCAGCCCATCTGAGTTTCGATGCCTTGGCAAAAGAGACAGCGCCCCTGAATCTGGAACAGCGACGGCGGTCAGAGCTCCGGATTCCTTCTCTCATTTGAGTGAGGCGTGATATTCCAAGCATAGCTCTTCCGATTACTCTTTGGGTGACGCTGGGGCATTCTCATCCTGCTTTCGTAGGGCCCAGGTCTCTGAGGCATACGTTAATGCAGGGAGAATGGTGGAGTCAAAGAGATGTGGCCAGAGCCGGAGGTTCTTTGTCTTTTTGGTTATTTCTTCGATGCTTTTGAAGGCATTCCATGCTGCTGTCTTCCTCCTTCACAGCTCAGGTTTTAGGTCGTTCATCATGTTGCTTCTCGACCTAGGTACACATAACTGCTGCATTCAGAGATATTTGTTCCATTGAGAGTGAATGGGGCCTCTGGAACTAGTTCATTTTTTTTTTTTTGCTTTTTTTTTTCCTTTGGGTCACCCCCGGCATTGCTCAGGGGGTTACTCCTGGCTCTGCACTCAGGAATTACTCCTGGCGGTGCTCTGGGGTTTGCAGAGGATTGAACCTGGGCCGGCATGGGCCGGCTGCATGCAAGGCAAACACCCTACCAGCTGGGACTATCGCTCCGGCCCAGTTCATTTTTTATAAACATAGTTTTGCTGAGATTCAACTGTAGACCTATCTTTCCACATTCTCAAAGTCAGCCAGCATTTGTGCTGCTTGGCTAATGTTTGGTGTTATTAGAACGATGTCATCAGCGAAGCAGATTTGGTTTAGTTGCCGACCATCTATCTTCACTCCCATTCCTTCCCATTCTAATTGTCTTATGATGTTCTCAAGGGTGGTGCTGAAAAGTTTTGGTGAAATGGTATCACCATGCCGAACCCCCTCTTATGACATTGATGATCACTTCTTTGTAGAATGGTGAGATCCTGGTGGTGAATCCGTAATACAGCTTACGAAGGTATTGGGTTTGAATGCCCTGTTTGGCTAGGGCTTCAATGACCATTTCATTCTCCACAGAATCAAAGGCTTTCTCTAAATCAATGAACGTGATTGATTAGTTACTGTATGTGATTGGTAACCATACGTGATTGGTTACCATATACACACAGTAACCAAGCTCATTGAAGTTTGTAGGGAGTTCAGGATGCAACTCTGTCTCACGGTCATTGATTTAAAGAAAGCCTTTGATTCTTTGAAGACTGAAGAGGTCAGTGAAGCCCTACTAGACAAACTAATCTGATAAATACAAATGATCAAATAACATAATTTAACTACACTTGCGTTGAGGACTGAAGAGTACAAGGGGTAGCCTTGTCTGATTTCAATCCTAGGAATAACATTTGGTAACCTGAGTGATCCCTGAGAGTGATCCCAGAGCCAGAGGGAAAACCCTGACTAAGCACTACTGGGAGTGGCCTAAAAGCCAAAGTAAATAAATAAATTAAAAGGATTTGAGAAGACATATCGACTCAGGGCAGATTTGGTGTCTGCCCTGAGTGTCAAAATTAACACACTGTATCACATTGAAATTTCTCTATTAAGAATTAAAAATGTTTTTAAATCATGAAATTATTGTTTCTAATGCTAAAATTCATTTGGGCAATCTGACATATTCCCAGAGTCTTTTTTTTAATTAAATATCAGAATACAGACTCAGCTCCACTGTCTAATTTATATTTTGGTACATTTAAATATGGAAATCCAAGTCAAGGGTGTCAGATGGGCCCGAAATCAACTCTTGGTTGAAGCCTAGCTTAATCTAGGCAAGAAATTAAAGATAAAAGACAAGACAGGAAGATTTATGAGTCAAATAACAATGGCCAAGAATGACATCTAGAGTAAAGGAGTACAGGTAGATTAGTGGTATAGACACAAAGCTGATCTTGGAAAAAAAAGGTCAAGTGAGTTCATGTCTGTCTTCTCTAATATAGTGGATATAATCTTCTCTCTGATACTATTTAATATCTGAGACAATACTTTAAAAAATATACCCTTCTATCAAAATATTCCAATCTCACTCTTATATCACTAGGTTACCACAAGACCTTGTAGAGACAATAAATGTCAGTGCTAAAGTTTTAGCTGTTGAGAATTACATAACAGTCCACAGTTCAGAGAGAAATTACCATATAAAAATATTCTTAATAACTTGCTTCAAATTAAGCCTTCATCATTAATTGCTGACCAATGAATTAGAAGTTACTCTGAAAATAAACAAGGGGCAATTTCAGATGACACTTAACTTATGAATAAGTAGACAAAGAAGAGAGTGAGGCTACAGGTCAGTTCCACAGACTGTATGTCCTATTATTATTTCTGTTTGCCTTCTCCCACACACTGATTAGTTTACTAATTGGCCTTAGGTTAAACTTAGTTAATATTTTTTTCTCTGTAGTTGTTCAAACAGAACAACTAAACCAGCAAAGCACCAGCAAAACAGAATTTATGCCAGTAAAATTGGGAGTCTTCAAATGCTGTGTTCCCTTTGACAAAAATCTAAAGTAAAATTAAATTAAATTAAAATATTGGTCCATAACCCCAAAGTCAGAAAAAAATCTAAAAATCTGAATAATCTAAGAATTATCTCTCATTATACTCACACGTCCAATGAGAAAGGGCAATAATCATGGGGGATTATGTAGGTTTGAAAATATAGGTTACTATTATTCTATTTTCTTTGGGTTAAAATAGAGAACTGTATTAATGTTCATAGTAAGAATAATATTTTAAGTATACTTTCAGATTTGATTTTAGTAAGTTTTGTTTATGAAAAAAAGCATGGAATAAGTAGAATCTATAAAGATACAAACAAAAGAGAAATCTTACTTATAAAAAAACTATATAATTTTGGAGATGGGGTCGACAAGGACCAAGCTCCAAGATTTTCACTCAAATAGAAAACACAGGACCATCTTTTTGAATTATATGAAACAGAAACCTTTGTTCTTTTCATGAAGCATAAAGGAAAATCCCTCATGGCAGTTGGTATGTGTTCTAGTTGTTTCTTTTATACCAGAGAAACAGCTATTTTCATGAGAAATGGAATAACTACTTACTGAACCCTACTAGAATAGCCAGAAGCCTCTTTATGCATACTAACTACTGTGCTCACAAACAAGATGGTGGATGAGAAGCATAATTAATATTATGTGGACTGAGAGAAAACACTGTGGGGAGTTTTGAATTGTGGCAATGAAGATAAGGTAACTCCTAAGTGCCAATTCAATTACTATTAGAATTCATCTGGCACTCTCCTCTCCACTTCATATTTAATTATTTCAATAAAGAAGTGTGAGTGATTTTTATCATTTCCATTCAATTCCCCAATGTACTTATTTCTTCCCTGGACACATTTATTCTAGTGTATTCTTGGCTGTGTTGGTTTACAGATTTGGAAAATGAGCTAAAATTGAGAAAGCAGAGTATAGTTTGTATCAGATATTCTTTCCCTATAGATTAATAAAAAAGTTTTATCAGCTATGATTGGTTTTTCAGAGTGTAACTATTTAACTGGGCAAAGCAGCCTAAGCTTTTTTTTCCCCCAGCTTTGTTCGGAACCCCAAGTATCTGCTTTTTAGAAAATCAGCTTTGTGTTATTAAAGATTTCCCTAAGCTTCTTTTCTAAACAGTATATATTAATTTTAACTATGTCCATTCATTATTTTTCTGAAAACAGAAAGTAAAATGTCAAATACTCAATTGGCCCTTCCCTCTTAAAGCCTAAAATTCTCTCTGCTTGCTTCCTGACACCCCCGTTGAATGACAGATAAAGTTAGAATCCATGCTGGTTCCCCGGCATGGTCAATCAGGTGTGAGTCTCAATCACTAAGAAGCTTCCTACCAACCCCGCCCCCCCCCACTTGGCACTGCAGCATGTAGAAGGTGATATAGTTCTATCCCTTTAAACTACTCCATAATAACCACTGAGTTCTTGGTTTTCAAGATGACCTCTTTTCTGTGTTCTGGGCCTATATATGAGCAGTTAAAACTATACTTCACTCATCAACATGAAGAACATTAAAATATATTTTTAAAAACCTCCTAGACTGTACAGCAACAGTAAAACAACAGGTTTTTCCAGCTTAAGGTCATATTAAATAATCAAATTCAAATCCTAGAAGATAAAGGAATCCAAAATCATCCCTTCATCTAAAGCTGAAGCCTTATTGACACATTGCAAACTAGAACAACTCTTCTGTACTCTGTATTACTGAAGAGAATAGATGGTAGGAGGAGTAATATAGTTTTATCCAATATATAATAGGATAATCCTGGGTCAGAAGACCTCTTCCATTTGCTGCAATGCAAATGTGACTTAAAAGACCCAAGTGATAGTGTTAAAAATACACTAAAACAACTAGGATATGAATGTATCTGATAAGAGTTAAATTAATACTAACTGCTGTTATTTACAAAGGTTATCTTTTAGTGAATATTTTTCTTCTTGGCTTAATTTCCATCATCTTTTTTTTCTTTTCCTATGAAATCCACTGAGTATAACAGCCCCTAAAACACAAAAATATTAATTTGAAAGGATATATGTATGCCTATGTTCAACACACTTGGTACAATTGCCAAGATGTGAAAACAACTCAAACACCCAACTACAGATGAATGGATCAAGAAGTTAAGAATATTTATATAATAGAATGCAATGTAGCTGTAAAAAAGTACTAAAATCATGCAACTGGCAGTAAAATGGATAGAACAAAAGGATATTACACTGAATGAAGTCAGATGAAAAGTGATAAATACAGGATGATCTCTCTGATATGTAGGACGTAAGATACAAAGTAACGGAATAATGAAGGTCCAAAGGCAACATATTGGGAGAAATGATTCACACACTGATTTGTGGGAGTGTCAGAGGAAGAGTCTTTGGGGTCTTTGGGAGAAGTATAGGGGATAAATTGCTGATGGGTGTAGTATAGGAATTATATATAAGAAAAACCATTACTAATAGCATAGTTAAGCATAGGAGCTCAATAAAAAATAAAAAATACATAAATTCATTGATAGTATGGTGAGAAGAGTGAGAAAATGTCATATAGTTTTCCTCATCCATAGTTTTACAATTTTATTTTAAATTATTTATTCATTTTTTAAATATTTTATTATACCACCATTAGATATACAATTACAAGATGTTCATGTTTGAATTTTTGGTTCACAGTGTTCCAGCACCCATCCCTCCATCCATGCCCATCTCCGACCATCAATGTTCCCACCTTCCTCCCCCTTTCCCCCAGCCTGCCTCCATGGCAGGTTCTTTATCTCCTTTTCTCTCTCTCTCTCTCTCTCTCTCTCTCTCTCTCTCTCTCTCTCTGTATCTCTCTCTCTCTCACTTCCCTTTCTTACACATTGTAGATTGGTATTTCTGGAGATGGAGCTGGGGTCCCCATTCCCTCTCTGACCCATCCCAGAGGCCTGGTGGCCGTGCCCATGAACTGCCTCAGTGCTCTCGGCCATGATGCAGAGACTCAGATGCACGGGGAGGGCTGCCATCCGACTCTCCCCTAGTTCAGCTAACCATGAGGCTCCCAGGAGACAAGATAGGTTTTGGGAGTGGGCCCATCACATCTGCAGGCCCTCGGAAGCAGTCAGATGAGACTCTCTCACCATAATAGCTGCCATTTTCGTGGTCCGGACCCAGTACATGAAACTAGTGGAACCAATCATCTTCTAGAATATATTTATTCATTTTTTAAGACTAGGTTATTTTCATAAAAGTTATTCATGACTGAGTTTAGGCATGCAATGTTCCAACACTAGCCCCATTACCTCCGTCAGAGTCCCCCGTTTCTCTCCTACCTTTCCAATCCTGCCTGAGTCCATGACAGACATTTATTTAAATTTTTATGTTCCATATATATATAGTGTGGGCCCAACCCCTTTCCCAAAATAATTTGTTGAATGAATTAATGAATTATTTTCTAATTGCAGTTTTCCACTTTAAGTGTATTTTTTTGGCAGTATGCTTTAGAGGTATATAGAAAAGTCTCTTCAATTTTAATCCCAGAGTTGTTTCTCAAGAGGCTTTTTTTTTTTTTTTTTGCTTTTTTGGGTCACACCCGGCGATGCTCAGGGGTTATTCCTGGCTCTGCACTCAGGTATTACTCCTGGCGGTGCTCAGGGGACCATATGGGAGGCCAGGGATAAAACCCGGCGGGCATAGGCCGGCCACATGCAAGGCAAACGCCCTATTCTCTGGGCTATCGCTCTGGCCCCTCAAGAGGCTTTTTTAATTGAGTTGGCTTAAGATTCTCAAGCTACTATTGGTTTCTCTCTATTGCCTATCAAAAGACACCTGACAATGTTCCAAAAGGAAAACACTCCATCCTCATTCTGGAAGAAAGAAACTTTATCAAAATCAAAGGTTTCGTTTCTCCCCAGAGAAGCTGTACAATACTGGCATAGTGATCAAATAGAATATTTCCTAAAATACTTTCCAGTAACGAGCCACTAAAACTGTCTCAAATGACTGATAAAGGAATGAAAGTTTTAAAATCCTTACTCATGCATCAATCCTGCATTTAAGAGTTTCCCATTTTATTGTACTGATTAATCATATGCTCAGAGGAAGTTGGCAAAAGCTATCAAAAGCAAACCAGTATAACTTGAATGCCAACTTCACAAAATAATCAGGGTCTGGTGGGATGTGTCATAAAATATGCCAAGACGGGTCATTCTAATGCGCTCTTGAGAGAATTATACATATTCATCCCTCTCGTTTAGCACCTGAATGACAACAAGCAGGTGAAAGCATCAGAACCAATGTATCAAGCCAGACAGTTGCCATTATGAACAAAACATAAAAAGGAGTATGACGGTACTGAAAAATGGTAAGAGTCTTCTACTCACTTCTGCAAGCTCTGCTCTCTTTTGATAGGGAAATGAAGCTCTCCTGGAGAGAGAGCACTCTGTCTTTTTGTTGCTTGCAGTTTACAGCAAATTTATTATATATACATACACACACACACACAACACAAATAAAAAATATATATATATATTACTTGCTTATTCAAACAGAACTTTTTGCTTTGTTTTAGAAACAGTGTGAGGATACAAAAAAGTCATCAATCTGAACTGAACACTTTCCTGAATATCTTAGATCATCTCTGAGCAATGGAGGGCTCTATTAATCACTAATGAACTCCTAAATGCCACCTTCAGCTGAAATGATAGGTAAAATTATACCATGTCACTCTGAGTGACTAAACAAGCCCCCTTACCTAGGTTTTATAATGTGTTATTAGATTATAAGACTCTGATTTCAAGAAATAAAATAAACAGCTATAATAGATTCCAGTAGAATTGCTTAGTTTCATGGCATTTGTGTGTGTATGTGTGTGTGTGCGTGTCCCCTTCCACTCAGTTTTCACAGAGTCAAATATTATCCTTCAAGTTATTTGTTACTAACATCTACTCAATTTTCAACCCTGTGATTCGAAAAAGAAACATTTATTGTCTCAGTAATTAAAACAATATAACTGGAAATATTATAAATTCACAGATAAGCTAGGCAAAATAATTACTCAGTCTAAGATGCATCAATATTTCCACACTCCAAGTTTGAGAGAATTGGAAGGACTGAGACTCCAAAAAGGCCAATCAGATTTTTACATATAAAATATACAGTGAAAGAGCAGCTTGCTTCCTTTGAGCAGTTGGAATAGGTCCACATACAGGAGCTAATATCTAGGAGGTATAATTCTCTAGGTTTCCCCTGTATCACAGGATTTCCTTCTGTATCTTTGACATTTTTGATGGTTTGACATAGAAAAAGACTGGGTCCCCTGGCATGAACCCAGAGCCACGGCAGAGCCTGGCCAGCTACCCGTGGTGTATTTGATATGCCAAAAACAGTAACAATAATGAACCTCATTCCCAATGAATGGTGACGTTATTGGGGCCCACTCAAGCAAATCGATGAACAACAGGAAGACAAGTACAATTAGCCTTTACCCAAACTACATAGGGGAGTTTGCCTCATGTATTTCATTGCTGGGATTCTAATCTATCTTCTTTGCTCTAGAAGAAATTTATTTCCAAGGATCCTCATTGTATCTTTTTTCACAGGACATGGATCAACACCATACTATCAGATTCCTCATTTTGGAACCATAGAAAATTTAGAGTAGATGACACACACAACTACTTCACAAGTACAAGCAACACTAACAGATAAAGCAGAAAGAACAAATGTCAGGCTAAATTCATGGCTCCGTCAATGAATGGCCATTGTATTTCAGTGAAATACAATGAAATACAAAAGATCTCAAAATAAAAAAAATAATATCTATGTGCTACATATCTAAAAGTCTTCAGAGACATTTTAGACATTGAGTCTATTTTATAGGCATTGCAGACATAGAGTCTTTTCCCCCCAATTTCCAGGATCTTATTGTCAAACACATTGTACAGCAAGTCCTCTCCTCTTTTCATTTTCTGGAAATTTTGAGGGTGTTCAGAAAAGCTGCAATGGAAGGCTCTGTAGTTAGAGTCATTTTGCTTATTAAGTGCCTCTGCCACTTTGTTCCTTCTTCTGTTCTTCACCATTTGTTTTCCTGCCGTCTTGTCTTTTTCAATTAGTATGTTTTTAAATACCAACTAATGTTGAAAATACAAGTATTACAAACTGCATTGCCTGCCGTGCCAAATGAGAGTCCTATCTCCTTGGGAGAGAAAGTGGTTCATGAAAAACATCTTTTGGGCCACTATAAGGCTGCAAAGGATCCTAAATCAGGATTTCCCTACAACCCCACTACAAAAGGTTCAAAGAAAAGCACTATGTAGAATGAGGAAATCTTTATCATAACATTTGCTGGCTCTATCAGCTTCCTGTTGAGACTTAAACCAACGTAGCAACTTGCTCTTCCCCCTGGGCAGCCCATAATTGTGTAGCAGGTGCATATCCACAGGTGATCTCCAACCATCTCACCAATATCCAACCAGAGGTCTCATTATCATGGGAGGATCTGGGGAAACTAGAGGGTGGCAAATAATAGAACAAATTGAGTGAAGGTTTGATTGCGGAAACTGCAGTTCTTCCCTGTCTTTGCTCCCTGTCAACAAATAAGTCTAACCATGTAGTTTCTTTTATATCTCCTTGACTACAATTTTCACCTTAAAGGGGCATGCCATTTTATTTCTTTCTTGGAAAATTACCAATGCATGTATTTAACAAATACTCTTAGAGTGTTATTTCTTGTTACTACTTCATATGTTATGGAATAATAATAAATTCTATTCTTGCTAAACCTATATTCTAGTGGTGAAAAGCAAAAATATACAAAGGTGTATAGAATGGATCTTCTACTACATCCACATATTGAGTATTAATTATGCTTTCTATAAATTGTAATACCCAAATTTCCATTTGATTTCATTTTAATGAAACAAATGGAATCTATCTTAATGGATTTTTTACATCTTGCCATCTATATTCCTGGACATATTTGCCATGGATATCTATAATTCCATATTTAATAACTGCAATATCTGGATCTCCTGTGGGTTTCTTACTACTGTCACACATGCATATATATTTATATGCCAACATATTTACATTTTTCTCATATGAAAATATATTTTTGTCATATTGCAAAGTCTTTTGGTATGCATGCTAACTTTTGACTAAACAATAATCATTGTATGAAAAAATGTAAAAGCATTTGAAACTAAAGAATTATGTCTTTTTCTATGAAGGTTTTAGTGTGTGTGTATGTGTGCGTGCGCCGCATGCATGTATGTTTAGCATATTTTAAATGCCAGAAATAAAGCAAAAGAATCTAATCTGTAACAGAGCTTATTAAAGTTAGTTTTCAATTTTGTGAAGGTGGACATTTTTGCAATGTCCTTTCTTATGATACTTCATGATGATTGTATCCATGGTTTTATACAGTATATCTTATTATAAAAATGATTTAATTTTTTGGGGAAAAGGCCAATGGTCAATGTTGGGTCCCTTCATGCCATTCCAGCAAATATCAGCCAACCAGGCTAGACAGATCAATGCCTGGATTTGCTATGCTCTTAGTTCTCTCCAGAAACCTACCTGGTTGTACTTGAGGGCAGAATGAGGAGTTGGGGGCTGCAGCCAGTGCCTCAGCATGGAGGGCTTGTGCTCCAGCGATTGAGCTAACTCCCAGTTCCTATGAAGGACTACCTTTACAATTTTTAACTAAATGCTCAGAACTGCCAACTTTGGATAATCTGTAAGTACAATTTCTGTCTCCAAAGTATTAGGAGACTGAGCAGCTTAGATTTTTAGCTGTTCAGCCACTATTTATGAATTATTAAACATGGGAAGGAAAAACACCAATAACAGAATTTTAGACTCACTATTTTTTCCTTTCTTTCTCATATTTCTCTAAGATTATGACCTCTCTAGTTCTTGCTGTCCTTTCACCTTTTTTTCACTTATTTTACTGCAGTTCACGGAATGTGGAAGAATAACTAATATTTATGCTTTTAGTGTTAAAAGTTACTGAACTACTTCCACCTCCATCATAGTGCCAAAGGCTCTGCACCCTGTTCTACCAACAATTTTGGTATTTTTAATAGATTTCTTTGTTTTATAACAAAGGTTTATTTTACTACAAGGAAATCTTATATAGTTATTTATTTTATCACTGTAAGAATCTGGGGTCATATTTGATTCTTTCTGTCAATGACTATAGTGCTCTTCATAATCTTTTGTCATAAATAAAGGTGTTTTAACAACCAAGCAAATAGTGAGACGACCTTGCTATGTCATCTAACATCACCAGTGAGAGAAAAATGCTGAGTACTTGCAGATTGCAGAGACATGTGTAACAACTTTATATAACAACAGTATGTTTAGCTTTAGATTCCCTCAAATATTTCCAGACTACCAACATGAAGCTTTTTGGTTTTAATACATCAAGTGTTTTTATGGTTTTTGAAAAATGACCACAGATAACCAATTTAGTCACTAGAGGGATTTCAAATGCTGAAATATGCTCTTCTCTGCTTTATCTGACAGTAATGTACAAATAAGACAGGGCAGCTTAGCAGATCTTTATAGTGTTGTACTATCATGTAACTTAACTGGGTTCATCTTGAGAGGTAAGCTCACTTATCTTCTCCGGCATAAATATGATTTATCACTTCAAATATCCATTATTTTATTTGTTCCCAAATTTCAAATAGCCATTACATTTAGTGATCTTATTAAATTACTATAAACATATAAGTTAAAAATAGTTTTAGCTTTAGAGGATCTTAGTTGAACTAGCAGGTTGGGGCCTTTTTTGCATCATCACTGTATCACTGTCACTGTCTTCCCATTCATCATCGATTTGCTTGAGTGGGCACCAGTAACATGCAAGTAGAGCCCAAAGGCACCTGCTTGCTCCAGGAACATAAACAGCCTCAAACCATTCCATCAGGTCATGGGAATGAGATTTATAATTGGCATATCAAATATGACATGGGTAGCTTGCCAGGCTCTGCCGTGTGGGTAGCATACTCTTGTAGTCATCTCTAAATCCAGCATTTATTGATGAACCAAGAGGCCACAGGCAGCCACGTGAGCCGGGCTGTGATAGGCTGGTCTGCTGGGTGGAGTTCTGACGAGGAAGTCTGGATGTGGAAAATGTTGACACTCATGGAATGGGGGTCGTCTGGCTTGTTGTGAGGCTCTGCTGGGGTGGCGGGCCAGGGCTAGAACCCACCATCCCTCCCCGGGCTCCTCGTAAGCAGCTGGGCACAGGGAGAGCCAGTAGCGGCTGTGCCCCATGTCTGTGAATCTCTGGATCAGCATACCTGGGCCGGATTTAAAAATGACTGCATCATAATTTTTTGCATAGTAATTTTCAAATTTTTTCTGCATCATATTTTTGCATCATAATTCCATTAAAATGCCAAAATTTAAATTTTAAGATCTGTTATGCTCCACCTTGAGTTATTTACTTTTCAGTGATGAATAATAATTATTCCTCCAGAGAAGGATTAAGGGGCATTATTAGTCTAATTGCAATATATACTACTTAGTACTCTCATAAATTCCCCCAAAGAAAAGAAGCAGTCAAAGTACAAGAGAGGCAGTGATACTATGGAGTGAATTTCATGATTAAATTCTATTTCTTCCAGAAGAGAACTATTAGCAGGATGAAAATAGCTTACATAATGATGCAGCAAGTCACACCTATTCCCAGTCTCTGTAAATATCAACTTATACTCACACTACAGTGGCTTGTAAGGTACCATATGGCATGTGTTTTGTTGGAGAAAAATAAGAAATTAGATCTTATTCTACACTGCAAAGACCAGGCCACAGGAATAAAAAGTGTATAAAAATCCAATAAGGTAAAATAGTCAAAGATCATCTTTCAGACTGCAGTGAAAATTTTTTTTTTTTTTTTTGCTTTTTGGGTCACACCCGGCTATGCTCAGGGGTTACTCCTGGCTTTGCACTCAGGAATTACTCCTGGCGGTGCCCGGGGGACCATATGGGATGCCAGGAATTGAATCCAGGCCGGCATGGGCAGGCTGTGTACAAGGAGAAAGGGTTTTTAAGAATGGAATTATTGAGGCTGAAGAGATAGTACAGAAGGGATGGCGTTTGTCTTGCAAATAGCTAATCCCTGTTTGATCCCTGGCATTCCACAGGGTTCCCTGATTAATACCAGGAGTGATTCTTAAGTCAGGGCCGGGAGTAACCACGGAGCTTCACCAGATGTGCTCTAAAACAAAAAACAAAACTAAAGAAAAGAAATGGAGGTGTTATCGAACTACAGGAAGAGGTTACTTTTGGAGTCAAATAAAGGCAAAGGTTAGGAAATGTGCCACTAACAGAACTTTACAAATTCAAAAGTCAGAAGGTTAGAAGGTTAGATATTAAACGTAAATGTATTGGGGCCGGAGCGATAGTCCAGCAGGTAGGGTATTTGCCTTGTATGCAGTCAGCCTGTGCCGGCCCACATTTGATCCCTGGCATCCCAAATGGTCCCCCGAGCACCGCCAGGAGTAATTCCTGAGGGCAGAGCCAAGAGTAACCCCTGAGCATCGCAGGGTGTGACCCAAAAAAGCAAAAAAAAAAAATAAAAATAAAAATGTAAATGTATCTTTTAGATGTTGCTCTTCATTAGGTAATGCTAAAGCCATTCTTAAAGGCATCGAGAAATTCAATGGAATCTCTATTCCACTGATCACCCAAACTTCCCAAAAAGGCTTTAGTTATTGGATTTTTTATGTTTAGATTCCATTTTACATTTGATAAGATTTTAGTACATGGGAATGTAAGGTTTCTCAGCTTTCTTTCTGGTGTTTCCTTTTTGTGTGTGTTTGTGGGTGTGAAAATAAATACACACATGCATACAAGCATAAATAGCAGCACACATATATTAGCTGACAAAAATTCAAAATCTAAACTTTAGAAATCTAATGCCCCGGGTTCCTAAGAGTTCCTTTTTCACTTTTTGCAGTCATTCTGAGTAATACTGTTGTCATAGGAATGAGATACAAAGGAAATCGATCAATTTTTCTATGTAACTACCTATCTATGTGAGCATTGAGCCTGGGGGCACAGCACAGGGCCTCAGCGTGCCTGCCTGGCAACTTGGCCATAACTTCATATCCAGTGTCACCACACGCAGTGAGCAGCCCTGCAGACTGGAGCCTAGCAGCAATGCTATCTGCGATCCTCTGCACCGCAAGTGATTTCTAACTGCAACAGCAGAATGTATGTAAGTCTACAAAGCAGCGCAACCTCTGGTGATCACCACTAAAAATGATGCGTGAGCACTAAGGCCAGGAAGTATGGCTCTTGAGAAGCATGATTGTAGGACTGCAATGACGCCAGCACTATAGTACTATAACCTGAGAACATGTGTCACCTAAAAGGTCTGATGCATGGGAAGCATCTGTTCAAGCATTGAAACTAGAGGAGTGCAACCTCCAGTGAACACCAGCCATACTAAGTAGGTCTGGACACTGATCTGTTGTGTGACTTTCAACAAGCACCACAATTAGCAATGTGTGAGCACCATACCCAGATAATTTTGCAACCTCCAATCAACACAGTATTATCAACAACAGCAAAGAGAAGGAGTAGGTATTAGGGAAGGAAAGAAAGTGAAAAATTAAAAAAAACATATGTTTTGAAATACCTTAAAATATACATATCTCTGGCTCAGGGAAGGAGAGCTTCCCTCAAAGGGATAGTAGAAGTAAAAGTTTAGGTTTAGAATTTAATGAACTAGTCAGCCTTGGAAATGCGTTTCAAGTGCTATGAGTTTTGTTCTTCAATTATAGAAGAGAAAAATAAATGTTTTTTAATATACTAAATGCAACCATATAAATCTACTATATGATCAGCTTAATTGTATCTTCTTACAAGGAGAGGCAGTGAACACTCTTTGTGTCTCTATGCCTAGACATCAGAGACTTTGTTCACTCACAGCCCACTTCTTTTATTTAACAATGATTTCTGAAAGATTCTGAAGATATTATATATTTGTGAGAAATGCAATATACTGTTTGGGAAAAGAAAAAATATTTCCCCTTACCACCACTCTGTATTCTTCTCTGTCTGGCTCAGTGATCAACTAACATTAGGAGATGAACAGAAGTAAAATATTATAATTAAATACATAAGGAGAATAAATATAGTGAAGTGCATTCCCAACAAACAATGAGGAAAAACAGGGGTGCATATCATGAGCTACATTATGAGATGCCAAGGAGAGAGAGGAGGGGCTTACGTGATATTTTGTAATTGGTGTTTGCTCTGTCTTAGAAACAGTTTTTTTTCAGAGAAAAAGGTTATTTATGATATAGTCCTATTTTTTGGGTAATGCCTTCAGTTTTTATTCTGTTACGTAGTTGGGTAGTAGCAAATGTTTTCATAAAGTTCTCAAGGCCTCAGTTGCCTTCTCTTAAAACAATTCATAGGCCAAAGTGGCACATCTTGGAAGATCTGTTCTGAACATCTCAAGGAAGTCTATCCTCAAGAATGAATGAATAGGAGACTTCAAAGTAAGGAGCTTCAAAGTAAGGAGTCAATTTTAATTGACTATGGGGATTTCAAGCGATTGAAATGCTGGATCTTAATGGCAAAAATAATCTGGTTAAAATTTATAAAATTCATGAATATTTATTTAAAATTATAAATATTGTATGTACCTATCAAATATAATTTGAAATACAAAAATGGGAATATTAAATTTAGAATGAGACATAAATTTATAAAAAAATATTGGGGCTGGAGTGATTGTCCAGCAGGTAGGGCGTTTGCCCATGCCGGCCCGGGTTTGATTCCCGGCATCCCATATGGTCCCCAGAGCACCGCCAGGAGTGATTCCTGAGTGCAGAGCCTGGAGAAACCCCTGAGCATCGCCGGGTGTGACCCAAAAAAAGAAAAAAAATAAAATTTATAAAAAATACTTAAGGTATGTTATCTTTAATATAAATTGTTAGAAGGTAAAAATTAGCATTATTAAAATAACAAGGTGCAATGTAAAATGTAAAGAACTATTACTAAAAACAGTGACTAATAATTAAAATAGAATATTACTTTATAAATATTAAAGTACCCACATATATTAAAGTGTGAAGTTATAAAAAATAGATTAAACCTATTATTAAATTTAGATAGAAATTTTGTGCAAAATTTGTTTTTATTGATTGTAAATTGGAAGAATAAGGAGACTATAGTTCCTATAATACAGAAACTGGCAAAATTATTTTATATTTTCTAACTTTGTGCACATTAGTTTTTGTTGGATTATTCTTTGTTCACAACACTCTGTCTCCTACTTGCCAGCCCTAGTTTTTGTATTATAAATGAAAGGTTGTTTTTCTCTTTCTTATATGCCCTTTACATATTCTTATGCTAGAGTAAAGGCCTTTTGTACAGACACAGGAAGACATTTAAGACTATCCAAATGTGATATAGGAGTTAATTAACTCTAAAGTAGTTTCTCCTGGGTATCCATCATATTTCCTAACTAAAAACCTCAGTTGGCCTTAGACTGACTCTAGTTCCTTACAACAAAAAGGAGGTTAGTTCTTAACTCCAAAAAGGAGGATCCCATTGTGGGACTGGATGGACCCAGGGAAAACTGTGAGTAAGCTACTCTAGCCTCAACATGGGATGGACTGAATGTCTGGAGCAGTATTATAATGTAAGAGTATGGTCATGGAACAAACTCTGTCAGGACACAAAAGATAAGCAACTAACTGATTTTCCTAACCCCATCAGGGTTAGGGTAAAGAAAAAATAACACCTGGTCTAAGGAATGTAGTCTGAAATAAATGGCGAGATGTCCCCAGGAACAGCCACTCTGTAAATTTAACCCCAGGTGTAGATAAATGTCCTTATCTTCCACTCAGGTTATGTATTGTAAACCTCAATATGCAAATGAAGAGAGGCAGACAGACAGACAGACAGACAGAAAGTGCCTGCCATAGAGGCAGGTGGGGGGGGCAGGGGAGGAAAAGCGGGCACACTGGCCATGGGAAATGTACACTGATGGAGGAATCAGTGCTACAGCATTGTATAACTGAGATCCAATCATAAAAAAGGCTTTATAAATGCCTATATCATGGTGATATAATAAAACAAATAAAAATAAAATAACCAGATTCTGTACTCAAAAAAAAGAAGTCTGTACCTTACTCTGTTTATACAAAATGACAAGGGATATTATTAAGATGATCGCTACCAGCTAAGGAAAGGAGAAAACAATACACAGGGGTTCCACCTTTGTCCTGGGCTGGCTATAGCCTCAGGATGGGATTCATCTCTCTGGACCAGAGAGATGGTAGTTTGCCCCAGAAGGAAGAGCTTTTTTGCATCTCATTGTTTCAGAACTAAAGTCACTCACTTTCCCCAACCTTTTGTAAAGTATATATAACTAGAGAACTTGACTTGAGGTGTGTGGTGAGTGATGTGGAGTGAGGAATGAGTGAGGAGAGATTAAAAGGAAATAGCTTTAGACTTTCAAGAGCTGTGGTCTTGTTACTTTTTCTATCAGTCAGAGGGAATGGTCATTGGCTCAGAATGCGGCCAGGATCCTGATAAACCCTAATATCTGATGGGGAACACGCTGAGCTCCAACAGTTTTAAATATGTTATTAGTAAAAGCCTCACAAAAAGAGCCAGCAGATCCTCGCAAGAAACCAGAGGAACCCCCACACCATGAGGGCCGCCATTTTCAACAACCAGACTCCACAGCTTGTCAGAGATCCACCCAGCAGAAAAGCTCATCTTTCCCCATCTCAGTTCATCAATACATGCACTAGATGAGAGACTACTATAAGAGTATCCCACCCACACAGCAGGACCTGGCAAGTTACCTGTGTCGTATTTGATGAACAACGGGAAGTGATACAAGTGATTAGTAAGAATTATTCTCTTAAAGGATAGATAGTATCACTGTATCACTGTCTTCACTGTCTTCCCGTTCATCATCGATTTGCTCGAGCAGGCCCCAGTAACATCTCCATATGTCCTGTTTCATGCTAGTAGAGCCCAAGGGCATCTTCTTGCTAGAGGAACATAAAGAGCCTCAATCCATTCTGGAATGAGATCTATAACTGTTACTGGTATTTGGCATATAAAATACAACACGGGTAGCTTGCCAGGCTCTGCCATGCAGGTAGCACACTCTTGTAGTCATCTCTATGTCCAGCATTTATTGATGAACTGTGCGGCTGCAGGTGGCCGTGCAAGCCGGGCTGTGATAGGCTGGTCTGCTGGGTGGAGTTCTGACGAGAGAAGTCCGGATGTGGAAAATGGAGGCCCTCATGGAGTGGGGAGTTGTCTGGCTTGTTGCAAGGCTCTGCTGGGGTGGCAGGCCAGGGCTAGGAACCCGCCATCCCTCCTGGGTGCCTCGTGAGCAGCTGGGCACAGGGAGAGCCAGTAGCAGCTCTGCCCCATGTCTGTGAGTCATGACACACACACAATGAGACTAATTCTCAAGGACAGTAGAAACATGGTCCAGGAGGACAGGTCGATGGTTGGAAGCTGCCACAGTGGGGCAGGGAGGAGGGAGGAGGGCAATTAGGACAGAGAAGGGACAATGATCGCTGGGAATGGTCACTCTGGACAGGAGCTGGGTGCTGAAAGGAGGTAAGGGGACAGACATGAGAAACTGTCGGTGTCTGGACTGCAGGCCATAATGCCCACATGGAAAGAAAGATAGTGAGAGCAAGCAACTGTGTGTGTGTGTGTGAGAGAGAGAGAGAGAGAGAGAGAGAGAGAGGCAGGCAGGGTGGGTGAGAGAAACTAGGGACACTGGTGATGGGAAATGTGCACTGGTGAAGGGATGGGTATTGGAACATTATATGACTGAACCCCAGCTGTGAACAACTTTGTAATTGTGCATCTCCAGGTGGTTTCTATGGAAACTCCATCTTTGAGCCAGGGACATAGATCCAAAGTGGATGGGCCCCATCTCTTGTGTAACTGTGTCCCTAGGGTCCCCCATGCCTCGCAGCTTACCTGAGCCCTACCACCTCCCTCCTCTTGGGGATATGGGGGCTTCTCTGATCTGTCCCTCCCTTTCTGTGGGTTGGGCTCCCTGAGAGGACCAGGTCCTCTTAGATGGTATAAACTATATTTTAATATTCATAGGGCATGCCATTAAAATGTAAAAAGCATCATGCAATGACTTACAAAAAACATGTGTATGACACTGCTTTGCACCAATAAAATTTTATTTACAATATGGTTTATATTCAAATTTGTTCTGTTGATTATGACAAATATTCCACAACTCCTATTATTGGTTTGAATAACTCCTTTTGACTACATATGTAAAAAAGTCATTTCCTTACTTTATAAATTGAATAAAAATTTTACTGAAAAAGATAATGGCGTACAGAGAAACAATACAGGAGATAAGGTGCTAACTTTGCATATGAGCAACCCTGATTCAATTCTCAGAACTTCTAGGGGTATCCCTATGCAAGAGCCAGAAGTAAGTCCTAAACACTGAAAGAATGACCTACTCCCACCAGAAAAAGAACACATAAGGTACTGTGTTATATTGTTTATGTGTGTATGTTTGAGTGTGGATTCACTAAAACAGATATATGCATATATACAAATATACATATGTACCTTCCCCTCCATCTTGTCGGAGCCTGGTGGCCCTGCCCGGGGCTGCCCACGGGCCCAGCATACGGGCCTCACGGACGGCTGGGGAGGCTGGCTCTTGGCTCGCGCCGGGCCTAGCTGACCTGGAACCCTGAGGAGGGCAGATGGTTTTGGGAGTGGGCCCGTCGCCTCTGGGGGGTCCGGAGCGCCTGATGGACTCACCCATCACACTAGCCACCATTTTTGCTGTCGGGCGCTGGGAACTGCCTCACAACCGATCAACGAGCAAAGCCAGTTCGAGCCCAGGTTGCGCTGCGGCCCTAAAAGTGAAACAGTATGTCTTTTAATGCACTGCATTCCACGAAGAGCGGAAAGTTTGTTGGGAAGGAGGTATAAAGGAAGATGACTACGAACCCGCCGTGGTTGGGGTGCGGGAAGGGGAGGGAGGTGGGGACATTGGTGATGGGAGATGGGTTTGAGTGGAGGGTGCGTGTTGGAACACTGTAGAACCAAAGCTCTACTGAGCATCTTTCAATTAAAAAATGGTGGAATCTACCACAAACATGTGGGAATCAGTGGTTAGGTAAGACAGAGAGGGGAACAGTGTGCTAATATTTGTCAAAAGTGATAATACCAGTCTAGAACTGGCATTGAATATAGGAAAAAGTATACTGATAATCTCTAAATGTATGTATTGCAATCCACAATGTGTAGAGAAGAGAGAAGAGAGAGAGAGAAGAGATAAAGAACTTGCCATAGAGGCAGGCTAGGGGAGGCGGGGGGAGGGGAAGTGGGGACATTGGTGGTGAGAAATGGGGCACTGGTGGAGGGATGGGGTGCTGGAACACTGTATGATGGAAACCAAACATGAACATCTTTGTAATTGTATATCACATGGCAGTGTAATAAAATATTAAAAAAAATGTAAAAATCTATAAAAAAACAAATATACATATGTAAATGGGGGGATGTGTGCATATATATGAGATACTGGGGATGTATATATATGTGTTATATATATGTGTGCATATATGTATATATGTATATGTGCATATATGTATATATGTATGAATATATGTATATGCATGTATCACTGTCTGTATCACTGTCTTCCCGTTCATCATCAATTTGCTCAAGCGGGCACCAGTAACATCTCCATATGTCCTGTCTCATCTCAGCTAGTAGAGCCCAACGGCAACTGCTTGCTCCAGGAACACAAAAAGCCTCAAACCATTCCATCAGGTCAATTGTTACTGGTATTTGGCATATCAAATACGACACAGGTAGCTTGCCAGGCTCTCTCTCTCTCTCTCTCTCTCTCTCTGTATATATATATGTGTATATATATGTATGTGTGTGTGTGTGTGTGTGTGTGTGCATAGATTACTTGTATCGCTTGTCTTCCCGTTGTTCATTGATTTGCTCGAGCGGGCACCAGTAACATCTTCATATGTCCTATCACTTGCTAGTGTAATCCAAGGGCAACTGCTCAGTTCAGGAACAGGAAGAGCCACAAACCATTCCTTCAGGTCATGGGAATGAGATCTATAAATGATACCAGTTTTGGAGATATCAAATACCACATGAGTAGCTTGCCAGGCT
Organism: Cryptotis parvus; assembly: GCA_021461705.1. Classification (NCBI taxonomy): domain Eukaryota; kingdom Metazoa; phylum Chordata; class Mammalia; order Eulipotyphla; family Soricidae; genus Cryptotis; species Cryptotis parvus. Next base: position 233,702 of record JAJIBD010022334.1, on the reverse strand, counting down.
CTGCCGCAGGTGGGATACTCTTGTAGTAGCCTCCTCATCTCATGTATTTATTGTTGGACTGCAATGGGGAAAGATCAGCTCTTCGGCTGGGTAGAGCTCTGACGAGCTGTGGAGTCCAAATATTGAAAATGGCAGCCCTCATGGTGTGGGGGTTCCTCTGGCTTCTTGAGGCTCTGCTAGGATGGTGGACCAGGGCTAGGATCTGTCACCCTCCTAGCTGCTGTAACTTAATCTTAGGCGAGACAAAAACACTTTTTGAGATTAATTACAAGTAGAGATTTTAAGGCTTTGGCAGGAATCCAAGAACATGAAGAAACTCCAACACCTTGTGAAAGGAAACATTAGGAAAAACTTTTTTTGCAAATTATTAAAAATGTACATATATATACACACATGCTTGTATATGCATGTATGTATATACATATATATGTATATATATATATATATATATATACACACATGTGGAAAGATAGGTCTACAGCTGTATTTAAACAAAAAAATGTTCATGAAAAATGAACTAGTTCCAGAGGCCCCATTCACTTTCAATGGAACAGACATCTCTGAATGCAGCAGTTATGTGTACCTAGGTCAAGAAGTCAACATGATGAACGACCTAAAACCTGAGTTGCACAGGAGGAAGAGAGCAGCATGGAATGCCTTCAAAGGCACCGGAGAAATAGCTAAAAGGACAAAGAACCTCTTGGCTCCGGGCACATCTCTTTGACTCCACTGTTCTCCCTGCATTAACATATGCCTCAGAGACCTGGGCCCTATGAAAGCAGGATGAGAATGCTATTCAGGTCTCCCAGATAGGTATTGAAAAAGCTATGCTTGGAATATCACGCCTCACTCAAGTGAGAGAAGGAATCCGGAGCTCCGACCTCCATTGCTATTCCAGAATCAGGGACGCTGTCTTGTTTGCCAAGGCATCGAAAATCAGATGGACTGGACATGTAATGCGATTTGGAGATGACCGTTGGACTAGAGCCTTTACTGACTGGATCCCACGGGATGTCAAAAGATCACGTGCCTGCCCACCTACAAGATGGTCAGACTTCTCTGTCAAGACCCTGAACGAATGGTTTGAGGCTCTTCATATTCCTGAATCAACCAGATGCCATTGGGCTACATTGGCACGTGATAGGGTCCAATGAAATGGTTACTGGCACCTGCTCGAGCAAATAGATGAATGATGGGATTCAAGTGATCAAGTGATACATCCCCAGTATCTCAATCCCTTGTCTCATGTGGCCATATTTGGACCATATCCAGTGATGCTCAGGTGTACTTTTGGTTCTGTATTCAGTAATCCTCTGGCTTCTTGTGAATCCAGACTCCCATCTCGTCAGAGCTCTACTCAGCAGAAGAGCTGATCACAGCCCAACTTCGTCAGTGGCCCACCCTGCAGCAGTCTTTTTTCAAGCCCAGCTCAGGTATGCTGATCCAGAGACTCACACACACGGGGCAGAGCTGCTAACTTCCCAGCTGATCACGAGGCGCCAAGGAGGGATGGTGGGTTCTAGCCCTGGCCCGCCACCCCAGCAGAGCCTCTCAAGAAGCCTGAGAAACCCCGACACCATGAGGGCTGCCATTTTCCACATCTGAACTCCTCTCTCGTCAGAGCTCCACTCCAATAAATTCTCAAAATTTGAATAGACTACTAGAGTATCCCACCCACATGGCAGAGCCTGGCAAACTACCCATGTTGTATTTGTATTATAGACCCATCCCAAGAGGTGGAATGGTTTTGAGGCTCCTTATGCTCCTGGAATGGGCAGATGCCCTTTGGGCTATCTAGCATGTGACAGGACGTATTGAGATGTTACTGGTTCCATTTATGCAAATAGATGATCAATGGGAAGTCAAGTGATCAAGGGATTAAGTTATCACTCCTGGCCGTGCTTGGAGGGCCATATGGGAAGCTGGGGATTGAATCTGTATTGGCTGCATGCTAGGCAAACACTCTACCCGCTATACTATTGCTCCATCCCCCTTTTTTGTTTATTTTTGGCCACACCTGACAATGTTCAGTAATTACTTCTGGCTCTGCCCAGGAATTATTACTTGTCATGCTAAGGAGACTACATAGAATATGAGAATAAAATCTAGGTAGGCTTGTATATAAGGCAAATGCCCTACTGACTGTACTATGTCTGTGTCCTTTTGACAGGTTCCTGATGGGACCATATAAGTAGACCCCACTTCCTTGAAAATTCCAGGTGAAAAGTATTCCTTTCAAAGGGGTTACATGATAAAGTAATAAACATCTACCAGATATTACTGAAACAAAATTTTTATTTTCTGTGTGAGTGAATATTATCTAATTACTAAATTAGTAAACAACCAAAATATTACCTGATGCTTTTCATGTTATATTATTGGAATTTTAGTAATTAAAGAGAGTATATTGTGTTTAACATTCTGAGATCCTAGAAAATGAATTTTATAATCACTAGACTGCAATGCATTTTATCTCCCATATAATCCACTTCCAACCAATATCTTATGTGAATAATGCAGTTTTGAATTTGAATTTGTAATTGGGAAGTTTATTTTATAAAAATGAATATTTTGGCTTTTTCCCCTTATTCCAGAGAGCCTACATTCTCTAAGAGAACACATATTTTTATCTCTTTCTCTCTCCTCATAGTAATGTAAGTTGATTTCTTTCAATAATACTGATTTGCTTCACAAAAAATGTCCTCTCATTTATTATATCACTGTATCACTGTCTTCCCATTCATCATCGATTTGCTCAAGTGGGCACCAGTAACATCTCCATATGTCCTGTCTCATGCTAGTAGAGCCCAAGGGCATCTGCTTGCTCTAGGAACATAAAGAGCCTCACACCATTCCCATCAGGTCATGGGAATAAGGCCTATAATTGCTACTGGTATTTGGCATATCAAATACAACACAGGTAGCTTTCCAGGCTCTGCCGTGCAAGTAGCATACTATGTAGTCAATTCTGATCTCCAGCATTTAATGATGAACCATGTGGCCGCGGCCGTGCAAACCGAGCTGTGATCAATGCTTCCACTGGGTGGAGTTCTGACGAGAGGGGAGTTTGGATGTGGAAAATGGCTGCCCTCATGGAGTGGGGTGTTGTCAGGCTTCTTGTGAGGCTCTGCTGGAGTGGCGGGCCAGGGCTAGAACCCGCCATCCCACTCGGATGCCTCGTGATCGACTGAGCACAGGGAGAGCCAGTAGCAGCTCTGCCCCATGGCTCTGAGTCTCTGAATCAACATTCCTGGGCCAGTCTTGAAAAAGACTGCTGCAGGGTGGGTCTCTATAGGCCGGGCTGTGATCAGAGCTTCTGCTGGGTGGAGTTCTGACAAGAGGGGGGTCTGAATGTGGAAAATGGCGGCCCTCATGGAGTGGGGGGTTGTCAGGCTTCTTGTGAGGCTCTGCTGAAATGGCAGGCCAGGGATGGCACCCGCCATCCCTCCCAGACACCTGTGATCTACTGAACACAGGGAGAGCCAGTAGCAGTAGCAGCTCTGCCCCATGTCTGTGAGTCTCATTTATTATATATCATTTATTATTTATCTATCCTAAATAGATATTTGTATAAGAGTATCCTAGAATCTAGTATCTTAGGCAAGTATTTGCATATATAAGACCTTGGTTCATGGACCAATTCATGAACTGTGGTGAGGATAAATCTCTGGGTGTAGAGAAAATAAAATAAATAATAAAGGTGTTGAATATCATCAAAATAGTACAGGATTCTGAATGCCCCCATGGCATCAATATGAAGAATGTACAAAAAACTGAAGGGAGCACAGCACTCTAGCACCTGCAATGGGTCTGAGAAAATTCAATGGGGATAAAAGTCAATGACCTCAGAAGACTCAACTCTAAGGTATATAGAGAACTGTGAAGAAGTCCAGAGCCAAGTAGACACTCCCCTGGGTAGAAGGAGAAGCTGTGCTTGAAAGAGAAAAAGAGGACTGGCAAGTGCTTCAAGCCAGACAGAAAATACCAACCTGTAACAGAAGGGTTACAGGCTGCAGAAATCAAAGGATTGACAGAATTTTCATACTAGCACTCACTAAGGTAACAGAATCATGGCTTGTGGGCTTTAACACAGTGCACTGCTCTCCTTGCTTATTTACCAACATGAGTAGATTTGAAGTTGAGCCAAGACTGATAAAGTTTTTGCCCCACCCACCGTAGGCTTGCCACCTGTGCTAATGTAGTTCTCTCCTGTTGGATGACAGGCTTAGCTAGTTTGGGAGCTTTGCTATTTTACCCACTCACAGCTTAATCTATTTATATGTTCTTTTTTTTTCTTTTTTGGGTCACACCCGGCGATGCTCACGGGTTACTCCTGGCTCTTTGCTCAGGAATTTCTCCTGGCGGTGCTCGGGAACCATATGGGATGCCGGGGATCGAACCCGGGCGGCACAGGCCGGCCGCGTGCAAGGCAAACGCCCTACCCGCTGGGCTATCGCTCCGGCCCCTATTTATATGTTCTTAATCCAAGGTTTATTTTAATGAGATCTCTCTCTTCTATGTAAACACTGCTAGAGAGTGTGGCAGTTACAGAAGTTACCTTGACTCTGAATAACTTCTGACTTGTTATGTATCTACTAAGACTTCTATGTATCTAGATTGGGCACAGCTCCTCTTTATTCCCACTGCACCTAGCGTGGAACAGTTAGAATTTACCAGGAGATTACCACCCTGGCTAAAGTGAGACTATCTTTAAGATTATAGGAAGGATCATACTAGTTTGCCCTCACACAGGCGAGTGTGACCCTTTCAGTATACAGAGAACAAGATACTCAGAAATCACCTTAGTGCAGATAATGAATAAGAAGGACCTTGTGAGTACCATCTAGATTACCTGAAGCTCTTGAAATTAAGATGTATTACTTTATACCACAGCCCCCTCTCTCCCAATGTTTTACTTAAGAGATAATCTCAGAAGAAGGGTTAGTCCTTGTTGCAATAATTTGTTTATACCTCTAATAGGGTGTAGTACCACCCTTCTACACTCTGTTTAGGGTTCTTTGTTGACAGGACCCTCCCTGTCCACAAATAGGATTACTTTGGTGTATATAAAGGGATTGACTTGAGGCACTGTCTCTCTTTTCTCTTTGGTGGGAGACTTAGGCTCTCTTGTATGGTCTAAGTTCTGACCAGAGCTAGAATTCTTTCATTATACTGAACTGTGGTGGTAGAGCTTTTGCACTATTAAACTCTATTAAGCTCTATTAGAGTACTATTTTTGTACTTTTAAACTCTATTAAATAGAGCTTTTGTACTATTAAACCCCAGCAGCTCCCGACACTGCCCCACAGCCAAGTGGAGGTATTAAGCATTTAGACTTCCCATATAATTCAGTTTTGCTCCGTAATTTAGGATTCATTGAGTCTTGCAAATTGTTAATCCCAACAAATGTAACCACACCAGCTCGATTGGCCATAGCCAAACCAGAGGTAAACTCCAGTCAGCAGTGTTCAGTTTTCCCTCTGCCCAGTAAGAGTCAGAGCCTCAACCCTGGCCTGTCAGGCACAGAATTTGTTGCCACCCTTGAGGACTGAATTTCAATACAATCTAATAGCCATGTAGTGGCAACAGCTCCAAATCTAAGGGCACACCCTAAAACAGGTGCTCCATAATAATTCCCAACCTAGGTCAGAGGACCTAAATGCAATGGATCCCCAAAAGGCTCATTTTGGTACCTGTACCCATGGTGTCAGAAAGAGACTGGGAACTAGTATTACCCAGTAGAAACAGGGTGCAATTTTCACCAGGTCACAGCTAGGAGCAGCTGCTCCCAAGAAAGTAACTGGGAGCTGCCATTCAGAGACCCCAATAAGTGGCAGAGTCTTATTCATAAGGCCATCACTTGTATCTTTGTCTTCCCTTTTGTTCATCAATTTGCTTGAGCGGGCAACAGTAACATCTCCATACATCCTGTTGCAAGCAAGTGTCCCCCAGGAGCATCTGCTGCTCCAAGAAAGGAAAAAGCCTCAAACCATTCCATCATGTCATGGGAATGAGGTCCATAATTGTTACTAGTTTTTTGGCTTATCAAATAAAACATGGGTAGCTCGTCAGGCTCTGCTGTGTAGGTGGTATACTCTCAGTAGAAGGCTCTCATCTCTAGCATTTACTGATGAAACTCAAATAGGAAAGATCAGGTTTTCTCTTGGGTTGAGCTCTGAGGAGCTGTGGAGTCTGGATGTTGGAAATGACTGACCTCATGGTGTGAGGGTTGCTCTGGCTTCCTGCTAGGCTCACTGGATGATGGGTCACAATTAGAACCTGCCTAGTACTGTATATAGTGCATAAATATGAAAGGACCTGATCAGGTCCTTCTCAGGACCATCAGGCCATACTTTGAAAAATATTATCCCTAAACTGGTATGGATGAATGTAACAGTCTCTCCATAGCTACAAAGGTCAATTTGGTAAACAGCTATTATTGGGTATGCATGACAATCTCCAGTCACTACTCAAGGGACACTGTGACTCTGTATCAAATACCAGATGCCAGCAACAATAGATACCAGGCTACAACCCAGGTCTGCTGGACATTGGTCTCTAGCAGCTTATGGGTGACACAAATCCCTTTAGCTATCAGGTGCACACAATCAGAGCCACCGGCACCAGCTTAATCTTGCAAGAATTTAAGAAATCCTGACAAAGTGTATATGGTTGCCAATAATCAGTAGTCAGACACTAGCATGATATTGTAAATTGGAGCATGACATCATGGCTCAGACCACATGGAATTTAGAACTCTATACTAAGTCCCCACAAAGACCAGGAATAATGTTCAAAGTGAGTGAATTAAGTTGCATCACTGGATGGAGACTGAAGCCAGGAGTCAGCAAGGATACAGACACTGTGTTTTTGATGCAGACTGAGGATAACTTCAGAGCAACACTCGATGCTCACTGAACTGAGAAAATCATTAGAAAAGAGATCCAATAAACTTAAAAAAAGATTGATGGAAAAAATGAAAGAAATCATTCAAAGAGAAACAAAGGAACTAAAGAATACAGTAACAAGACACAGCAGCAGAATGGAAGAAGCCAAATATTGAATCAGTGGTGACCTTGAAGACAAGGCATATAACATCTTCAATAAAGAGGTAGAGAAGAGACTATATTTTTTAAAAAATCTTTATACTTTCATATGACAAGATCTCTAAAATCATAGAAATTCCAGAAGGAGAAGAAAGAAATAGGAAGAAAGGCTGGTAGAAGATATAACAGAGACCTTCTCTAACCTGAGAATTAGGTTCATAAAATATACAGAGGGAAGATAAAGAAAATACTCTCTGGAATACATGTGTCAGAATTTTCATCAATAAATTGACACCATTAGCAATGATAACAACAAACATAAATTAAAAATGTGGGGCCAGAGCGATAGTCCAGCGGGTCTAAGCTATATATGTACAAATGTCTGTTGGAAATTATTTTTAGGAAAATTCAAATGAATGCAGTGAGTTATAATCTTGCCCAGTGAGAATGCCATATATCCAAAAGACTGAAAACAACTAGAATTGGCAGGACTGTTGTGTGAGAGGAAGAGACCCTTATTCACTGTCCATGGAATGTGGTTGGTTCAGCCTCTGTGGAAAACAGATATTTCTCAAACATATAAATACACAGTCCATATAACCACATGATTCCACCTCTTGGCTTCTACACCTCCAAAAACCAAGACAAAATTACTAATTCAAAAATACACAAGTAGACATATTTTCATCACAGTGAAGTAAATACATTTATCTCTATGGATCCAACCCAAATATTCAACACCAGATGAATGGATAAAGCATTTATCTCACAAAACACACACACACACACACACACATAGTGGAAACTATGAAGTTACAAAATGAAATCTTGTAATTTGTTGCAACTTGGGTGAACTGGAAGGTAACATGTTAGGAAAATAAGTCAGAGAGAACAAATATTGGATGATCTTACTCATCTGTGAATTACAGAGAAGCAAAACAAAGGAATACACACAAACAATGATAACAAACTCTTAGATTATAAAACTGAGTTTACCTAGCAAGAAGGGGAAAGAGTGAGGGCAGATAGAAGAGGTGAACCGGAAGTGAAAAATGTTGGTGACATATTGTTAATGTTTTGTTTTTGGCCACATCTTGCATTGCTAAGGGCTTACTTCTGGCTCTGTGCTCAGGGATCACACTTGGTGGGGCTCAGGGAACCACAGCTGGTACTTGGAATCAAACCCGGGTTGGCTGCATGCAAGGTAAATGCTTTACCTGTACTATTTCTCTGACCCCACAATAGACATTTTGGTAGTTTAACAGTGTGACAAGAGTGGCCAACAAAAATCATAAATATTGACACTATTGTAACCATTTTTCCAAACTGTAATAATAGAAAGTAGAAAGAAAATGAAAAAAAGTGTAGTATAACAAATATATACACGCGTTACCACTTATAACTGCCCCCATGTATCTGAGTCTGTATCCAACATACATTAAATAAATGATGGCATAAACCTATAGCATAAACTAAAATCACCCAAATTAATGGACTATATAATTAATTAATTAATGAAAATGATTTATAGTTTTAATTTTTATACATGTTCAAAAAAGATGAATAAAATACCACTATTACAGAACAGTTTGGCCCTCTTGATGATAGACTAGAAAGTGTTTCCAGGTCTAGTGTTTCTCTCATCCTAAACCTGAGTTCATTAGCTACACATAGACCAGTTTGGGTTTGGTGAATCTCTTTGCTATGTGTCAAGCATATTCAGAAAGCCTAGGTTAAATATTTAGGACACACACACAGACACACACATAAACACAAGCACAAACACATATAGAAAATCATGGTATTTGTGTCTGACTGCATAGAATGGCATGTTAATTTTTTTCACTATAAAACTATTATATGTAAAATAAAAAGAAAATGTTCTAATTAAAATATCAATAGTTCTAAGCCTATTCAATAAAATAATAGGGGCTTATATCCCTCTGAATTACATGTGATTCATGTAGTCCCATGACTGTGTTCCTAACTGATTCCACTGAGATCATTTTTGTCCTGGGAAGTACTCTTGACTGGAGCATGACAAGTAACTGATTTAACACTCTCATCTTGTTTGCTTAAAGCTTATGAGTAATCTATGTATTTTGTAGACAGATGATTGGAACTGATGAATAGTTAAATTTCTATGAGTCATTCTGTAAGACTGTCTTAATTTTGTTTGAAAAATACAAAACTAAAACAAAGAAATGGTCAGAGTTGGTTTTTATTTGGGGGACTTCAAAGTAAGTTTATGTGGAATAAATACTAATATATGATATAATGAGAACTTTTATTTTTTTTTGCCTTTTTGGGGGGTTCATACCCTGCAACACTCAGGGGTTACTCCTGGACCTTCGCTTAGGAATTACTCTTGGTGGAGCTCGGGAGACCATATGGGATGCTGGGATCAAACCTGGGTCAGCCGTATGCAAGACAAATGCCCTACCCGCTGAGCTATAGCTCTGGCCCCAATAATGAGAACTTTTAACGACAACAAATGGAGATACTTTCTTTCTCCCACAGTATTTCAGTAAGTGCCATTAATATTACTTATTACTCTATTGTAAAGCCTCCTACCCCACAGTTTACAATCTGAGTCATAGTTTCCCCCTTATAACTCTTTATCATATGTGGTTCACTTTAGCAATTCTGAAAATTCAAAATTAGCAGGGATCTTAATAAAATGGCGACTCCTTTCTCAGAGCTAAGAGATGTTTCTGACTCTGGAGTGGGTACTACTATGATCATTCAGACAATGGAGAGTCATTGGAGCTTGTGTAGGATATGGGTGTACTTAAGGCATATATAATGGAGGCTACAGGAGGATCAGTTTCAGTAGAAAAGAATGAAAGTAGGTACTGGTTAAAATAAAATTCAGTTAATAAAGTTGAGTAATAATTAATATGAAAAGGAGATAATGAACATAAAATCACTTTGTTGGTAGAAGGTACATATGGTATGACAACACTGTAGTCCTATGTCATATATATGAACATATATACTCTTATAAACTAATACAAACTCAATAAGAACATTTTAAAGTAATTTTTCTAAAGAAAAGAGAAATCAGGCTTGTTTTAAACCAGAGAAACTCAACGTGAATGGTTTGTTTGTCCTGTTAAGATGTCCAATAAGCAATTGAAAATTCTGCCTCTAAACTTGTCAAGAGCAATAGATCTGAACAAAAGCAACTAACCAAGAAAACTTTCTAGTTCCCTTGGCTTGACTAAACAAACAAATTTCTTACCACTTAAATATTCTACATGACCTACCACACTTAGAACTTTTACTTTAGAAACTTTGAAATTGTAACATATTTCTCTGTCCCTTTCAGATACAAATCTTCTCAAGGTATCTACTTCCAGTTTTACAGTCTTTCTTAAGGACATGGAAGATATTCTTTGGATTATCAAGTAATTACAGTGCCGTCTCCCAATATCTGAAAGAACATAGAAGCCTGACTTCAGTATGTACCAATTAACGAATACAAATGACCCAATACAATGACAGCCTCTCCCTTAAAACTTTTCCAATCGCTTCTTAGTGCCTGAAACTCTCTTGAGTTTTCTTTCACTAGTTTAGTTTAATTTATCTTACCTATTGCAACGGTTTCAGTTTTCATTGTCTGTTTAATCTATCAAGTCCAACTTTTCTTTAACCAACTCAATAGTGCCATGAAGTATTTGAAATATCGAAGAAATACAGTGGGATCCGGAGTACAATTATGTAAATTGGTTGAGACTAGACCTTTTGTTAGAGGGGTGAAGAAGAAATTGGAGAAGTAGAAAGTAAAGCTAGGGTATGTTACATAAAATTTAAAGGCCAAGATAATATAAGAATGCAGATGTCAAAATCATCAGTTTCCACATAAGGCATGGAAAAGGAATGGTTAAGAAAAATGAATAAAAACTATCCGGTCAAAATGAGCCAGACAGCAGTATTGATATTTCATCTAACATCCAGAGCACATACTGTGTGCTGTGCAATTTTCAAAGCATGGATTTCAGAGGTGAGTAAGAATAGCAAAGCTCCTCTTCTGTGCAACTTATACTGAGTTGGAGGAAACAAATTAAAAATGATAAGAAATTAAAATGCCCAAACGATAGATGCTATCAGGGTGTTTTAATAAAACATTCTAATAGAAATTTATTGCTAGACAGTTTTGATTGGTTTGAGGTCTCGGAAGAAGACAATCTGACTGTGTTCTGACTTACCAAAAGGATTGCATCATTAAAAATAGATGAAGTGTCCAAAGATTTTTTTGCAGGCATCTGAAGGCGCAATTTGAAGATGTAAAATTTGGCATGGTATAGTAAATGTGACGAGATAAGAGACCATAACGTTGTAACCAAGCATTATTTTCACATGAACAAGGGTACCTAATCAGGTATATGTTCTGAAATGATAAATTTGACAGAGAAATTGAAATGAATTTCAGAGATGTATAATGGAAAGCAGAGACAGACAGACAAACAGACAGACAGACAGAGCTGTGAGGTCTCCAGGCTGCATACTGTCATGGCTTGAACCAAAGTTCATGAAGAAAGCAATTTCAATAAAAAGAGAGGCCCCCCCAGACAGATTTGCAGGAGGATGTCAATGATAGAGCATCAGAGGCAGTGCTACTGTCTTTCTTACCATTTTGGATATGAGATTTGCAAGTTAGAAATGAGGAGTATTAAAAATCTCCTTCATATAAAGGAATATTAAGATTTCCAGAAGAATGAAAGGGCAGTTGAAATAAAAGAGAAACAGAAGTAAATAACAAATGAATACAGATATAACTTGGAATGATGTGAATCTTTATATGATTTAATGAAAGGATGCAGCTTTACTTATTTCCTTCTTTCTTTGTAAGAAAAGAATACTCAGGGGTTGAAATAAATAACAATGGAACATAAAGTCTAGCAAGTTAATCTACCACTAGAGCCTGAAGTCATTCTGGAACTTGTAGATCAAAGTCAATGAATACTTATTGCATCAGCTGCTGCTGGACCCTCTCTCGGTCTCAGAGGAACTGAAAAGGAATGACACTGGAAGAACCAAAACAAAATTAAAGTAAGGCAAAATAATAATAATAAAAATAATAACAACAACATCAATAACAATAATGATAATAGTAATAAGGAAGGGGAAGTTGAAGAATTAGGAGAAAGTAGAAAATGAAGAGGAAGAAATATTTTTTCTAAGAATGTTCTCACTAAATCAGGTTAGTTTATGAATTAAAGACCTACAAAGTCCATACAATGAGCAGGACATCAGTGAAACTCTGATGTCTGAATACAAAATGCCAGAGGAGTTTGGGGCATGTAACTCAAGTTCTTATTCATATGACCTAGCACACCAATGATGCTTATGTATAAATGATGTTCATATGCATAAATAAAGATACAGTGGGTAGAAGTGAAGTCTTTTCTGAAAATTATTTTCTTAAGAACACTAAACTAAAACTTCTCAAAGTGAAAAAATATCTTGTAGTTGTAACAACAACCATATACCACAAGATGAAAACATTTTGTGTTGGTGCCTGCAAAATACAAGGTCAGTCAAGCCTCGATGATATGTATTTTCCTACTGGGAACATTGGTTGTCTTAATACTGTTTCTTGCCACACAGACAGATGCTTTCTGGGAAGTTATATTAGGAGGTGGAATATACTGGTGACATATGAATATATCACTATGCATTTCTAAAATTGTGTCATGGAAGTAATTTATTACTAGATATATCTTTTATTTCAAGATCACTAGAGTCTGTCAAATTTCTAGTGCTAGTAATTATCAGGATGTTACTGACAAATATAAAAACGTTAATAGTAGCTTGGAGGTTGAACTAAAATATCAACCATAATTCTAACACTTCTACAATTATTTTAAATCTGGCTCCTATGAGTTGCAAGAGACCAAATCTGTCATCCTAGCTCCCACGGTAAATTCACAAAGCCTGATCTCTTGTAAATGGGGGGAAATATTTTCAAACACTCCAAGCACAATCTGCTGCTTATTTCTTGAAACTCCTAAGACTTTTAGATGTTTTTTTCCCCATAATCAGCATATGAAAGGTAAATTTTTACGACTCTGGGATTGGTGTGAGCTGTGTACATGGTCTGCTTTGCTCTACTACATTTAAGAGTTGAAAGTGTATATGTCATCTCTAATTGGAACTCCCAGGCAGAAATGATGCCATCAGGGAACGAAAAAATATGTGGCCACATGAATCACCGGGCAGACCAACCATATTGCTATAAAGCAAATAATTTACATTTAAATAACTTATCTGCATTCACCTAATTTAAAAGTAATCTTTATTCTTTCTCAACTAATCCCCAAACTTATGGACTAGTTTGATCATATTTGTGCAATAAAATTGAAATTTTTAGATATGGTAGGTAATCAATTTTAGTCACCTCATCTGCGTTTCAATCTCATTACAGATTGCAATTTTCAGTGCAGATTACATGATGACCCATCAGTGGCTTTGTTGTTTCTGAATTACCGATTCCTTGCCTACTGCCAGATAAGAACAAAGCCTATGCATCAGCCTGACAGCTTGCAAACAGAAAATGGGCTTGTAGGATTGGATTTAAATCCCAGGTGTAGGGGATAATTACCACATCACTCATGCAGTAACTGAAAAATGGTATTTCAACAAGAAAAATTACATTCCTTTTATAGTGCCAACAGAAATCATTATTTGAGGCTTCACACTGATTCACTGTATCATTACATGTGCACTGTACTCATTAAATGTAATGTTTGTTGCAACATAAAAAAGTTATTGTTTTAGGTACTTTGGTGGAGCAGGTAGCTTAAATTTAAGGTTTGTGGACCCTTGATGGTGCAGAGGTTGTTTGGACTCTAATATATACCATGCAAGAGAAATGACAACCTAGACACACAGCTTTCCAGCCGGCTCCTATTACAGGAGGCGTGGATGGATAGTACAAAGAAAATGGAGTATAAATCTTTTGTTTCAAAAAAGCCCAGCCATTTAACCCCCTATAGATAGTGCAGAGGACGAAGATAAATAATAATTCAAATCTTCTTGACAGAGCAGTGCTGCATAGTGCATATTTTACCATTAACTCTGAGATCATTGAAGCCCAACATACACATCCTAAAGGACAGAAGGACGGAGTCCATATTCATTTGAAAAATCATTAAAGAAAACAGTGGCAGAGAGTGGAAATGCGCTCCTCACCCCTGGCGTTTGGTCCATCTTACACACAGCTGTGGTTGTTTCCCAATGAGTGTGCGAGAAGCACAATAATGAGCAAGATCGGCAGCGCCCTCCGTAGGTGCAAAAAGACTACATGTCGACTGCTGAGAGCAACCCACACTGTGTTCATCGGAGTCCTAGTTATGTTTATGGACAACTAGCTTTCTCATTAAGATGATGAGAACAGTCCAAAGGAAGACCATACCCTCAGATGCGCTGCACTCTTGCATGAACTCCAAAGGGAGAGTCCATGACTCTCTGGTAGATTCGATGGATAGAGAAATAGATGGAGTGTTATGTGCCTGCACAGAGCTTCTTTGCCTTGCATTCCTAAATTAATATAATGAGTTTAACTCTCCCTGTGTGGAGAAGACCTTTTGTAAAGAGGCTTAAAATACAATCGAGAAGAGTTGAAATACACCTTGCTAATCTTCTCTCACTCTGTAGCCTTTTGTCTCTGTATGTTCTTCAGGGAACTGAGATTTTTATCAATGCAGATGCAGCCTGAATTTATGAAAGGCATTCAAGGTTTTCTCCTTTGTCCCCATGAGAAAGTACTTGGAAGGTAGTTGCAGGAACAGACTTGTTTTTCTAAGAATTAGTTCCTATCCTCCTACAGCCCAAGAACAAATACAATTGACACACTTTAAAAGTACTTATGGTAGTTGGAAAGAGAAACACAGAAGTCAAAATCTGTGCAGTAATAACAGGTTACATGTAAGTAGTAGGGACAGAGTGAGGACGTGTCTCAGTTCCAGGAGAGTGGAGCACAACTCCTGATTGTAGAAGAGCTGATAAAGGAAGGGAAGATCTTAAATAAACAAATAACTGGACTGAGGAAATCATGTAGCAAAATCATCTTTAGTAATAACATCATAAGATAATACGTTACTCCCCTAGATGACAGATTTTCAGAGACAGAGACTAAATATTCCTGTTTTTTTTCCAGACTCTTTTTTTTTGCTTTTTGATCACATAACTCTGATCCTAATCATAATAAACATAAAAGTTACATGTACAGTTTAAACGTAAGGCACAGTACTAAGAACTTAAGATGATATATCTTGTTATCACAAAATGTGATATTAAGTGTGATATCCTGTGGTAGCTAAAATATCACAGGACTTCACAGAGTAGTCCTGTGAGATTGTCATCACCCCATTTCAAGTAGGTGGAATACAAACAGACAGAGGTTAAATAATCATCCAAGTGATGGGACTGAGTTTTGGATAGAGTCCCACTTTCTATAGGGTTTGCTCTTTCAGTCTCTATGCTTCATAGTTAATTGTATCCTCATGGTAGACAAGAAAAATCATTTAAAGAAGAAAACTTCCTCTGTTCTTATGATAAAAGCTAACACTACTTAATTCCTTCATGTGCCAAGTAAAAGTCATCACAGCCACTTATTAAATACTCTCAATGTGGATAGCCATTTTAAAAGGATGACTGAAGTTCTGATTGATAGTCCTTACAACAATATCTCAGGTATGGGTCAAATATTTCATTTTTTTGAAAAGTGTACACTGAGCTCCAACTCTGACACTATTTAAATTGTGTTGTTGGTGGTATTTCTTTCTATTTCTAGAAATGCATAGCACAATCTATTCCACCCACTCAGAAAACTTAAAGAGTTGATCCTTTTGCTGGGATGCCTTAGAGGATTTTAATTTTTCTTCCCAGGCTTATCAACAATAACAATATAGACTTGGTTCTGGATCGAGTGGTCATAGTAGAAAGTGCATTAAAATGCAGGTTACAACCAAGATCCAATGCAAAAATTTTATTCTGTTCTGCTCCTGATGGCACCGTGGCGAATGAGATTTCTCTGAATTCATGACATCAGGACCTGACAGGGCATGATTTAATTGAAGGGCAATATGTGACTTCACTGGAGTTTGTAAACTGTGTTCAGAAATTAAAACTGACCAGACCCAAATGTCATTCTCACCTGCAGAGTATTAAAAGAAATTTTACAAATGAAAATCCTTGTGTCTTCCTTGCACCCTATGTCTGGTCACACTTCCATGTAGTACTTCATTTAGTAAGAAACCAAACAGCCAATTTTATCTAAGAATTCCTGTGCAGAGTCTGATCAAATATGTCTCCTATGTGAATAAATTGGCTGTGCCCAAGGTTAGAAAATCTGCAGTGCACTCTTGAAATAAAGGTAGTCAGCACAAGTTGTTTTCCAAATGATCCAGTAGTTTCACTGCAACATGAAAGTAAATAGATTTAGACTTCAATGTAGTCCATCCTTTCCCTTGGCTCAAGAGGTTGCCTCTTTACCCCTTGGTGAGCCTTAAGGAGAGCAATGAGAGAGCAGCTACTAAAATTCACATGCAAGGATGTTTTGTAAAAGCTTCCCCTTGCTCTGAAGAGTTTTGCTGCTTTATTTTACGTGGTTTATCTAAATGTGTTATATGTCACCTATTGGTGCTTCTTCCCACTACCTCATTGTTCACTGCTGGGTTGTACAACATCTCCATGCTCCAGAAAGGTGCTGTACAAATTGCACAGTGGAGTCTCATTGTGTGCCAGTCCTGGCTTTAAGTTGTTCATGGAACATGGGAAATTTTTCTCCCTTTCCTATTCCTGGTTTCCACAGTTAATCAAGGCTTCTATGATTTTTTTTATTTGTCCTCCCCAGGATACATTGTTGGGGGAAAACAGACAATGAGTATTGTCCTTTTGGGCCAAACATCTCAATAGGGACAGAGTCCTATGTCTGCAAGTACTCAAACTTGCCAAGTATCTTCAAAGAATGCATTCAGGTTTGAATTGTTTGGTCAGTGTTCTATGGGTGAATAAATGAATAGATGGTTGAAAATGAAAGACAGATCATCTTATAGTTTTCATAATTCTGGGGAAACCAATATTACCACACCGGACAAGCTCATTGATGAACTTAAACCATAACATTTAAATTTTGGTGGCATCTTAAGCTTGTACACTTCATATGCCTAAATCTGGAGGTCCTCTGCCACTGCCAGTGGACTATTTCTGGGTTTTCCCTAACTATTCTGAAAGACCTTGGATCATCAGAATTGCCCCAGCACTGACCTTTTACTTAATTAAATTTTATTAATCACCTACCAGAAATAAAACTCTTTGCTAGGTGCTTAGGGGAAGATGAACGGTACCTAATCCTGCTTTCAATCATTTTATAATCTCATAGAGGTTGTGAGCCTCTCAAACTGGCCACAATATTGAATCGAAAGAAGTCTGAATGATAGACCTCGAAAGACTAAAGTTATATTTAATGGGGAAGGCTAGATGATTCCCATAGGACATCCTTTTGAGTCAAGTATTAGTGAAAGGATAGAATTCTGAAGAGCAGAGATAAAGGGAAGAATTATAGGTGAGTGTGGAACAAGAAAGAAAACTGTGCAGTCAGGTTAAAATGCAGGCTTGTGTTTAGGAGTACCAGAGGAAAGATACCAAATGTCAATTTGTATTTCATTTGATAGGCAAATGTATTTCACTTGATAGAGATAGCTAACAGTTGTTACTCAGTTCTGTAGCAAAGTAATATTTTAGCATGACATCTGGAATTAGAAGCAGAGGCACCATTTGAGAGGTAATTGATAGTACAAGCCATAATAATCAGGCCCAAATTGAGACTTTGGAGAAGAAAGGAGAGACTTGAGAGGCAGAGAAGAAAGGCATGGGCTGGACAGCAGAATGTATAAACAGCTGAGAGCTCTGAGCCTGAGTGGACGGCCATTTACAACAAAGAGGGAGATGAGCCAGAAAATGGAGGAGAAAGAGCAATTTCAGAGGATCCATATCAGCGTTGAAGCTATCAAGGGACCAAAAACAAAAGATATTTGTTTTTCAAATAAGAGCACAAGTTCAATAATATCAAATGCTTGAGATCAAGTATAAGAATGACAAATAGTCCATGGAATTGAAAATCAGAAAGTAATTGTTCACTGCCAAGAGAAGAAACTCAGAGTAGAAATATTAAGAAGTGAGCATTGGTAAGGAGTAGAACTTTTTGTTTTGTCTACAAAGCATTTTGGAGCATAGCATGGTGGGGAGTTAGAGAATATAAAAACCAATATGTGAAAATGGCAATACAGGATTAAAAGGCACACTGTTTATGGAATTCAGTGATAGAAGTAGAGGGGCAGGAGAGATTTTACTGGGGCTAACTATATAGTATTCACAGCCCACCCTGGTTTGATCCCCAGCACTACATATGGTACCCAGAACACCACTGGGAATGATCCATGAGCAGAGAGAGAGAGAGAGAGAGAGAGAGAGAGAGAGAGAAGTAAGCTTTGTGACAACAAAAAAAAAAAAACATCCCCAATAGGACATAGAACTATACAGTCGACATTAAAATGTGTTATAGTCAAAGAAAGTAAAATGAAACAGAAAAATGTCAGTAATTTGTACCTGTTATTAAATGAATTAATCAGGTTATAAAACCTTAAGCAAGGTGTGAGTTCTCTTAAAAATGTAAGTATACATAGCACAGATATATATATGTTGATATATATAAATAATATGAAAACTAGAACATTAGAAAATATGTGTTTCAATCACATACACAAATTCTCAAATCCATATACTGATACATCTATCTATCTATCTATCTATCTATCTATCTATCTATCTATCTATCTATCTATCTATCTATCTATCTATCTATCTATCTATCTATCTATCTATCTATCTATCTATCTATCTATCTAATCTATGTTTTACAATAATGATAGAACCCACATTTCTATACATACCCTTACCTCATTCTCTGCTTTACCAAGGTACTTCCATAGTCTCTCTTGTACTGAAGTTAGATTAGGACAATAGAAACTAAGGCAGGATAGTGGAGACAGTGAAGAAAATTAGGATTACATGAGTATTCCCTCAAGTCTATCTTGTTTTGGTTATTTTGATCTCTTATTATCCAAGCTGGATTGCTTTCTATCATATGCTCTTCTTTGGGAGTTCATTATTGCTATTTACCTCTATTTTACAACTCTAGTTCTAAGGCTGATGATAACAGATATGTAAACTGATATTGTGTGCCATGTACTATTCTTGTGCTTCCTCTACATTCATTCCATGCTTTAAAATTCCAACTTGAGTTTACCTAATTTAAGTGATCCCCAAAATGGTATGCAATATTAACCTTTATATAGAACAGTTATGTCTAAAAAATTTCACATTAACAGGATAAATTCAACTAATTCCTTCTGGTTTGTTTGGCCAGAAATTTATACAATTTTAGAGACAATACTGAACATAATCCCAACATGAGGAAACTTTTTATTTTATCCACTAATTGGTGAGGCCAAATTCTCTTTTATTTATCATTTTATACATAAAACGACAAGAACATTCTATATCAACTTCTGGTTATATACATTTTAAATATTATTTATTCTCTATCCACATATTTCTGGTAAAAAATCTTTATTAATTTGTGGTCTCTAACTCCATATCTCAAACCAGATATTTTGACATAGTGCATGAGAAAAAATACCCTGAAACCTAAAGATTGTCCTGAAAAAAAAATCTGTGTGCCCTTATTTATTTTAATTAATTAATTTATTTATTTATTTTTGCTTTTTGGGTACACCCGGCGATGATCAGGGGTTACTCCTGGCTCTGCACTCAGGAATTACTCCTGGCGGTGCTCAGGGGACCATATGGGATGCCAAGGATCGAACCGGGGCCAGCATGGGCTGGCCGCGCAAGGCAAATGCCCTACCAGCTGGGCTATCGCTCCGGCCCCTGTGTGCCCTTTTAAAGCCACCTGAACCAAAGTATATTGGGAGAGATACTGGTACAGATAGAAAAAATTATCTTTAATAACAAGATAATTATCATTATCTTATATCTTAGACAATAAAACACATCATACAAAAATACATATTTTGATTTATGATAATCATAAATTATAATACATATGTATAATAATACAATGTCAAGCAAACATGCAAATATAGTGCTCTAAAGTATAATTTTCATTGGGAAATCCACATTTAGGTTTAGCAAAGTTATCCCATCTCAAACATACTTCTTTAACCCCTTACCCTCCAGATAAGTTCTCTACATCTTCTATACTACATGAAGAACTAATTCACATATCTTTTATATATTTTCATAATTTCACCTGCATGGCAGAGCTTGGCAAGATACCCGTGTCGTATTTGATATGCCAAATACCAGTATACAATTATAGACCTCATTCCCATGACTTGATGGAATGGTTTGAGGCTCTTTATGTTCCTGGGTGGGCAGATACCCTTGGGCTATCTCACATGTGACAGGACATATTGAGATATTACTGGTGCCCACTAGAGCAAATCAATGATCTATAGGAAGACAGTGATATACAGACAGTGACAGTGATTCTCATAATTGTTCCTTTGTATACTTTATCATGATAATATAGCTAATGGTTGAAAAAAACAATTACGCTAAGATCTGACTCTATAAATCTAAAGTAACTGAGAAGTGATGTAGAGAAAAGGGATGCTGAATAAGCATGTCTTCATTCTTTTAAGTAAGGAAAGGAAGGTAAATCATCAGAGATAATGAGAACACAAAATAGACTTAAAGTTCAAGAAAATCTAAATAATAAAGACACTAAAATGAGCATAATAGGAAAATGTTTAAAGTATAAACAATGGTTAGGGGATCCAAAGTTGGTGGTAAAACTAGCTAAAAGTTGATAATTTTAAAAAGCCTGCTCTTTATACAAATCTATTTTGACATTTTAGGCACTATTGTTAGAGAGAGATTATCAGTAGGTTTCAATGGAGAATTCAATCTCCTGAGCCATTACCAAATAGAATCGAAGCTATCCATCATATTTCTGGACAGCATATGTGAACCAAACAAAATATATCTTGCAGACTCAATCCTGCCCACAGGCAAAGACCTTGTAATCTTTACTTCAGAGTCATTCGACATCTATAAAATATATGAAGAACTCTGGCCCCCACCTCATAAGCCACAATATCCCCAGTGAACTTCAATGCAAATCTGCAGGTGGAGTCAAAGAGTGTTGAGAAATTGCAATATTGTGATAAGTTTATTAAACATATTAATCTGTTTATGTCAGAGTGATATATTCATTATTCTAAAATTAACATGATTAATCCTCAAGAATGGTGACTTGTGTCAATAGAGGAGATGACAAATTAAGAACTTATACGCTAAAAAAGGAAAACAATTAAGACTGCAGTCAATTGATCTGAGGTGCACAGGGCCTTTGACCAATGAAGTTGGAAAGAAAGAAATATTAATGGTAAAGCAAGTTCCCATTTCCTCACTTAATATGCCACAAATACAGAGTTCTGTCTGATTACAGCTCACATTCTCTCAATTACAAATCTTTTGACTGAAATCTGCCACCATTCTGCTAGAGGAATGCATCAAGCTTTATCCCACAGGGAAAAGAGATCTGATTTAATTGATACACTTATTATAGAACTAAGTCCATTTAACAGTGCTTTCAACATTAAACTAGGTGCTCAGTATATACATAGCAACTCCACTAGGCCTTATAGAGCAGTCATACAAATAGGTTCAAACTAATTCCTTCAAAACAGATGTTTGACCATGACTCAAATGATGGTTTCATTGTTAGTGATATTTTAGCGGCCAAGAACATTCTTAATCACAGGTAAATGTTTAAGGAGAATGAAAGAAGTAATTATTTTTAAGGTAATACAGTAAAATTCTTCCTTTCCATAGGATATTTAATCTCATATCCATGTAGTATGTTTTTTCTTATCTCTTATCAAAGTAGAAAACTAACTCGATGACCCTAGAGATAGTGACTCCTAGTGAGCCTCAGCTTAACTATGCAAAAAATCCAAAACACAAAAAAAATCATGAAGGCATGCTTATATTCTCAAGGGAAATTGCTTCTATGTCTAAGTGATCTTTTTCTTTTTTTTAATAAATATTTTTATTTTTACAATTACAAAGATATACAATTAAAAATTTCATATTTGGGTTTTGGTCATACAGTGTTCCAGCACCCATCCCTCCACCAGTGCCCATCTCCCACCACCAATGTCCCCGGTTCCCTCCCCCCTCCCCCAGCCCTGCTCCATGGCAGGTTCTTTATTTCTTTCCATTTCTCTCTCTTTCTCTTTTCCTTCCCCTCCAGACTATGGATTACAGAACATACATTAAAGGGTTGTCATGTGTATCTTTTTGCCTCTATTTAATGCTCAGTTCTAGGTTGGCATTAGTACCCTCGACAATTGTTAGCACCCTGTTCCATTTTCTGCTAAGTGACCTTTTTTCAACAAGTTTCTCTTAGTGTTTAACCTAGACCTCCTATTGTTTCAGCTTAATCCCATTAATCCTTATTCATTCCCAGTGGCCACAATGACTAAAGGTAATGCTCCCTCTGGGAATTAAATTGCAACCCAGAAAGGCAGGTTTATCAAAGTTGCCTATAAAGAAAAAGAGATAAAAAGAAAATGCCTCAAGAAGTCACAAAATGGTTCAAAATCCAATATAAGTGACATTACACATTCAGTATTTATGAGAAATGAGATAAATAAATAAAAGCTCTAAATGTTTCAGTGGGGGGGTAAAAAGGGGAAAAGTAAATGGAAGTAAAAGGCCTTATACTAACACCATTTCAATATTCACTGAAATGATTCTCTGAAAAATCCTGGAATTGACTTCTAACTGGGTAGGTTGGAAGTCTGGAAAGGAGATCGATGACATGAGCCATAAGGATTTACTAAAAATAATCCAAAGGTGATAAATTAATTTCTATCCTTATCAAAAGAGTAGGAACCCTCACACCATGAGGGACACCATTTTCAACATCCAGACTCCACAGCTCGTGAGAGCTCCACCCAGCAGAAGAGCTGATCTTTCTCCTTCTCACGCAACTGCAAAGCAGCTGCGTGGTTCATCAATAAATGGATGAGATGAGAGGCTACTACAAGAGTATCCCACCCACATGGCAGAGCCTGGCAAACTACCCGTGTCATATTTGATATGCCAAAAACCAGTAACAATTATAGACCTCATTCCCATAACCTGAAGGAAAGGTTTAAGGCTCTTCGTGTTCCTGGTGTGAGCAGATGCCCTTGGGATACAGTTGCATGTGACAGGATGTATGGAGATGTTACTGGTGCTCACTCAAGCAAATTAATGAACAATGGGAAGACAAGTGATACAAATGAAGTGAACAAAAGAGTTCCTAGAATGATGGACCAGGAAAATAAGGATTATACCCTGGTCTCTGGGTGCACAATGAGGGCATGCATAAAATGAAGAATGAAGAAGTTAGATGTGGAAAAATTAAATTTGAGATACTATGAGTTATCCTTGCAGGCAACTGAAATGCTAACTGTGAATATCAGGAGGTAAGTTTGGGATCAGAAAAAGAAGTCTGCTTGGAAAAAATGATCGAGAGATAGGAGAAAAAGTAAATGGATAAGTAGAAAAGTCTGAGAAAAATGTAGCATGTGATGCCATAGAAATCAGTAATAGTATTTTTTGAAAGGTTATAATTATCATCATGCTGACAGATGCTAAAATCTGACAGGATTTAGGAAGGAACATTTGCATAAGGTCACGAGATGTACTATTTCTCCAATAACATGCTATGAAAAAATTGGTTTCAATGTATTTTCTCTTTTTTACTATTTGTAACTTCAGTTTCTTAGTTCCATCCACAATACCACTCGTATAGTTTTGTTAACTCTGACGCCCAGATCATTTGGCTACAGAACAACGCCAGATTGCTGCAAAACATTCACTCAGCTCCTTTCCTATCTGGGGACTGTTCAAGGACCTTGATATTATCTATAGGTCCATTCAGATGAACCTTGCCACCAGTAAGAGTGGAAATCCACCAGTAGCCAAGGAAACGACAATAAAAACACAATGAAAGAAGCCTGATTTTTTGTGATAGAGAAGCAAATATACCCACTATGCTGTTCAGTTGGGGGAAAATACAAAATAAAGTTGGTTGGATTCTAGAGTATATATAATGGACCAGAGTACATCTTAGCTCACATGTATTCTCATTTGTATCATCAGAGCATACCCCTATCCAGAAAAAACTATATCTGCCAAGAACACTTGCTATATCTTTTAATGTCACAACTGGGAAACATTGATCACTTGATCACTTGAATCCCATTATTCATCGATTTGCTCGAGAGGGCGCCAGTAACATTTCGATTGGACCCTATCACGTGCCAATGTAGCCCAATGGCATCTGGTTGATTCAGGAATATGGAGAGCCTCAAACCGTTCCTTCAGGGTCTTAACAAGGAAGTCTGACCATCTTGTAGGTGGGCGGCCACGTGATCTTTTACATCCCGTGGGATCCAGTCAGTAACAGCTCTAGTCCAGCGGTTGTCTCCAAATCACATTACATGTCCAGCCCATCTGATTTTCGATGCCTTGGCAAACGAGACAGCATCCCTGATTCTGGAATAGCGATGGAGGTCAGAACTCCGATTCCTTCACTCACTTGAGTGAGGCGTGATATTCCAAGCATAGCTCTTTCGATTCCTCTCTGGGAGACCCGAATAGCATTCTCATCCTGCTTTTGTAGGGCCCAGGTCTCTGAGGCGTATGTTAATGCAGGGAGAACGGTGGAGTCGAAGAGATGTGCCCGGAGCCGGAGGTTCTTTGTCCTTTTAGCTATTTCTTCAATGCCTTTGAAGGCATTCCATGCCGCTCTCTTCCTCCTGCGCAGCTCAGGTTTTAGGTCGTTCATCATATTGACTTCTCGACCTAGGTACACATAACTGCTGCATTCAGAGATGTTTGTTCCATTGAGAGTGAATGGGGCCTCAGGAACTAGTTCATTTCTCATGAACATAGTTTTCTTCAGATTCAGCTGTAGACCTACCTTTCCACATTCTCGGTTAAAGTCAGCCAGCATTTGTGCTGCTTGGCTAATGTTTGGTGTTATTAGAACGATGTCATCAGCGAAGCGGAGGTGGTGTAGTTGCCAACCATCTATCTTCACTCCCATTCCTTCCCAGTCTAATTGTCTCATGATGTTCTCGAGGGTGGCACTGAAGAGTTTTGGTGAGATGGTATCACCCTGTAGAACCCTTCTTTTGACATCAATGATCACTTCTTTGAAGAATGGTGAAATCCTGGTGGTGAATCCATAATACAGCTCACGAAGGATCTTGATGTATTGGGTTTGAACACCCTGTTTGACTAGGGCTTCGATGACTGCTTCAGTCTCCAAAGAATCAAAGGCTTTCTGTAAATCAATGAACATGAGACAGAGCGGCATCTTGCACTCCCTAAAAACCTCAATGAACTTGGTTACTGTGTGGATATGGTCGATTGTGCTGAATCCTTTCCGGAAACCTGCTTGCTCGCATGGTTGTCCTTCATCTAGTGTTCTGCTAATCCTGTTCAAGATGACTCGTGTAAACAGCTTGTAGATGACAGACAACAGGCAGATGGGGCGATAGTTGCCGATGTCGTGAATGTCTCCCTTCTTGAACAGTAGAACTGTCCTGCCGGTTTTCCATTGGGAGGGCACCTTGCATTCGGACAGGTAGCGTGTGAAGAGCAGAGCTAGTGTATTGATGAGTACCGATGGCAGATTCTTCAGGTGTTCGGGTCTGACTTTGTCTGGGCCTGGTGCTGTTCCCTTCTCTACCGACGAGATGGCATGTCGGATTTCAGAAGGGAGAATGTTGGGAATGACATATCCATCCTGTGGAATTTGGTATGTGGGCAGGTGGATGTGACTATCAAAGAGATTTGAGTAGAAGTCCTGGATAATCTTCTCCATTGCCTTTCTGGAAGATGTGATAGATCCATCAGGGCGTCGGAGGGCAGTCATCTTGGTCTTATAGTTGGCGAAGGACAGGCGGGCAGTGCGAATACTTTTCCCGGCTTCTGCTGCATCTTCCAGTAATTTCTGCTCATCTGTCTTTGAGGTCTGCTTTTATCGCTTCTCTGCACTGTTTAGCAAGCTTGGACGTTAGCATTAGGTCTCCTGAGGCTCGCGCCTTGCCACGTTGGCGAATGAGCTCAAGAGTTTCTGAAGACAAGTGTCCTTTTGTGTCTTTCTCTCTCTCGGCATTCTTCGCACAATCATGGAGGTGCTGAACCATTCGGTTGTATTCTTCATCGATATCATCAATGATGGTATCTTCCCATGATGCCGCAATGGTGCCAAAGATTTCCCAGTTGGTGGTCGTTCTGGGAGTTCTCTTCTTAAACTTTGCAGCTTTTTCTCCCCATTGCGGGAAGTAGAATTTTTGCATGAAGGAGATGGTGGTCCGATCCTGTCTGGAATTTGGGGAGGACAGCAACATCGGTCAGACAAAACCGTTGATTGAAGATGATGCGGTCAATTTCATTGTGGAACTGTCAGCTAGGAGATTCCCAAGTCCAACGTTTCGCTTCAGCCTTCTGAAACTGTGAGTTCCCATGAATGGTCTTGGTGGACATGATGAACTCAGATAGTCTCTCACCCTGTTCGTTCCATTCTAGGCCATGGGTCCCGATGTGGAGTTCTTCAGCTGATCTTCTCGGTCCTATTTTGGCATTAAAATCACTGACTATGATCTTGTAGAAGGTGTGATCTTTTTTATAGAACTCCTCCAATTCCATGTAGAATTTCTCAATTTCATCTTCTTTGTATGTGGGTGTTGGTGCATAGACAATGAAGATAGAAATTGCTGGCAGTGGGCCACATCTCCTCAAGTGTAATCGTCCTATTCGGTTTGTTAGGCAGTCAAATGAATCAATGTTGACAGCCATGTTCGTGTTGACAAGGACACCAATGCCACCGCCACCGACGCCTCTTTCGTCACATGTTCCAAGGAACAATTCTTCTCCGTTGTCAAATACAGCATGATGCGACTGATGCCTCCTCGTCTCAGTCAGACCAATGATGTAGTACTTGATCTTTTGCGCTTGCACCATCAGATCCTCAATATATGCTTCCGATGCCAGTGTACATGCATTGAAAGTACAGACAGTCATTTTAGTCCTTCTTCGTTTTGGCAGTCTAGGACAGCCGTGAAATTTTATCAGGCATTGCTTGTTTGCCTTTCTTACTGCTGCCGTATTAAGGGCTCTTTCGGGGTCAGGAAAATAAACATTTTTGTTACTGGATTTGGCATATCGAACACGCATCGGACAGCTTGCCAGGCTCTGCCATGCGGGCGCTATATTCTCATTACTTTGTGGGGCTCTCTCAGAGGGGTGGGTAGAATATTTACGGTAATTTGGAGGTAAATCGCTCAGCTGCGGCCACACGCAACGGGAAAGCTGGTTTCTGCTCTGCCGGGTGTACCTGTGTCTTAGGCTCAAGCATTCCTGGGCTTGAAATACTCTCCTCTGAAGGGCGGGTCTCTGCAGGGCGGGTCCTTGTAGGCTGGGTTTCTGACAAGCTGGGCTGGAGACTGGATTAATCTGTGGGTTGGAGACTGGATTAATATGCTGGGGGGAGATTTTACCAGCTGCAGAGTGTGGATTGTGACTCAGATCGCTGCCAGCAAGGTGTGGGGGTTTCTCTGGCCTCCTCCGAGGCTCCATCAGGATGGTGGACTCGGGTCGGAAGTTGCTCTCGTGGTCCATGGAATGCAGGGGATTCAACGGGGAAAGCTGGTTTCTGCTCTGCTGGGTGTACCTGTGTCTCAGGGAAACATTATTCCTCTATATTCCATTATCTAGATTCTTCCTTCTCTTCTGGAAAGTTTTATCCTGGGGATTTTTCATTGTCTTTACAGTAACTTAGCTTTTCTTTATTGCCCTAAAAGTACATTAGATATATGTGAATATGTAAGAAACTCAATGAAGAATGGGAATTACATCTCTCCTCCCCACTCCAGAAGCTCTTTAGTTTCTTTGCCAATTAGTGATTGCTAATGGGGAGGGAAGAGCCTACACACTTTTAACAGCACAAGATTTCTATAGCTCATCCATTGGAGACATCTTGTTACATATATTCACATCAGTTTTATGAAGTCTGATGGGATTCTAACCGAATAAATTTCAAATCAAAATGAGCGTGAGAAGTCAAATAACTTGCCCAAAAAGCACACAGCACATGAATAGACAAGCCGAGACTTGAAACCAGACAGAGTTGACTTCAAGGCTGTATTTTTATCACATTTTTATTCTTTTATAGAGGTATAATTGTCACGCAATATACTATACATAATAAATGTGTGTATTTTGATAAATTTGAACATATATTCTCCTAAAACTATCACA
The DNA here is from genome assembly GCA_021461705.1 of Cryptotis parvus. Classification (NCBI taxonomy): domain Eukaryota; kingdom Metazoa; phylum Chordata; class Mammalia; order Eulipotyphla; family Soricidae; genus Cryptotis; species Cryptotis parvus. Next base: position 205,233 of record JAJIBD010022334.1, on the reverse strand, counting down.
CATTTAAGAAAATGAACATCTGTGTCACCAATAAAAGTGTCTTCATGCTGCTTTGTAATATTTCCCTCATGTCCCTAACTGACATTTTAATAACCACAGACAACTGCTCATCTATTTTCTGTCACTATAGATTAATTTGATTTTTAAAAATGGACATTTATAGTATGCACTTTTCCCATTCAATTTTTTCACTGGCATGATCTCATATATAACTTAAAAACACTTGGGCCAGGTAAGAACCACATACTTAAGGCCATCCCAAAAGGCTACCACAGAGCTTCAACGTGAAGCAGAGTTCAACATCCACATTTGTGTAATTGCATTTTATGACACTTGCACAATGTCATCATGGAATCTACTAGTGATACATTTCCCAGAATGTATTCCATCATTAGTCAATGCAGGTCTATAAATATTTCCATATGCTTCCTATTATTTGGAGTAATAATAGTTAATTCCAATTTATTGATGAATAGTATTTAATTTTATGGGTATTAAAATAGTTATCTAATCACCATTTGTAGACATTTGGGTTGTTTTCAGTTAGGAATCATTTTAAATAAATTGACTCTGAACATGAACGTGTAATCTTTGTAAAAGATACATCATCCATTCTCTTAAGTAATACAAACAGTGCACGTCTAATTATTTTAAGAAAGTAGAAACACTTTTTAAGGTTATTTCCATTCAACTTCCAGTGATTGGGAATTTTGTAACTACCTCCTCATTGATTGATACTCGGTATAATCAACATTTTTTAATTGTAACAATTTCAGTAATTTTGTTGAATTATCTGATGATTTTAATTTTGGTTTTCTTAGTAGCTCTATGTTGAGCATTTCTGTATCTGTTGATTTTTTCAGTGCACTTCTTTGTTGAAATGACCTTTCTTCTGTCCACTTTTAATTCAATTGCTTTATTATAATTGAATTTGAAGAGATTTTTATATATTTTGAATGCAAGTTATCTTCATCAAATATGTGACTGGCAAATATTGTCTAACAACCTATGTCTTATCTTACATTTAGAGTATCTATAAATCTTTTCATTGTCTCAAATGCCTTTCAAAGAGTTGAAATGGCTCATTTTTATATAGTCTAACTTCATGCATAAAAAGTCTAACTTCAAGCTTGTTTTTTTGCTTCATGGACCATACTATAGGAATATAACCAATAAAATATGACTGACACAAGGTCACAAAGTTTTTCTTTGTATTTTTCATAGAGGTTTTATTGTTTTAGATTTGTATCAAGGTATACAATTCATTTGGAATACTCGCATATATTCAAGTTGTGGATGGGTATGTATCTGTTTTGCTTATGAGACAATTTTATTTCATAATAATATGATTTTAAAAATTATCCCTAATTCAGAGAGATAGTACTGAGGCTAAGGCATTTACCTTGCTTTCAGTGATTTCTGGTTTGATCCCTGGTACACATTTGATATCCCAAGTATCACCAGGAGCAATCTCTTGCATAGAGCCAGGAATAAGCACTGGCAGGTATAAACACATAAAAAGCACAAAAAAACAAACAAATAAATAGCACCTAAATTCATTGAATTTTCATTTAATATTGCTCATATATATGAGTATATACTGGAATCTTTATTCTGTTGCTTTTATCTTCAGTTTCTACTTGTAAGCCAATTCTATATTGCCTTTGATTAATTTCAATACTAACCTTGAATTCAGGTAAGACTAACCTCCAATTTTTTTTTTTTAGTTCTCACTGTTCTGTAGACTAGTCAATGTCTTACATTTCCTCAGGACTTTCAGAATCAATGTTATCAGTTTTCTCAACAATTTTTTTTAACTGCCACTATTTGGATTTTGAAGGTGTTGAAACTACAAATCAATTTTTGATCATTGACATCTTAACAATATTGGGACTTTCATCTTGTAAACATGCTACTTTTTCACTTGAATTTTCTTTAATATAATCATATTCATAGATTTTAGGGAATTTAGATATCTTTTGCCAAATTTGTTACTAAATTATTCATATCTTGGATACTATTATAAACAGTATTTTTGTTTTTATAACTTTCTGCTATGAAATATGATGGGCTATATAATTTCTCTTAAATCATTAAACCTTGTAAAACTCAATTAATAGTTCTAGTATCTTTTTAGCTATCCTGTACATTTTCTACACTGATAATAATACTATCTATGAACAAAGTTGTAATACTTTCTTTACAATTAGGTACCGAAAATGTCTTTTCCTTGTTTTATTTTATTTTATTTTTTTGCAAGTTTTTTGCACGTCATACCCGGCGATGCTCAGGGGTTTCTCCTGGCTCTGAACACAGGAATCACTCGTGGCGGTGCTCGGGGACCATATGGGATGCCGGGGATCTAAGCCGTGCAAGGCAAACACCCTACCCGCTGGGCTATCGCTCCAGCCCGTCTCTTCCTTGTTTTATTGGCACTGGCCAACCTTGTATTACTCATCCTTCATTTATTAAGTTAACATATAGTTTTTTGTTATGTAGATTAGTCATGACTGTAAGGGAGAAAAATACAGTATGAGTAAAATAAGTAGGGTTTGCATCATGGAACTTACAATGATGATTATGTAATTGTTTAAGAAAAAGTTATATTAGCCAGATAGCTAATAATCTAAATCTGAATATTTAGTCTAAAAAATCACAGCCATAAGGCAAAATAATTATGCTTTAAAATATGCAAGGGAGTATTTTGAAAAACGGAGTTAATTTTTTTTCTGCATAATTCCAGAGGACTTAACTAGGATTAGCAGTAGGAAGTTCAGAAGGGAGAAACTTAGAAATGTTTTGTTATGAAATAAAAAGACGATATTGAAACAAGCTGCCTCATGGGAATTTTTCTGCAAGATGTTTGTCAAGAGGCTGAGTAATCTTGCATTATGTATGCCGTTGAGAGCAATCATTCTCACATAGAAGATGTAGCTAAAGGGTGACCAAATTTGATAACTTGAAATTCTATGGATTACAAATATTAATGAAACAAACCCTTTCCTGTACTATGTGTATAATCTCCTTGGAAAGAAAAACAAATTTATGATGTAGATAAGTAATTAAAATTATAGTACAGAATGACAGAAATCAAATACTCAGAGACCAGGAGAAAACATAGCACTTCTATCCTTTGCATCAGATGGTCTCTCCTAAGCAGTGCTGGATAGAGCTCTAGAGGCCTCTGAGCATGGCTCCGTGTGGGCCCGGAAGCCTCTATCACCACCCAGGTATAACTGGCACAGTCTAAGCAATGTTACCTCTCATTATTTTTCTACACATTCCAACTTCTCTCCAAACTTCTGTTTTGCCTTGTCTTGATATCTTTTCCTCTCTTTTATAAGTTTATAATCCATAATTCATCCTTGAATGTTGATGTTAAACTCCAAGAACAGCTGTCTATAGTAATTCTCTTTATTCATTGATTGCTTACACTTCAGTCAGATCATCTGTGTCTTAGAGTATGCTATCTTAAGTGGGTTCTTCTCCACGTATGTCTGATCTCTAGAATTAAACTGACTACATGCCTTCAGCAAATGGGAGTTAATATTAACTATAACAATAATGCAAAACAAAAAAGACAGAACAGGGAGAAAGTACACATGGTAATTTCAGATAGCATAGAAAGAAAATGTTTCTTAGAGGAGGTGAATTTTACCTTCTACTTCTTTCCTTATTTACTGATATAGTTACTTATTTCATACTTGATGATAACTTCTAAGCTTTACCATCAACTGCAGTCATAAAATAAAGCTCTGGTTGTCCTATGCAGGAACTAGCATTCTTATTATAGAAATAAGAAAATAAGATAAATATACAGATGAATAAATTATAATTTTGAAGGGAAAAAACCCTGGAGACTAGTTTTGTATAGGATGGCCAGAAATAGCATATTTGAGTAAATGATTGGTTGTTAATGAATTAGAGATGCAAGAGAGCAAGTAAAGAAATGAGATATATTTTGGGCAGAGGAAAGAACTGTAAAATTAGTTATGTTAGCAATGGCATAACTTTAATCCAGAAATGAGCAAAAAGTTGTGCTCTGGGGCTCGGCAGGTAAAGGTGAGAGCTGGATGATCTGATCTTGGAGAGTTAAGAAAGTGACAGGTTTGAGGGCTCTGGGGAGGGGTTCTGACTTCATTTTAAGTAGAAAGGAAGGCACTAATGGATTTGACAGGGCATACTTCAGCACATGGCTTTGCTCTTTAGCCAATGAATAAACAAGAGCATGAACTTAGAAGACAGCTGGCAGTAACTCAGAAAGGAAAAGATACTTGAGGAATAATATTAAGGAAGCAAAATGAGATATAGGCTGACAATTTCCATTTTGAAAATATATGTGGAAATATTTTTTTTTATTTTTTGCCTTGATCACTTGATCACCTGACATCCCGTTATTCATCGATTTGCTTGAGCAGGCGCCAGTAACGTTTCTATTGGAAATTTTTTGCCCATGAAACTTTTTTATAATTCAAATGTTTTTTTTCTTTTTTCCTTTTATGTATTTATTTATTTTTGCTTCTTGGGTCACACAAGGCAATCCTCAGGGTTTATTCCTGGCTCTGAACTCAGGAATTACTCCTGGCAGTGCTCAGAGACCATAGGGGATGCTGGGGATGGACCTGGGTTGGCACATGCAAGGCAAACACTTTACTGCTGTGCTTTCGCCCCAGCCCCTTCAAGTGTTTTATTTAGTGTGACTTGGAAAAGGGTTGCTTATTAATGAATGACTCTTCCAGACCTTCATCAGCTATATACTGGTGACACTTTAGATAAACCTCATGGCACAGCTATTTACTACTCTGAGAGCAATGTTACATGTTATTTGTAATATCAAAGAATTTTGGCATGAACTTTGCATTATTAAGATAAACCTCCACTGTAATCAATGGCAAATTGTGTAGCCAAGAGATTGATTTACCGTGATTGCTGAAAGGCAGGCTGAATACTTAGGCACACATAAGAGAAATTTTTAAGTGAATTTTTATAGCTTTGGGAAAATGGCACCCTCCCTACCTGAGCTTCATATGTAAATATATATATATGTGTGTATATATATATATATATATATATATATATATATATATGTATCACTTGATCACTTGACATCCTGTTATTTGTCGATTTGCTCAAGCGGGTGCCAGTTACATTTCCATTTACCCCTACACGTGCCAGTGTAGTCCAATGGCATCTGGTTGCTCCAGGAATATGAAGAGCCTCAAACTGTTTGTTCAGGGCCTTGATGAAGAAGTCTGACCATCCTGTAGGTGGGTGGCAACATGATCTTTTGACATCCCGTGGGATCGAGTCAGTAACAGCTCTAGTCCAGTGCTTGTCTCCAAGTCTCATTACATGTCCAGCCTATATGATTTTTGACACCTTGGCAAATGAGACAGTGTCCCTGACTCTCGGTCAGTGGTGGAGGTTGGAACTCCTGATTCCTTTTCTCACTTCAGTGAGGCATGATATTCCAAGCATAGCTCTTTTGATTTCCTCTTTGGGAGACCCAAATAGCAATCTCATCTTGCTTTTGTAGGGCCCAGGTCTCTGAGGCATATGTTAATGAAGGGAGAATGGTGGAGTCGAAAAGATGTGCCCGGAGCCGGAGGTTCTTTGTCCTTTTAACTATTTCTTCGATGCTCTTGAAGGTATTCCATGCTGCTCTCTTCCTCCTGCATAACTCAGGTTTTAGGTTGTACATCATGTTGAGTTCTCAACCTAGGTACACATAACTGCTGCATTCAGAGATGTATGTTTCATTGAGAGTGAATGGAACATCTGGAATTAATTCATGTTTAATAAACATTGTTTTCTTGAGATTCAACTGTAGACCTACCTTTCCTCATTCACGGTCAAGTCAGCCAACATTTGTGCCGCTTGGCTAATGTTTGGTGTTATTAGAATGATGTCATCAGTGAAGTGGAGGTGGTGTAGTTGCCGACCGTCTATTTTCACCCCCATTCCTTACCATTCTAATTGTCGCATGACATTCTTGAGGGTGGCGCTGAAAGTTTCAGTGAGATGGTATCACCCTGCTGGACCCCTCTTTTGACATCAGTGATCACTTCCTTGTAGAATGGTGAGATCCTGGTGGTGAATCCATAAAACAGTTCATGAAGGATCTTGATATACTGAGTTTGAACACCCAATTTTTCTAGCACTTTGATGACATTTCAATCTCAACAGAACAAGGGCTTTCTTTAAATTATTGAACCTTAGGCAGATTTATATATATATATATATATACATAAATATATATGTCTAACATTCTAATCATATATATTTAATTTCATATATATTATATATAATATTGGGGTGTTATATGAACAGAAACAATATTACTTTTAGATAGGGCTGCTCTACAACTAGAAAAAAATTTTGGCCCACTGAATAAAAGGGTTCATTGCTTCTAAAATTCATCCTTCAACCCAACTAAAGCTAATTTTTATCCTTCAAATCTCGGACTCAATTATTAACTGACTACAATGGAACTGTAAACTGCTGGGCGAGCCCATTGTCTTATATGCTCCATGCAAAGCAACATGACTTGCACTATTCCAATTTTGTCTGGTTGTAATATTACCAAGGTACGATGCCAACAAGCTGAGAAATTGTCTCAGACCTCCCATGATAAACACAACTGAGCCATAAATCTTTTGTTGAGTCTGGCAAATGATGAGAACTGTTTTTAAAATATGAGACTCATTTCCTCAGTCAGACATTGTATCAGAGACTTGCTTTAAGACCCTCAGTACCTTATGCAGCACAGAAGAGGAGTGTCCTACTAAATTCTTATCACAATTATTACATATACCTGGGTTGAAAGAATACGGTTTTGCCCTCTTTTTGTTTTTCTTTACCATGATGGATATATTTAAGTTCTTTCCAGGAGCTTTAAAAAATTAAGACTCCACAGAGACTAGGTAAGACAGAAAATGGAACAGTGTGCTAATAATTGTCGAAAGTGCTAATACCAACCTAGAACTGAGCATTACAGGCAAAAAGATACACATGACAACCTTTTAATGTATGTATTTTAATTCACATGTATTTTTATTCACTTAGGGTTCAATGGAAATGTTACTTGCGCCCGCTCGAGCAAATCGATGAATAACGGGATTCAAGTGATCAAGTGATTTTAATTCACAATGTGGAAGGGAAGGAAAAGAGAAAGAGATAGAGAGAAAGGGAAAAAAAATAAAGAACCTGCCATGGAGGCAGACTAGGGGAGGGAGGAGGGAATGGGGACATTGGTGGTGGGAAATGGGCACTAGTGGAGGGATGGGTGCTGGAACACTGTATGACCGAAACCCAAATATGAATATCTTATGAACATCTTTGTAATTGTATATCTCACAGTGGTATAATAAAATACTTAAAAAATCAAGACTTCATTAGGATTTATATACTATAATGCCTGCAATAGGAAGGTAAGCAGATACTAGACTTTGAATAAACCCAACTTATTAACTACCCCTCACAGGACATTATGAAATATAAAACATCTGTCAAAATCTCTTCTAAAAATATATTTCTTATTGAGGTAGTAATGGTTTATAAGTGTAAATGTTTCTGATTTGAGGGGTACAATGTTACCAAGTCATTCCCACCAACAAAATGCCAATATTTTCTTCCTCATATAGCCTACTGCATGCTTCCAGTCTAGGCTTCCGCCCCTGCCTTCCTCGGTAACCTCAACTCTGATTTGAGCATAAATGTCTGCTTTTTTAAAATGATTTTTCTGCACATCTGTTTCTTTGTGTTTTCTTTTCATATCACATGGAGATCATCCAGTGCCAGTCTTTTCTTCTTCTGACTTATTTTACTTAATACAATCGCCTCAAGTTCAACCCATGTAGCAAAAAGGCTACTTCATTTTTTATAGCTGAGTAATGTTTCATTGTTGGACACAATTCTTTTTCTAATGTTACTAAGGACGAAAACCAGGCTTTATGCATGCTAGTGAAGTGCTCTACCATTGACCACTGAGCTATATCCCCAGCTGTGAGTACTCTTCATTATCCACTATTCTGTCACTGGTTGGGTTGCTTTTTCAGGCCTCGATCATAATTTTCATCCTTTGGGCTGTTTTCTGACCTTGGTCATCATAAATACTGCTACACTAAAAACAGTCATGTATATACCTTGTGAATTAGCAGTTTGTGTTCCTTAGACCACAGATAGTTCTATTTTTATTATTTTAGAAATCTTCAGACTGTTTTCCATACTGGACCAGTTTATAACCCTTCCAAAAAATTAAATGAGTCTTCCTTTTTCATTGCATCTCTATCCACACTGGTGGTTTCCAGCTGTTTTGATTTAGGCCGTTTTCACTTGTTCAGTGATATTTTATTGTTTTGAATTCCATTTTCCTAATAATCAGTGATAATGAGAATTGTTTTGATGTACTAGTTGGCTAGCCCTATGCCTTCTTTGGAGAAGTGTCTATTCAGTGTTTTTCTTTCATTATTTCTGATGGTGTTATTTATTTTGTAGTTATTTCTGTTTTTGTGGGTATATATATAGCCTATCTATCAGCCCTTTCGGACAGTATGCAAAGTTTCTCCCATATAGCAAAATGTCATTTGTTTTAATAATTTCTTTTTCAGTGTGAAAGTAGTGTGGTCTGATGCAATCCCATTCATTTATTTTTGCTTTTTTTCCCTTGACAATGGAATCACTGACAACACCTTTCAAGAAAGGTGTTTGTTTATTCTTAATAAAAGATTATCCAGGTCTGCCTCTGGACAACCAATGTGAACGTGATACTGCGAGGGTAAGGCAGCTTCAGTACTGAATGAAAGTGAGTGGGAGTTATTAGAAATCCGACTAGTATTTGTGGTGTCTTCCATTCTATTTAGGAGACACTAGACTCTTTTTACATACTCCTTTCAAGTGACATTAATCCTTTGTGCTGACACCAATTGTTGCTCCACTTTAGGTTTTTCCACTTGGTTGGGAAGAGTCCTTGTAAGAAAAACTGAAGGGCTTAAATCTCTGAGAATCAACTAAAATTATTAACTGGAAGGTATCAAAATGCAGAGGAGCCAAGCAAATTTTTTGGCTAATCCCAGTGAAAGGAACATTTTTGATGACAAAGGTTCCTGATTGCTCTAGTGATCCTGAAGAACTTGATAATCCTTCTCAAGTGAATTCAGGGACTACTCTTCTGGCTCTCAAAATGCACGTGTGTGTGTGTGTGTGTATGTGTGTGTGTGTTGTGTGTGCACGCGCACACATGTGTGTGACTTGGGGCGCACCTGGAAGTGTTCAGAGATCATTCCTGGAGCTTAGTCAGTGACCATATGCGATGGCAGAGAACGAACTGGGTCAGTAGCATACAAGGCAACTGGCCCTGACCCTACCTGCTATACAATTTTTCTCTGGCTCAAACACTCTCTGATTTTGAATTGCATACTGTAACATGTGCTCTCCAATTTTTGATGTTTTGGTTTTCTGTTTTTCTGTCTACTCTTTCATGAGAGAATGATACAAGTATTTTTTTAAATATTCTCCTGTAATTCTAGCACTCAAACCATGTTCAATATTGTTAGGGTATATATACAGACCCTATATGTCTGTATATTTAGGATTCATACCAGTCTTTCATCGTGTATTAGGTTATTTTATAAAACATTATTTGAACTCAAACAATATTATGATCATTGTACATCTTATCAATATATATTTGAAAGTTTAAGCAATCCCCTTTGTTCTGGACCATATTGATAGGGTACACTAGAGGCCCAGGAAGGTAGTTACAAAGGAGGTAGATAATTTCCTATCTTAATTGTTTCAAGGTTTATTTCTCTGAACTCCCTCTAGATTTAATCTTGAGAACCTGATGGATGATTCTGGTGGCTGAGTTGCTTTTCTATTTAGGAAGATGAATTGAATTTTTTTTCCAGAAAATGGAATGATAGGCTGCTACTACCAAGAACAGGACTCTGAGAGATATGCAGAGAGCAATGTTTGAGAGCAATGCCTCAGGCTTCCTGGCTTCCTCCTAGATTTATTGTTTGCCTGTGAGATGAATGTAACAAGTGTTTAGCATCTCTAATTCTCCTTTCACTTGTACAATGCAAACAGTAATAGAATATCCCACAGTGATGTTATAAGAGCTAGATGAATTCAAATTTCAGAGCTTTAAAATGTTATTTTTTTGTTATTACAGTTTTAAGGGTATTGTCAACAGTTTACATCTACCTAAATTTATTTTAACTATCCTTCAAAATTCAGGAAATAAGGACAAATTTGGTATGCTTTAATATCGCCTCTGGTTCATTTTGCCTCTACTGTCAACCTGACTCAAGAAAAACTCTCAATTTTCAAAGAATACAACAGTCCTTTCCATGTATAACTTCGTGACTGACCTACTGCTGGATTGCCTATCCCAGTAGTCTGTCATTCACCTGCCAAATGCATGCTCATCTCTGCTATATCCTCCACTGTGAACTTTCCCAAATTTCCAGAAAATTGTTCTACTCTGGGCTCTCCCATACCTTTGTAAAACCAATATCCCTGATACAGCACTTATCATGCTATATTTGTTGCTAATTGATTTGTTTACATAATGATTTTCTGCTGGAATGTATATGCTCTGGGGAGATGGAGGAAAATGCCTTTGTCATCTACAGAAAGTGCAATGAGTGTGTGTGTGTGTGTGTGTTTGTGTGTGTGTGTGTGGTAGGATAGGTCGGAAATGTCCCCTGTGGAGAAAAAAATACATGAACATTTAGGAGTCTGAAGGGTAGATCAGTTTCCTGCTTTGCACTCCATGTGTTCAGGACTAGAGAAAGCCCCAGTGGAGTCAGAAGGAAGAGTTCCATTCAGCACACACCTAATTACAGTCCTCACTCGATTCTTTCTTATAAATGACAACCATCAGATGCCAAGTTGTGGCAGAATGACATCTGGCTCTTTGGCAAACACCCCCCAGTAGCAGTGTTAATGACTTTGGTGATGACTCTGTATGTGTGATGTTGCTAAGTTTGTTGTCTGGATTACATTATCCTCTTCAACATCTTTTTTACGTTGTCCTCTAACTCACTTCTGATTCTCATTCTGTGAAACCTGGACACATTTATCCAAATTTGCCCAATGCCCTTCATAGCCTTGACATGACAGTTCTTTAATATATTTTCATCAGCCACTGTGCATTTTTCACACAGAGTTGTGAATGTACTTCACAGCCAGTTTGTGTTCTCATAGGCAACTCAAAGGAGAAGGTTTTTGTCATCTGGGAAAAAGTTCTTTAGTACTCGACCAAATTACATTTTCTAAGATGACCACATTTGAGGCTCCTTTTGAAATCAGGCTATATAAAGAAAAAATGCCTCAGTGACTACATATGCTTTGAATTTGAAACCAATATGCAACGCTTCATTAGCTCCCAGGATGAACTATAAAAAGGCAGGGGTTGTAACCATAACAGTCCTGCCTCTGACTGAGAAAAATATATACATTTTAATTTTTTCCCTGGGCATTAAAAACAAAGCCTTTATCTGAAATTTCATCCACTTTTAGAAATGATGCATTTAATTTCTGTGCTAAGTTTCTTTATTTTTTTCTTTACCAGCAAAACAGGAGACCAACTTGGGAAAACAGAGGTCTGTGAAAAACAAAATCCTTAAAGCTTGGTCATCTATATTAGTTAATTACAATGATTTGGGAAGAGATCAAAGCTGATTAAATGGAATACAAAATGTTTAAAATATTAAGAGAAAGTTTAAAATTCAAATGGTAAATCATTCAAAGAATAATGATAATAACAAATCTTTGTAATGTAAATCAGCCCCTGGATTCCACAGGCTGAAATATTAACTTCATTCTATGGATATTTTGACTGTTGTTGCTTACAAAGTAACTGCAATACTCACAATTGAAAAAAAATCACATTATCTAGTGTTTTGACTTATTAAGGAAACATTTATGTGTGAACCAATGCATTTATCATGCTTAATTAGAAATTAATGAAACAATCTTTATATTGCCTGTGTTTTTATTTCTTTTTATTTAGGCATATGCCATCTTAAAATGTATTACACCTATTTAAAATGTTGATGAAAACCATAGATATAAGATTATTAAATGTCAAATGAAAAATTAAAAGGGACAGGATAATTTCATAGTGCTATATGATAGTACTCAACAGTATCAAGAATTCCTGGGGACTATCAAAAATAGAATATCTAAATAGTTACTTCTACAAAAGACAGACAGGGGTTGGAGAGTTTGTACAGTGGGTAGGGCTCTTGACTTTAGCCTGCCAGTTTTGGACTAAGAACATACATACATATATGCTGTTTTAATTATCAAAGTGAATATAAAACATGGTATCACCCTGTTAGAATAGACAATGTCAAAAAGACTAGAAATGATAACATTTTCACATGCTAGAGAAAATGGAAATCATAAATTTTTGATGGGAATAAAAATTAGTATAAGGTCTATGGAAAAAAAAGAGGTCATTAAAATTAAAAATAGAATTTCCTAAGGTCAAGCAATTCTAGCTTTAGATATCTATTTGAAAAACATAAATATATGAATTCAAATAATATATCATTCATTTATAGTACTCTTCAAAAGAGTGAAGAGCCATTAGTAACCTAAGTAACCATTAATACTGGAGAAAGAATATACAGTATATATACACCCAGTGAAATACTAAGCATTTATTAGTAATGATACATATAAATATGCATCATATTTATATGCATCAATTTATTCTTATACTTTTATACCTTTATATAAGTATAAAATAAATGAGATCTAGCCATTCGGACTAAATGAATGGAATTTGAGAGGACTGTGCTAAGCGAATTAAGTTAGAGCAAAACAAATATGGAAAATGAGATAATATAATCAAGTGAAATATAAAGAAAACATGAATATGAGTCAAAATAAATAACAAAAATGGTGCTTATATAGGGTAAGAACATTCATTAGGCAGAGATGATGCAGGGGTTCAAATTGATAGTGGTAGATAGTTCCTTAATTGTATAGTACTATAGTTTTGGTGGTGCTGTGTGGTATGAATATTTATTGATGTGTGAAGTTACACTTTTTCTTTTGAGAAAGTAGAAAATTTTATTGGAAATAGAAGAGAAAGAAAAGGAACTACCTCACTGGGGAGGGATTTAGCACAGGACTGAGCTAACTACAGATCTTTGGTGGGGTGTTTAGGAAAAATGAGTCTCTCTGTTAAAGAAAAAGGAAGAATGTTAGAGATAAAGGGGTTTTGGTAAAGCTCCTTTCAAATGAAAATAGAGCTCTTTGCATTTCTTGACTAATAAGAATGTTACAGAGAAAGCATGTATCAAACAGGTTCTATGCCTTAGGTATTGCTCATTATCATAGACTTTGGTGAGCCTAAGCTTTGAGCACAACTGTATATTGGACAATTGTTAACTTCCTGTTTATCAGAAAGAGCCCAGGAATTCATAGGAAGCCATAAATGTAGTACGAGGGCAGTCAAAAATGAGACTGCTCACAGCAGCTGGCAAGGGGAACTGAGGCTTCTTATTTCATTTTCCCTCTCAAAGATGAAACCCTGACTGCAGTCAGGAAAGAAGCTATTAATTCTAAAACATATTGCAAACCAGTGGTACATCAATCAACATTTCTGGGACAATTTATAGGAAATATCGAAGCCCTTACTTCAAGTCCTATGCATTTCAAATACCATATGCTTTTCAATTTTCATTCAAAAGATAACATAAAACACAGTACAACATAATGTTTTGAAAATGGCAAAATATATTTATTAATTTGCCATGGTAATGGAAAATTATTTATTAATTTGACAAAGAATAGATAATGGGTTTTTACCGAGTTGTCAATCTTTGGTCAAAGTTGTTTGTGCCCTGTTAAGGAAAACTCCAATTCCCATAAATGTATTGATGTTTCTTTCAAAGGTGTGAACAGATGCTTTATCTCTACATTGTATGCATAAACATACACTCTGAGATGTAAATTGATAAAACTGTAGAAACAAGTCATTTAAGATTTGTGCAGTGATTAATAATGGAAGCTAGTAATCAAATCTCCCTGCCACCAGCACATCTGTTACAGAGAGTTTCTAGTTTGCCCTATTATGCAAATGTGCAATAAAACAAATACATTACTTAATTTAGCAGCTGGTTCAAAAACATTATTTTAGGTGATTTCTTTATGTTTTGTGTACTTTGCCATAAATGGTGGCTAATGTGAACTAATTCAATTGTTTATGAGATGAGAGCTTTAACATAAAAAATAGCCTTGAGGAACACCATCTTTTGGGAAAGTCATTTTGACCCTTGTCTCTGAGATGCAAATACTGTAGCAAACACAAGGAAAATTATGATACTCACAACTCCCTCTTCAAGTAACTCAAGGTTGATACTGAAGCTCACCTTACTTCAGCAATATTGAGGTGGGTGGGAAAATATTCCCCATCACAAAATCTAAAATTTACTGATTTTTTTAAAAAGTAAAGTTAGTTTAGAACCTGCCATAGAGGCAGGCTAGGGAGGGGGGAGGAATTGGGGTTATTGGTGGTGGGAAATGGGCACTGATGGTGTTGTAGGCAGGGAGACAGGGGGTCCCCACATGCAATGAATTCTTGCACTAAGGTTGTTCAAAGTAACCTTTTGAAACCAGGAACCAAGACTTAATAAGACCCATTAACTAACAACAGACCCTGAGAGAAGTTGGATCAATCTTTCTCTGCCCAGCCCTTAAACCCGCTTACATTCCAGGACAGAAGATCCAGCAGGAACAGAGGTCAAGAAAAGGAGATTTTCAAAGAAGACCACTCCCAAAGTCTACTCCCTTGGCAACGGCCCTAGCTACCAAGGTTGACTCCCCATATGGGAGTATCTTGGGGAGAAATCTCTAACAGACGTCCTGACCAAAGGACAAGCGCCACATGCTGCATGGACACACATGCTGCCTGAGCCCTGTGGCCGAAGCACATGTGGTGCCCGAGCATGTGTGTTGCCCGCATCTCCCCTCTTGAGATGTGTACTCTCTTTCTTACTTTCCCCTCCTCCTTTCCTTCCCTAAAACCTCCTCAATAAAACCTATTTTACTTTACTGCTCGTCACTCATGAAAATTCTTTTTCTGCGAGGAAGACAAGAACCCTAAGGCAACCCTGGTTAAGGCCTAGGACTGACTTTCCTTTCCTGCAAAGAGCAATTCCTCTCTCCAGCCTGAGTCCGTAGCTCCCAAGAAACCTCAGGTGGTGTGGATCAACTCCCATGCCTAGAGATCAAGCTGACATCAGGTGTGGCTTGACAGCCACCTTGTGGGACTGGTGGGGCTCAGGCCCACGCCCTGCAGGGGCTCATCGCAGACTTAAACAGTCCTAAGCCTGCTGAGCCGGGCCCGGGTGGCAGAGGTGGCTGGGGAGAAAGGGAACCTCTCTCCCCCCTTCTGGTCTCACATAAGTCACCCGTGGGATCCACCTGCATCAATGGGGGGGATGCGTGCTGGAACACTGTATGACCAAAACCCGAACATGAACATCTTTGTAATTGTATATCTCACGGTTGCATAATAAAATAGTAAAAAAAAAATAAAAAAGTAAAGTTCTTTTAAAATTATATATGCAGATACTTAAAACCCAAACACTAAATATCCTTTTCTTTGGGGAGCTGGAAATGACCAGGACTTACTCCTGGCTCTGTTTTCAGTACCAAGTCTTCAGTGCTAGGGAACCATATGTCAACTGGGGATCTAACCTGGGTCAGCTGAACATATGGCAAATGCCCTACCAGTTCTATTATGACTCTAGTACCACTACAATAATGGAAGTTTTCTGGTATAAGATCTGATCTTATAGAATCTGCCAAAACTGATTAAGTATCTGAAAACCTGTCTCTTATAAACTTAAAATTAAATGAAAATTCAGAATAAGGTAGTAGGTTGGGCTTCTGCTCAATGCTTGAGGCAACTTTTTGTGTTGAGTAGCCAGTGATCACACTTTGCTAGATAAATGGAGAAGGAAGGGAAACTAACGCATCAAGAAAAACTGTCCAGAATTTTTCACAACATGACATCAAAAAGTAAAGAATAGATAGAAAAGAGCAGACCTGACAGTATGAAGTTTTAAAAACGGATGACAGGAAGATAAGAAATATTACATAGAGTGAGGTTGGTTGTAGGAGGCAACATATATAATTGAAGATAGTTGAAAATCAATATTCCTAGTTTCTATTCAGGCATTTTCAGTAAATAGGCTCAGTTAAAATCTTTCCCATTATGAATTCATAGAGCAGTTTCAAAAAAAGAATCATTTTAGTCAGTTGTTCACAAATAAATCCCCTTTCAATTTGGGCAAAATTTATAGAGTAAATCTAAGGAACCACACATACACTTATTACTTGTATCACTTGTACCACTTGTCTTCCTGTTGTTCATCGATTTGCTTGAGCAGGCTCAGGTAACATCTCCATATTTCCTGTCACAAGTCAGGGTAGCCCAAGAGCATCTGCTCGCTACAGGAACATGAACATGAAGAACCTCAAACCATTTCCTCAGGTCATGGGAATGAGGTCTATAATTGTTACTGGTTTTTGGCATATCAAATACAACACGGGAAGCTTGTCAGGCTCTGCCGTATAGGTGGTACACTTTCAGTAGTAGGCTCTCATCTTAAGTTTTACTGATGAACCTCAACAGGAAGAGATCTACTTTTTCTTGGGTGGAGCTCTGAGGAGCTTTGGAGTCCAGATATTGAGATGAACGACCTCATGGTGTTGGGGTTCCCCTGACTTCTTGCTAGGCTCACTGAAATGATGGGCTATGGCTAGAACCTGCCTAGAACTAAATACAGTGATAAATGTGAAAGATCCTGGGAAGGACCTGGTCCTAACTTCCAGTATTATATAAGACTGTCTTGCATCCACAGAGCCCAAATCCCTGCTCCAAATCTGGCCAGATGGCACTCACCTGCACAAGTGAGTGAACCCTTGGAGCTGTGTTGGACTGTTCAGGGGCTGGCCGAGCCATTTACTACCCTCCAGAGCTCCATGGGCTGCTTCCATGTGGGGCTGAGCGGCGCAGCTGTGAGTCTGGAGTTGTTGGGTCTGGAGTGTCTCTCTTCCGGTGTTGCTGGCACAGCTGTGGGTCTGGTGTGTCCTCTTCCAGGGTTGCTGGCTGTGGTGGTTGGGAGCTCATAGCCAGGCCTTCTGACATGGAGGTGGAGGAATCAGACATATACTTATATGCCTATCAATATAATACCCATGGTAATCCAGCAAATGCTGACACTAAAATCACACAACTTACATATATCTTTACATCGTATTTTTCCCATAAGACCATTCAAATAAGAAGTGATGTTGTCAAGTCATAGAACAATGGGACTGGAATAAGGGGCTGACTTTAAAGTCCATGCTCCACACTCTGTGATCTTGTTTTCTAAAACATGTTTCCAATTCAATAGAAGACGTTAAAAAAGGTTACTGTGGAAATATACTTAGCATTACATAAAAAAAAAGATGTGTCTAGGCTTCTAAATAAAAACATAGTCATATCATCTCAAATCAGCTCAAAATTTACACATCAACAGTAAGAAACAAGCAGCAGCAATTCAGACTAAAGACCCTCAACCAAGGTTAGGGCTTTTAATGTCATTTTTCAGCAAACTGTGTATTGTATTATTTCAGGGTCTCACGAGAACTGGAACCAATAAAATGCATGTGTGTATGAATGCATGTGTGCATGCACAAACACACAGATTCATTATCAAGAAATTGATTTATGTGGATCATGGAGGCTGGTAAATATAAATCTGTGGATACTGATGAAGATCAAAGGCAGTTTGATGGAAAGTTTGCTTTTATGCAAGGAAGTGAGTCTTTGTTTTAATCAGGTTTGAATGATTGGATAAGGCCCACCCATATTCTGGAGATGATGCTTCATAGTTCAATTGCAATAATATGTGGACTGCCCCAAACCAATAAGCACTTTTCATATGTCAATGAGATAACCAAGAATTTAACCTAATTCTGGTACTGAAATAGGATATGAGAAAAATGCACATTTACATATACTATAGCACTACTTACAATAGCTAAGATCTATTGAACTATTGAGATCTATTTGTCTATTGAGACAAAACTCAAATGTCCAAGAATAAATGAATGGATAAAAAAATGAGGTATATATGTACATCGGGAAATATTACATTGAAAATGAGGAAAAGGTAAAATTTTCTCTTTTCCAACAACTGTAACTGTAGTGATCCAGATCACTACCACAGGAGTACCAATCAATCAAGACTGTGATTGTCTCAAGAAAGAGCTTTAATGGCAATAAGCAGCCAGCTTATTGGAAGATGGTGGGCTCATGTCCTCAAAGTGACCACTTGCCTGCACAGTCATAAGAAGCAGCTTTTTTTATTTTTTTGCATTTTTGGGCCACACCCGGTGATGCTCATGGGTTACTCCTGGCTCTTTGCTCAGGAATTACACCTGGTGGTGCTCGGGGACCATATAGGATGCTGGGATCAAACCCAGGTCGGCCACACACAAGGCAAATGCCCTACCCACTGTGCTATTGCTCCAGCTCTAAGAAGCAGCTTTTATAGAGAGAATAGAGAAACATTTTTTTGAGGAAGGGAGTGATGCAGACTTGTGGGTGCTATAATGATTTAAAAAAAATCCCTTGTGGGTTGGTGCCTGAGGCATTCTCCATCTTATCTATACCCCTAAGAAAGGTGTGAGTAAAGGTGTTAACCTGACTTAATCATTAACATTTGGAGTAGAAGGGAATTGTCCCTGACCAGTAAATTTGCTGGTTTTCAAGTTTGAATAGAACACCTCATTTTGAGGGATGATCTCACATGGATGGATGTGGAGGGTATTATGCTAAGTAAAAAAAAAAAAATTTACTGCATTATTCTGTGCATGGTAAAAAGAAACAAAACAAGGATGCGAATCACTTCTAGTATAAACAGAAACTTTGGCTCTAACCACAAGACTGGAATTGCTAAGGTGAACTGATGAAAGGAGTCTATAGATAGTGGAGAAGATATACCAGCATTTCAATGGGAGTGTCAACACAAAAGAAGATTGCCCTGTGTTGGTTGGTTCTTGAGAATTGTATGAAATACTTGCACACAAAACTGGGAAGATTGAAAGTTAGTTTAATGTACAGAAAAGATAGATGGTTCCAGGTCCTTCCTTAGATGTCCAGATCTCGCTTTTAGCCATGAGCATTGTGACCAGTCCTGTCCCTGATGCTGCCTGGTCCTGTAAATAACTTCCTTGTCCTGTCCCACACAGTCTACTTTCCTCCCAGGAATGATGGCTGAGTCCTGACCCTGAGTCACTCTCTCTGTCTCTTGCATGCTTTCCCAGTCACTTACCATGGCCACATTTTTGTGGGTGTGATCCTTTGCTCTATATCTAGGCAGGCTGTCCAGCTAAACTGGGGAGAGTCCAGATAGCACAGGGAGGGAGGGAGGGAGGGAGAGGGCAAAAGACAAACAGACAGACAACAGAGAAAAGAGAAAAAAAGATTGAGAGGAATAGGAGAAGGAGATAGAGGAAGAGGAGGAGGAGGAGGAGGGAAAGAGAAAGAGAGATAAGCTGGGGGTTCCTTATATATGTAGCCAGATCCCACCCCAGACAACCCATTCTACATTCTGATTGGCTAACTGTTCTATGAGTGTAGATTTTAAGTGACTCTACAGCTCTACACCTTAAATCGTCCTGTACCAATAAAAATGTTATGGTAATGTTGAAAGCTAAAACATAAATGCATAAACACTCTTAAAACCAATATTAGTTCAATAAAAATAATTAAGCATATAATGGCTAGAGAAGTTGTCATATCATATGCTATTGCTATTTTAATAAACATTTATTAATAAAATTTGTAGTTTTGTTATCTTTCTTTACCATCTTTACTGCCGCCATGTTCGCTACGCTCATCAAGGACCGCCAGTGGGATGAACAGGGCACAGGCCATGAGTCCTCCAATCATGTGGAGCGGCTGAAGGGTATGTCCTGCTTGTCAGGGCACAGAGCAACATCACACTCAGCGATGCTCAGGGGCTACTCCTGGCTCTGCATTCAGGAATTACTCCTGGCAGTGCTTAGCCCAGCAAGCTACTAAGAGTATACTGCCTGCACAGCAAAGCCTGGCAAGCTGTCCGATGCGTAGTCAATATGCCAAGACCAGTAATAAAAAATGTTCATCTTCCTGACCCTGAAAGAGCCCTTAATATGGCAGCACTAAAAAGGACAAACAAGGAGGGACTGATAAAATTTCAGGGCCATAATCAGCTGCCAAAATGAAGAAAAGACTAAAATGACAGTCTGTACTTTCAATGCACGTACACTGACAATGGAAGCATATATGGAGGACCTGATGGTGCAAGTGCAAAAGATCAAGTATGACATCATTGGTCTGACTGAGACAAAGAGGCGTCAATGGCATCATGCCATTTTTGACATCAGAGAACTGTTCCTCGGAACATGGAATAAAAGAGGCCTTGGTGGTGTCAGTGGCATTGGTGTCTTGTCAACACGAATATGGCCATCAACATTGATTCATTTGAATGCCTAACAACCCAGGTAGGATGATTATACTTGAAGAGATGTGGCCCATTGCCAGCAGTTTCTATCTTCGTTGTCTGCACCAACATCCACATACAAGGAAGAAAAAAATTGAGAAATTCTACATGGAACTGGAGGAGTTCTATAAAAAAGATCACTGTCTTCCTGTTCATTATCAATTTGCTCAAGCAGGCACCAGTAACATCTCCATATGTCCTGTCTCATGCTAGTATAGCCCAAGGGCACCTGCTTGCTCCAGGAACATAAAGAGCCTCACACCATTCCATCAGGTCATGGGAATGAGGTCTATAATTGTTACTGGTATTTGGCATAACAAATACCACACGGGTAGCTTGACAGGCTCTGCCGTGAGGGTATAATATTCTTCTAGTCATCTCTAAATCCAGCATTTATTGATGAACCTTGTGGCGAAATAGGCCACGCCGAGGCGGGCTGTGATAGGATGGTCTGCTGGGTGGAGTTCTGATGAGGGGGAAGTCCGATGTGGAAAATGGAGGCCCTCATGGTGTGGGTGGGTCGTCTGGCTTGTTGTGCGAGGCTCTGATGGGGTGGTGGGCCAGCACTAGAACACACCATCCCTCCAAGGTGCCTCGTGAGCGACTGGGCACAGGGAGAGCCAGTAGCAGCTCTGCCCCATGTCTGTGAGTCTCTGGATCAGCATACCTGGGCCGGATTTAAAAAAGACTGCTTCAAGGTAAATCTCGATGAGCCGGATGGTGATAGGTTGGTCTGCTGGGTGGAGTTCTGGCGGGGGGGAAGTCCCAATGTGGAAAATGGAGATCCTCATGGAGTGGGGAGGGGGGTTCGTCTGGCTTGTTGCAAGGCTCTGCTAGGGTGGTGGGCCAGGGCTAGAACACACAATCCCTCCCGGGTGCCCATGAGCGGCTGGGCACAGGGAGAGCCACTGGCAGCTCTGCCCCATGTCTGTGAGTCTCTGGATCAGCAGACCTGGGCCAGATTTAAAAAAGAGTTAGTTTTTTGGGCGGAGCGACAGCCCAGCGGGTAGGGCGTTTGCCTTGCACGTGGCCAGCCCATGCCGGCCCGGGTTCGATCACACCTTCTATAAGATCACACCTTCTATAAGATCATAGTCAGTGATTTTAATGCCAAGGTAGGACCAAGACGATTGGCTGAAGAACTCCACATCGGGACCCATGGCCTAGAATGGAATGAACATGGTGAGAGACTATCTGGAGTTCATCATGTCCACCAAGACCATTCATGGGAACTCACAGTTCCAGAAGGGTGAATCGAAATGTTGGACATGGGAATCCCCTGGAGGACAGTTAAACAATGAAATTGACCATATCATCTTTAATCGACGATTTTGCCTGACCGATGTTGCTGTCACCCAATTTTGCAAAGAGGGATCAGATCAGTCTCCTTCGTGCAAAAATTCTACTTCCCACAACGGGGAGAAAAGGCTGCAAAGTTTAAGAAGAGAATTCCCAGAACGACCACCAACTGGGAACTCCTTTGCACCATTGCGGCAACATGGGAAGATACCATCATTGATGACATTGATGAAGAATACAACTGAATGGTACAGCACCTCCATGATTGTACAAAGAATGCTGAGAGAGAAAAAGCCACAAAATGACACCTGTCTTCAAAAACTCTCGAGCCTCAGGCGACTCTATGCTAACATCCAAGTTTCAAAGCAGTGCAGAGAAGCCATAAAGGGAAGACCTCAAAGTGAGAAGAGCAAAAATACTGGAAGATGCAGCAGAAGCCGGGAAAAACATTCCGCACTGCCAGCCTGTCCTTCGCCAACTATAAGACCAAGATGACTGCCCTCTAACATTCTGATGGATCTATCACATCTTCCAGAAAGGCAATGGAGAAGATTAACCATGACTTCTACTCAGATCTCTTTGAAAGCCACGTCCACCTGCCAACATAACAAATTCTGCAGGACGGATATGTTGTTCCCAATGTTCTCACTTCTGAAATCCGACATGCCATTTTGTCAGTAAAGAAGGGAACAGCACCAGGCCCAGACAAAGTCAGACCCAAACACCTGAAGAATCTGCCGTTGGTACTCACCAATACACTGGCTGGGCTCTTCACATGCTAGCTGTCTGAATGCAAGGTGCCCTCCCAATGGAAAACCAGCAGGACAGTTCTACTGTTCAAGAAGGGAGACATTCACGACATCGGCAACTATTGCCCCATCTGCCTGTGTCTGTCATCTACAAGCTGTTCACTCGAGTCATCCTGAACAGGATAGGCAGAACATTAGATGGAGGACAACAACGAGCACGCTGACTTCTGAAAAGGATTCAACACAATTGACCATATCCACACAGTATTCAAGCTCATTGAGGATGCCGCTCTGTCTCACGTTCATTGATTTAAAAAAAGCCTTTGATTCTGTGGAGACTGAAGCAGTCATCGAAGCCCTAGTCAAACAGGGTGTTCAAACCCAATACATCAAGATCCTTCGTGAGCTGTATTACGGATTCACCACCAGGATCTCACCATTCTACAAGGAAGTGATCATTGATGTCAAAAGAGGGGCTCGACAGGGTGATACCATTTCACCAAAACTCTTCAGCGCCACCCTCGAGAACATCATGCAACAATTAGAATGGGAAGGAATGGGAGTGAAGATAGATGGTCGGTAACTACACCACCTCCGCTTTGCTGATGACATCGTTCTAGTAACCCCAAACTTAGCCAAGCAGCACAAATGCTGGCTGACTTCAACTGAGAATGTGGAAATATAGGTCTACAGCTGAATCTCAGCAAAACTCTGTTCATGAAAAATGAACTAGTTCCAGAGGCCCCAGTCACTCTCAATGGAACAAACATCTCTGAATGCAGCAGTTATATGTACCTAGGTCGAGAAGTCAACATGATGAACAACTTAAAACCTGAGCTGCACAGGAGGAAGAAAGGGCATGGAATGCCTTCAAAAGCATAGAAGAAATAGCTAAAAAGACAAAGAACCTCCAGCTCCAGGCACATCTCTTCAACTCCACTGTTCTCCCTGCATTAACATATGCCTCAGAGACCTGGGTCCTATGAAAGCAGGATGAGAATGCTATTCGGGTCCCCCAAAGAGGAATCAAAAGAGCTATGCTTGGAATATCATGTCTCACTCAAGTGAAAGAAGGAATTCGCAGTTCCGACCTCTGTCACTGTTCCAGAGTCAGGGACACTGTTTCATTTGCTAAGGCATCAAAAATCAGATGGGCTGGACATATAATATGATTTGGAGACAGCCGCTGAACTAGAGCCGTTACTGACTGGATCCCATAGGATGTCAAAAGATCACGTGGCCACCCACCTACAAGATGATCAGATTTCTGAATGAAGAGTTTGAGGCTTGAGAGTTTGAAGAAAGACTGAAATGACGTTGTGTTCACTATTCATTAAAATGTACTTTATAACTTTTTTTAACCATTTTCATTACATAATATATAAAAGCATAAAATACAATTATCTTATCCTATCTTGCTTCTAAGTTATTATTATTTTTCTTTTACTTATTGGGCTAGAGAGGTAAGATGCTTGCCGTGGGTTTGATACCTGTTGTTGAGCCCCACCAATAGTGTTGAAATGCAGAGTCAGGAGTAAATCCTGAACATAGGTAGGTATGACTCAAAGAAGTAAACAAATATCTTTTTTTCCATAGTTCTTGAACTATAAGCATGAACTAACTATAGTTTTGGTTCAAGCTGAATGGTTGGTTAACTTTATATAAGTATTACCTTTCTAGGTTTGATATTCTGTAAAAGGGCTATATTATGTATAACTATAAAAGGTACATAGAGATATGATACATATGTACACATATGCATATAGATATATACTTTTGGTTCTTATATATGATAATAAATTATGTAACTTTGTTATTTCTCCCCTCCCCGGGCTGTTTTGTTTCTTTTCTTTCTAGAATCCTAATTCTAAATGTTGACCAATCTTGTTTTATCTAATTCTGTAGTTCCTATACATGTCCCCCTGCCACCTTTTCCCAACATTTTTATTGCTCTTGCTTTTCCTGATGTATTTCTCAGATTTATTTTTCAAATCAGGAATACCTTCCACTAATGTTCAATCTACCACTTAAACCTTGGATTTTTTTTAAACTTTACTGAGAAAATTATTCATATAAATAAATTCTAGTTTGGGGGCCAGACTAATAGTCCAGCGGGTAGGGCATTTGCCTTGCATGCAGCCAGCCTATGCCGGTCTGGGTTAGATCCCCGGCATCCCATATGGTCCCCCCGAGCACTACCAGGAGTAATTCCTGAGTGCAGAGCCAGGAGAAACCCCTAAGCATCACCAGGTGTGACCCAAAAAATGCAAAAAAAAAAAATCTAGTTTTATTCATTTGAATTATATTTAATGGTATAATATATTTTTGACTTTTTTAATGCTTTTATTCATGTTAGGTCTTCTTAATTTTCACTCTTGGTAATTGTTTATAATTTCAAGTCCTTGGCTCTCTATGGAAATCATTCATAATAAAAAATTATAAATTATCTTTACAAGCCATCCTTTTCTCATCTCCCAGAACCAGAACTTCCTAAATTTTGATATAGGAGAATCCCTATTCTGCTTTTATGTATTTCTTACTTACAGTACTCAGGAATTTAGTATCAAAGATTAATTTTCCTTTTTATTTATCATATAGGACATTCCCAGATAAAGCAGATACATGAAATTTAAGTCTCAGACTTACATAATACCTTTGTCCAGTGTTTCAAGATCTCACGAAAGAATTCTTTTAAGATAGCAAATTAGGTTTACTCTCTGAGGTCCTAGGTAGGTTTTATTTTCCTAGTATACCCTTACAATTTCTTAGACTCATGCACAGGTCTTGATACCAGTGCTCTGTTTTATAGGGGTGCCCGACCACATGCTTTTCGGGTAGAGAACCATGACCCATTCTATTATGTTAGTGGGACAATAACCTGCTAAGGTTAACCTAAGAGTTAGTTTAACATCACTTTAAAATGTCTTCATAATTTTTATAATAGATAATTATAAAATTAGCATGTAATTTGTAAAAACACACAAGTAATTTTGTCTATTAAAATTAGAAGTTTTAAGCATTTAATGTTGGCAGATATTTGCATATTTTAGTCTATATTATAAGCTGATATGTCACCTCCTAAATTCATAGATTGAAGTCCCATTCACTATATGATGGTGTTATGGTATGTGGAGATGAGGCATTTGGGTGTGATTAGTTATGAGGGTGAAATCCTCATGGTAAAATTATTATTTTCCTCAGAAAAGACACCAGAGTCTGCTGTCTCTTCCCATTTGGGAAGACAGGAGTAGAGAGCAGTGTGCAATTTAGAGGGAAAGCTCTCACTAGAACCAAAATATGTCCACAACCTGATCTAAGGCTTCCAGCCTCCATAATGGGGAGAAAATTAATTTATTTTATGTAAGTCCTGCAGCCTATGATATTTTGTTATGGCGGCCTGAGCAGACTAAGATTATCCATCATCTTTATGAAAGAGTAAGTCTCTAAATCCTGTATTTGTTCAATTAATATTGATGAGTTTTAAGGGGGTTGTTTTTACTTTTAAATCAACAATTGGGGTTTCCTAGTAAATATGCTCCATTTGACTCTCTGGATTCCAACAAACCACAGTATGTGAGTAACAGATAGTAATTTTTAAAGTATACTAATTCATGTGGAGCAAACAATTAAATTCATATTAATTCCAAGTAGAACATAAGCTAAAGAAAATAGCCAAGAACAGAATAGGTTTACTCTGCTTGGGTGAAGAAAACCGAACACAAAACAAACCAACAAACAGCTTTTACATGAATCCAACAGGCAATCTATAGAAGTCTAATAAAGTGAAAAATTCAATCAATACTGCAAATGAAATATCTTGAGGGGTGTGTATATTTAATACAAAAGATGAAACTATAATTATTGCAGAGGGCATAAATTATTACCAGAGTCCTCTAGCTAATTTGAAGAACCTTTGGCTTTTATGGGCAATGATTATCAATGAAAAATTTACTGCACTAAAATATGTAATATCTACTACAATCTTAAAACAAAGAAATCTGTTGGGTAGATATAACCCTGAAGCATCTTTATGAGCTGTAAATAATCCAGACTCTACAGTAGATGCTGGAACATAAAAGCTGATAATTCATAAAGGATTGTATTCATGCTACACAACCAAGGGGTTTTAAAAGCACCTTATCCTTGTGTTTCAGAGGCTGGTATTAATAAAATTACTTGGCTGTTCAGCAGTTGTAAATTGCAACCTCATCACTGGCTGGGTCACAAATGTTGCCTCTTTTCCTTTTTAAAGCATTGATGGGTTCAACAGAGTAAACATTGACTTCATAAATAAGCAGGGAGTCGGAGCATTAGGTTCTAGTGAGTTCCATAAGAGAAAGTAAGAAAGCAATTTAATAACAAAAGTGATAGAGAGGAAAGCGGGAGAGTCTAAGATCAGAGTCAGATGATGGAATGAATACCTTGTTTAAGTATACCAGATATACTCATGTAAAAGAAGTCTTTGGGTCGCTAAAATTACAGGAATATTATAGTGGGTTGATCCCGTAATTAAGAGGAAAGGCTTAAGTCAAGGAATGTGTCCTACTTGGTAATAATCTCCTACAATTATTACCCTTTGATTCCTACTCCCATAGATACTTCACGGTGATAGGAATATCTCCCCCTCTCCGTGTCACAAGTTAAACAGTAAAGTATAGACCCTATTGGAGAGTCAGCTAAAGCTTCCACTCACTTGCTACTGCAAAGACTGGGGTCATCTTGGCAAAGGTAGAAAAGTAGGGATTTATATGGGGAGGTGATTAAACATTGGCTGCTTCTTAAAGAAACTGTTAATTTAGAGACTTCGTACACCATATAAATGTCTCCCAGTAAGTCCTCAAACTAGACCATTTTCAATCAAGGGAGAAAAGTGTTAACTTCCCACCATTAACATCAACAATACATTCAAGCAAACTCACACTGCACCCACTGCAAATACTGATACACACAGGATTCCCTCTCCTTATAATGTCTCCATCATCATAACATCTCCATATAATTATATCACAGATATATGGCAAATGCATTTTCAAGATTTCTTATAAGAATAATTCTAGTTTTGTTTGAGGCGAAAGCCCATTGTGAGTAATGAAACATGACTAAAAAAAGTCTATTATTATTGTCTTCCATTATTTTAAAATATTCTGTTCAAGGACACCTTAACTTACAATGCGGCTATCTTCATCTTTCTGAGATTTCTCTCGATTACAGTATGGATACTAGGCCTGTTTCAGCCATCTATGACTATGAGGTAAAGATGAAGCGAACAGAGGAGAAAGGTCTCTAATATTACAAGAGCTGGCTGACCAAACCAGCATTTTCCTAGTTATGTAGAGAAAAATAACTCCATTTCAAGTACAGTCAGTGGCAGTGGCATTTCCTATGACTTGACACCAAATCAACTTTTTGGATGATATGGAATATACAGCACTGACATCTAACCATTTACTAAATACAATTAAGAAGCATTCAGTATTTTTTCCTTTTTCTTTTCTTTTGCTTTTTGGGTCACACCTGGCAATTTTCAGGGGTTATTCTTGGCCCTTCGCTCAGGAATTACTCCTGGCGGTGCTCAGGGGACCATATGGGATGCTGGGGATCGAACCCTAGTCGGCAGGGTGCAAGGCAAACACCCTAACCGTTGTGAGATTGCTCCGGCATGTGTTCAGTATTGTATTTTTACAGTATCGCCAAGTTGCATATAGTAGAGAACTTCAAATTTTAGATGTGCTTATAGAGAATCTGAAAGTTATTAACTTAGCTTGTGGGCATGCCATACTTAAAACTGTGCATGATGCTATTCTTTCTTTGTTCCTTTATAAAACAGACTTTGAGACTATATGTAAGAAAAAAAACACCTGTGCATCAGAAACATGAATATTAATGATTAAGACGTACTCTCAAGGACCTCACAATCTAGCAAGGTCTTTTAACTTGTAGTCAGTGATATTTTAATTTAACTAGTCTATCCTCTTGGTGATAGCCATTGTCATATGAACTACTTTGTTTAAAATCCAAATGCTGATGATTTCAAGGGCATCTGTCTAATCAAAAATGAATCTTTCATCTGTGCTTGGACATGAATGAACATTTCTAGCATAATTTCAAAGGCAGAGTTTTCTGAGCAATCTACCTACCTTACTTAAACAAAGGCATTCCTGCTCATTTTTCTCTCTAATGCTTCATCTAGATGTCTATTACATTAAGATTCTGTGAGAAGCTATAAAGGTCTAGTATTAAGAAATCCAGTGCCTATTTACACATCATAGGATACCATACATGATAAGAAGCGAAAATGGTGGAATTTAGGTCAAGAGATGATGAAACATAAGGAAAGAGGATGGACTTAAACCCTGATTTAAATATGTCAAAATACTGTATTAAATCTGAAAGCCCTTGATGTCAGAAAGATAGTAGAGAATATAGTGCTTGCTTGCACACAACTTACCCTGGTTTGATCCTGGAACTACATATGGCCTACCCCCTACATACCCTCAGGCACCACCAGGAGTGAATCTTTAACATGTAACCAGGAGAAAGACCTGAGCAACACTGGGTGAGGCCTGAAACCAAAAAATTAAATACATAAAGAAAATTAAAATCAGATACCCTAGCTAATTATGATATGCTAATGAAAACACATGTAATATTCAAAGAGAGCAGAAAATAAATAATGCAAAGAGTCAAGTAGATAAAGATGCCAACATCATGTTGACAAAGAGACATTTACAATTGATTAGACATTCAATTATCTAATCAATAGTCGATCAAAAGTTTCTTTTCTTATTTTGGGGAATGGGGTGGAAGTTTACACTTAGCTGAACACAAAGCTTACTCCTGTCTCTGTGCTTAGGGATCACTCCTGATTATGTGCTCAGGGAACCATATGTGGTGCTGGGGATCGTTCCTGGGTCAGCTGCAAGCACGTTATCTTCTGTGCACAGTCAATGCTTATGCTTTCGCTTACAGTGTTACTTTGACATGTCTGCTATCAAGGTGCCAATATTCCTCCTGCCGCTGCCTCCAGATCCAGTTCTTTCTGGTCCTCCAAACTACTACTTCCACTCTCCTTGGTAATCTCAATTCTGTTGTCAAAATATAAAAGACTCGTTTTCATTGATTGTTGGAGGACAGATTTAGCTAATCTGGGAGCTTTGTTGTTTTGCTCACACCCAGCTTAATCTTATTTAAGTCAAGGTTCATTCTAATGAGACCTCTCTTCTATGTAAACACTGATAGAGGGTGTGGCAGAAGTCACCTTGATTGAATAACTTCTGACTTATACATCTACTAAGACTTCTATGTTTTCTAGATTGGGCACAGCTCCTCTTTATACCCACTGCATCCAGCGTGGGACAGTTAGAATTTACCAGGAGACTACCACCCTGGCTACGCTGAGACTATATATAGGAAGACTATAGGAAGGATCATACTAGTTTGCTCTAAGCAGGCGAGAGTGACCCTTTCAGTACATGAGAACAAGATACTCAGAATCACCCTGGTGCAGATAATAATAAGGACCTTGTGGGTACCATCTAGATTACATGAAGCTCATGAAGTTAAGATGTATTACTTTATATCAGCCCTCTCTCTCTCCAGTGTTTTACATAAGAGATAATCTCCTTAGTCCTTGGCATAACCTTTGTTTATACCTGCAATAAGGTGTGGCACTACACTCTGTTTAGGGTTCTTTGTTGACATGACAACCTCCCGATTGGATTACTTTGGTGTATATAAGGGGCTGACTTGAGGCCCCTTCACCTTTTGCCTTTTGGTTCCTCAGCCTTCAGCTTTTGGCTCCTGCGGCTTTTGGCTTTTGGCCTTTTGCTCTTTGGCCTTTTGCTCCTCTTCTGGGTAGGACTCAGCTCGGTGAGATCCTCTCTCTTTGGTGGGAGACTTAGGCTCTTTTGTATGGTCTAAGTTTAGACCAGAGCTAGAGTTTGTTCATTATATTGGAGTGCTGTGGAAGAGCTTTTTGTACTATTAAAAGCCATTTTTAGAACTGCACCGGACTTGTGAGTCTTCATCTGTTCTCCCGCGTCCTCGGAGGTAGAAGAAAACTTCTGCCCTGACACTGTCGGGGACCCCGCGGTGTTCCCCAACAATTGATTATTTCCTTGATTTGTTTCTCTATACTACATATCTATGAGATCATTCAGTGTTTGTCATTCTCCTTTTGTTTTTGTCATATATTTTTAATTTTATTTGGAAGGTAGACCCCAATCAGGGCTAAAAAGGTTTGGAGGATGCAATCAGTAGTTTTCAGCCAACTGAGCTGGTAGATCAGTGCAAGGGCTTGAGTATGTAGTGCCTGAGCAGTGCTTCATATTACTCTGTTAATGATGATAAATATTTTTTTTTCATATTTCTGCTATCAATCTATATGATTTTCTTCAGGAAGTATCTGTACGGCTCTTATCCCAAACTTTGATGGGTCTGTTAAGTCATTTGAGTCTATGTCTTGGAATCAATCCTTTTCATATGCATGATATAAAAAATATTTCTATTTTGTGTATTTTAATCATATTTTTTGTTTTCTTTTAATCATATATTTGAAGTGCAAAAATTTTTTGCTTGATGTCATGCCAGTAATTTATTTTTGCTTTTATTTTATTTTCCAATGGAGTAAAATATTTGAAGACAGCTCAACTCAATAGCATGGATTACTCCATTATTTTCTTCTGCATATTTTATTAATTCAGATCTAAACTTTGCCTTTAATGTATTTTGATTTAACTTCTGTGTATGGTATAATAGGGGTCCTATTTAATTTTTTTAATGTAGGTTAACTAGCTTTTTCAATGTCATTTCTTTGAAAAGGTTTTCCTTCATTCATTATTTTGCTCTTGTCTTCTCAATCATAAATTAACTGTCCATCTGTGTGAGAATTTTATTCTGTACTGTCAGTTGCATGCTACTGTTTTGAGGGTCTACTTTCATAAAGAAGACTTTGTCAACAGATAAATGTGAAAAACACATCATAGACTGTCATTTCCACAAGTTGCAATAGTGAGAGAATATTTGGGGCGGGGAGGGGGGAAGAGAGGTAGAATATAAAAAGAAAGTCCTGGAACATAGAGTAGTATTTCTTGAGAGGAGATAATGTGAGAAAAGATGAAGACTTGAGCTCTAATGTGTATCTACCGCTATTAGTTTAGTAAACCTACATTTCTTTTAAGTAGGAAAACAGGAAAAGTATGTCCTTTAGTGCTTCCCATAGGACATGCAATTACAAACACTGCAATGTCCCACAGAGGCAATTCATCGTACTGTAAGGATATTAGACCGGCTAGAGCAGAGACATGATCTGAAGGTTAAAAGAGATATAGGATGATCCAAAAAGGGTGACTGTTTCTTGGTAAAAAAATGTCAGTTATGTCTGCTGTAAAGTGACATCAGTAGAAGAGCATGAACTGTCCAGCACAATCAGTGTAATTTTGTCATTCATTCAATAAAACTCAGCAAGAGGAGTTTCCTAACAGCCCAGGGAATATATAAAGTTTAATGTCTTAAAATCTACAAACAATATATGCTCATCAAAGAGATAAACACATTGACAAAAACACTGAAAGCTCCCAATTGTGTCAAATCTGTGTGATGCAATATGACCTCCTATATATCAGAGAGAAAGATGAAAAAAGGAGGTGTATTTTATTTGTACAGAAGCAAAATATTTATTTACCACATTGTTTTTTTAAAAGGCTAGCTAAAAATTCTGTTTGTTATTATCATCATAAATCAGTAATTCCAACAATATATGATGAAACATGCCATTGTAGAAAAATTCTTCTTTTTAAAATTTTATTATACCACTGTGAGATATACAATCACAAAGGTTTTCATGATTGGGTCTCAGCCACACAGTGTTCCAGCACCCAAACCTCTATCAGCCTTCCAATATCCCCAAGTTCCCTCTCTGATCCCCCAGCCTGCCTCTATGGTAGGTCTTCTTTCTTCTTTCTTTGTTTTTTTCTTTGTTTCTTTCTTTCTGCCTCTATGGTAGGTCTTCTTTCTTCTTTCTTTGTTTTTCTTTGTTTCTTTCTTTCTGCCTCTATGGTAGGTCTTCTTTCTTTGATTTTTCTTCCTTCCTTCCTTCCTTCCTTCCTTCCTTCCTTCCTTCCTTCCTTCCTTCCTTCCTTCCTTTCTTCCTTCCTTCCTTCCTTCCTTCCTTCCCTTCTTTCCTTCCTTCCTTCCTTCCTTCCTTCCTTCCTTCCTTCCTTCCTTCCTTCCCTTCCTTCCTTCCTTCCTTCCTTCCTTCCTTCCTTCCTTCCTTCCTTCCTTCCTTCCTTCCTTCCTTCCCTCCCTCCTTCCTTCCTTCCTTCCTTCCTTCCTTCCTTCCTTCCTTCCTTCTCCTCCTCCTCATCCTCCTTCTCTTCCTTGTTCTTCTCTGACTGTCCTTCTGACTGTCCCCCTCTTTCTCCCTTCTCTTACAAATTGTGGCTTGCAATACATACATTTAGGGGTTATCCTGTATATAGCTTGGCCTATGTTCAATGCTCAGTTCTAGTCTGGTGTTAGCAGCCATTGTAGAAAAAATTCTTACTGATCTATTTTAAATTTATTGAAGTTAGACCAGTATTTAAATGGTATCCTATGTACATGATCTCTACATTAGCATCTTTTACTACTTATTCATTAAATATACATAAAGATATTCTTAAAAAAAACACCCAGATACACAACGGGCTGGAAACATGTGTCATCACCCATACAAGTTAGGTTTAAAAATCATTAGTATTCGTTCAATGTCCAAGCTTGTATAAAATTGCAGTAGTTCTGCATAAAATGGAAAAGAGAAGTTGAGGTATTTGGCATGTCATTCCATGTAACTACAAAAGTTTGTGTGTTTAAAATGTATGAGAATAGGGACCGAAGTGATAGTTCAGAGGGTAGGGAATTTGCCCTACACGTGGCTAACTTGGGTTTGATCCCCAGCATCACATATGGCCCCCTAAGTACAACCAGGAATAACTGCTGAGTGCAAAGCCAAAAGTGACCCCTGTGTATAGCTGATGTGACCCAAAAAGAAAAAAAATAGCAAATGTACGAGAGCATAATAGTATGATTTCATATTACTGGAAAATTCAAGTTTTAGATATATATAAAATACCTTAACAAATTTTTAAAGGTTGAAATATTCCCTGTAACTTGTTAATTTAAAAAAGCAAATTATGAATAAAAAAGATTATCACTGACTGTTACATTATTATTCTGAAAATAAATGTATCCTATAAAGGGAAAAGGTGCAAAAACTAGCCAAGTCCCTGAGGATATGGACATATGGACAGATGTCCCCCCTGGCATATGTCTCTATGCCAGGGGGACTGGGAGTTTCAAAAGATCCCTAAGTACTATTTCTTTGGAAACAGTTCAGTATTTTATGTGCATTATCAACAGACTGTGCTACTGAACACTCAAAAATTTTTAATTCACAGTCAATTCTACAGTAGAACATGCCCTAAAATTGGAACACATTCTTTGATACATTGTGTGATGTCTTTCCTCTAGCCCTTAAAACAAAATCTAAGACAGTGGAAAACTTTTCAAGACACTATTTACACCAGCAGCAAAAAACATAGTGAAGTATTGAGAGATTGCTTTTGAGAGGTGATACAGAACTTATTCATTTTGCTTTGAAGCTATAACTGTGAAGTTTCACTAAGGGAAAAAATGGGCATAGTTTTGATTTCTGAGGTTTAAACCTAGTTACTTTCACATATATGTATGAACAGGAACCATTTTGGATGAGTGTAGATTAAAGACTGTAGGAAATTCAGACTTCTTGAGCCCATACCTAAAGATTCTTGGAATTTATAAGACAGCAAAGAGTATAAAACCTTAACTGAGTATGCCAATGATTTTATTTAGACTAGAACTAGAAAAAAACTAAAAATACCAAGAAACAGACTATGTCTTGAAAGTTATCATTTCAAAACGATGTCTTGAAAGTAGCAAGTTACTATTGCTTTGGATTGTTAAGACTTTTAACTGATATACCTACTGGTCATCCATGTCTTCTTTGAGGAACTGTCTGTTCTGCTCCAGTCCATATTTTTTAATTGCATTCCTGTTTTTGTTGCCATTAAACTCTATAAATATTTTATATATTGTAAATATTTACCCTTTGTCAGATGAGCGGTAGAGCAAGTATTTTCTCCAAGACTGTAGGCCATCTTTTCACCCTAGTTATTTGTTTCTTTTTCAGTACAGAGGTTTCTTAAATTGTAACCACATTTGTCTCATTGATTGTGTCATGGAAATGTAAATAAAAATAATGAGATATCTTACATATTCAAAAAGAATAGAAATGTTGAGAAAAATAAAAAACTTATTTGCTGTTGTTAAGAATATTAACTGGTTCAACCTCCACCAAAAACAATATGGAGACTTCACAAAAATGTATGAATTAAGCATCTGTATGATTCAGCAATTACACTACTTGGCATCTACTCCAAGAGCTCAAAAAACACATCAATGCACCTGTGTACACTGCAGCGCTATTTATAATAGAAAATATCTGGAAACAATATAGGTGTTTAAGAACAGATGAATACATTAAGAAATTGTGGTACATATATGTATTAGAACATTACACAGTTATAAGAAAAGATGAAATCATGCAACTTGCTACAAGGATGGAACTGTATGATACTATAATAAAGGAAATTAAGCAGAAAGAGACAGATACAGAATGTCTGTCCTCATATGTGGGACATAGAGAAACTTAGTAGGGGAATTACAAATCCACAAGGGTAACAATTTGAGAATTAGCGTCCTGAGCTTTCCAAGGGGTATATGAGAAATAACCATGGGACTTTGGCAGAGGTAGCTGACACCGTAGTGGTAAGCTGTGGTATGTGCATAATTATATAAGCAAGAGCACTGCTAAACATGGGCCCCAGAAAAAAATCTTTAAATCTGCATTTTCACATAAATGTAAGCAAACACAAAAATAAGTACATGAATAAATATTACTCGTTCTCATTCCCAGACAAAATAATAAAGAGGATTTAAGAGTAAAAGTAATACTACAAGTCACAGTAAAGAGGATAAAAGAGTATACAAAAAAGCTACTTTAAGAGAGACAATTCAGGTGAAAGCCTCTATGGCAATAAAATGATCTGAGTGAAATATCTTAGTGGATTCAAAGGGAAGAAAAGAAATCTTTTTTTGAAGTTTTTTATAGTCTAAATGTTTGTGTCATCCCCAAGCTTTATACACTGAAGTCCTGATGTCGAGAGTGGTACTATTGGGAAGTGGGATCTCTGGGAGGTGCATAGACATGGGGTGAATGAGTCCTCTGTGAAAAGGTTCCCTTCGATACCCTCCCCCCACCACAATGCTGAGACAAGGAAAATGACCAGCAACTGGTCAGTGAATCTGCTCTGAGAAGTCACAGCTTTCAGGACTGTGGGATACAAATTTCTGTCAGCTGCTAGCTCCCCAGCAGTTGATATTATATTCAAGTAGGCTTAGGGAACAGAACAGAGTTCAATAATAATGAAACCCTGGCCGAGAAGAGGCTATATAGATATCACTTGTATCACTTGTCTTCCCGTTATTCATTGATTTGTCCAGTGGGCACTAGTAACATCTCCAGATATCCCTGTCATGTGCTAGTGTAGCCCAAGGGCATCTGCTCGCTCCAGGAACATGAAGAGCATCAATGATTCATTCAGGTCATGGGAATAAGGTCTATAATTGTTACTGTTTTGGCATATCAAATACGACACGGGTAGCTTGCCAGGCTCTGCCGTGTGGGTGGGATACTCTCAGTAGTAGGTAGGCTCTCAGTTCATGCATTTACTAATGAACTGCAATGGGGAGAAATTGGCTTTTTTTTTTTCGGTGGAGCTCTGATGAGCTGTGGAGTCCAGATGTTGAAAATGGCTGCCCTCATGGTGAGGGGAAAGGTTCCCCTAACTTCTTGTGAGGCTCTATTGGGATGACGGGTCAGGGCTAGAATCCGCCTTCCCTCCGAGACACCTCATGATTAGCTGAGTAGAGAGAATGGTAGCAGCTCTGTCCCGTGATCTGTGTCTCTGGTTCAAGCATATCTGTACTTGAAATAGACTTTGCTGTAGGGTGGGACTCTTTATGTCCTCCCAAATGAAAGAAATCATTTGGTAGTTTTCCTTCTTCTGACTAACTATACTCTCTGTGATAGTATCTAGATCCATCCAAGTAGGGAGTTGCAAATTGCGTAATTTTGTCTTATAACAATATTATTCCACTGTGTCTTATAAGTTCTTCAGAAAATGTTGTAAACCAAACTGAAGTAAGACCATCAATAATCTGGGACTCTTAGAAAGTTTCCTCAACTCCTTCTATTGTCTAAAGTCCACTGTAACTGATCTACTTTTAATTCCATAAGTGTTATATAAGTTTTTCATTCATCTTTATTACTATGCCCTTATTATTCTCCTGCCCAAGCAGACTTTAAACCTGTAATCCTTCACTCACCTGAGACCTCCAACTACTTCAGGTCACTCATCTAGCAAACATTTCTTAAGTCATCTGAATTCAACTTTTTGCATTAGGGGGAAAAGGGGGCTGGAATAGTACTGTGTGCAGGGTGTTGGTTGTCATGCAGCTGACCTGGGTTCCAGCCCTGCCACCCCGTAAGTTCCCCTAAGTACCTCCCTGAAAACACAGGAAGCCCTGGGCACAGATGGGTGTGGCCCAAAGCAAAATACAAACAAAAAACATGGAAAAGACATCATCTCTCTCTTTGTAAGTTTACAGTCACTGGCTGGTAAACAAAGAACAGTTTACAAAGACTGGTGGCATTAACCTGTAAGCAAGCCTCATGGAAGGTACTAGGAGAGACTCCTGGGGACAGGGAGGTAGGGGTTGTTTCCTATTCACAATAAACCAGGCTTCCCAGTGAATATAGATATATGTAAGAAATATCACTTTTCTCCCTTAAACTCTTCCTTTTTACTTGTTGTAAAAATGACTTTTCTCTCTAGCCTAGAGTTTAACTCAGAAATATCTAGAGAGCACATATTTGGTGCATCTTTGCTCCGCAGTGTCTTTTAGGCTCCTTCTGGGTTTGAGTTATGACGGGCAGAGAGAGCTGTCCAGCACCATGCTCTGCACACACCTGACTCAGAGAACTGGCTGTCCAGCCCATCCAGCCTGTGCATGACTTAGTACAGTAAGGTAGGGGTGACGTGTAGCAATTGTGTGCATGTGTGTGTGATCCTGCTCAATAGGTGTCCTGGCACATTCCTTAAGGGAGAACATCTTCTACATAATAAAACATTGCCCCAGAGACTGAGTCCCGAAAGAAAATCTCTACATACCACACTGAGTAGAGAGGATCTTATGTTTGAAGAAAGGTGAAATGGGATTAAAAACTCACCTTTACATACTGATGTAGGTTCCAATCAACTCTGAGTGGCCTCGCCCTAGTCCCTACTTGGGCCAGGGCAAATTCAGTGCCTGCCTTAACCAATGAACAGGCTGATGGGCACTTTTCTTTCTTGTCACATCTCATTTTGCCAGCCGGATGATACTGTTACTGCCTCTCTGTAGATCAAGTCATGCACCAGGGAAGCAGGGAGACTATCTTGTTCTTATATTAAATATAAGCCCCAAGAGTGATGTACACAGCACACTGTGTTCTTTAGAGCTGTTCGAATAAGGGAAAAAAATAATAACGTCATGATGTTGGATGGTGGTTTTAAGACATTTCATTTCTGCAAACATACAGAATATAACAAACAAGGAAAACCAAGGTCCCCCCCACACCACTCCCCACCCCTGCCCACCTCCCAAAGCAAATATTCCCTCCCCACCCCTTTCTAAATGAAATCAGTCTGTTTCCCTCCTGAGGGAACCCTTGCTGGCTCTGTTGTCACTGGGCCCTGGGGAGTATTTCTCATGGTAATTCCTCACAGCCTAATAAGCCTGTTGCCTTCAAGTGTGTTTTTCTGGGGGCTGATGTTCCCCCTTACAGGTTTATCTCCCTTCCCATTTGTTCCTCCCCACTCCAGAAAATCAGATTTTCTGGGGCCATGTGGGGGTGACAGAGCTAACCTGGGGAAAGGAAGGCCTTTGCAATCTCACTGGAACCATCTGTTATCGATTTCAGTCCCCGGTCACCCTGCGTGGTGACTTGCTCTCTCTCACATAGAAATTTCATACCAATTTCGCAGTGGCAGTCCCGACCAAATCACCAAATATGGCAGTATTTCAATACTAAATGAGAAATTTTGTGTTGAAATACTTCCCATTGCTTTTAAACTCTGATTTCCGGTGCAATTCTGAAATTGATAGTCTTCTTTCACAAATGACCTAAGACAAAACATTCTAAAGACACAAACATCCTGCAAGGGTCCTAGAGCCCAAATGCTCCCTCCCTGAGCATCACAGTCTGGCCCCAGATTGCCCCTCCTCAGCCATCGAGGTATACAGGCGAGAGAGTCAGAAATTGCCCATAATCACACTATGCCTTTCTACTGTACATGCAATGTGTGCTGTCATTATTTCAGTTTTTGAAGCTCTCATGGCAGCATTGCCAGTGAAGATAATGGGGCCTATTATTTTCAATGAGCTCCAGCAGGAGGTTTCAATGGGCCTGCTATCACCCGAACAAAGACACATTGGGAAGCAACACCGCTTTCTTGTCATCAAAATGGCTGTTAGTTTGTGTGAAGCTAAAGAACACCCCCTCTTTTTCAGCTCTGTAGGATTTGAGAAGGCCAAGAAAGGCAGTTTAGAAAGGAACAATCCTAACTCCTCGCAGACTGCCCTTTGCCCTGACCAGGCATATATAAGAACAACTTTTGTTTTATAGAATCAATAAAATCAGCTGAGTGAAATCTGCTTTACTAGAGCTTTCCTATTTATAGTCAAGAATATGTTCCCATGGAAAATATCTTCTGATAGAATCAGGACTGAAGCAAAGCAAACAAAGCAAAATATACCTGCCAGCTAAGAAGGAATCTAAAGGATGGATATGTGTACGGCAAATCAGGGAATTCTGCATCATCTACTGAGCTCTGAATTGCTCTTTATTGTTGTTTCTTGGAGGTACTACACCCAGTGATGCTCAGGGCTTAACTCCTGGCTTCGTGCTCAGAAGTCACTCAGAAGTGCTCTGGAATCAAAAGCAGGCTAAGCTTGTGGGAGGCAATCACCTTAGCTTCTGTGCCATCTCTCTGGCCCCCAGCTTTGAATTTTTTTTTTCATCCTGTTTCAAACTCTCATTCCCCACACTGAGGTGTTTGTTTTTCTCTTTGTCTTTTTTTTTTCTCTTGGTCTTGATGATATACTATTCACTAGAGTTCAATGCTCAAGGTCCTTTTGCTTCATTATTTATAGAGTCTCAATAGCAAACCTCTAGGAAACAGGAAAAATAAGATTACTAGTCTAGCTATTCTTAACTGTGGACAATTTTAGGATTGGGAGCATATAGTGTTAAATTTTGCAAATGGAAGAATCTGAAAAAGAAGTTTGTTGCAGGACACCTAAAAGCCTAGGCCTCTGCATCTGCCCTGGATTGCCTCCTGCAGGTCACTTCATAGATAGGGGGGATAGTCTGAATGTGGCAGTCTTATCTGACCATGTATTCTGTACTGGCTGGTATAAATATTCTCTGATGCTACCACAATCATCGTGGGACTAGCTAGATCTTACCAGCATATTTGCCTGGCTACGTTGGATCTCTAAGTAATTAGACCAGAGAAAAATGCTGTTTGCCTCCAAGCAAGCAAGCATGGCTCTCTGATAACTCAAAGGCAACTAAAACACAAAAATACCGTGAAGTAGATGAGACTCTTGTGAAGGTTTGGAGAAATATTTAACTGGCATTAGTATTAGTCTTTGGTACAGAGACATGCCATCTCAGAAACCCCCTTCTCTACCCTATAAAGGCAATTCCAGGCAGATCTTGGCTCAAGATATGAGGTGAGGTGCTGGGAGAAATTACCTGAGGGCATTTGATCCTTCCCTGCCAGGGGAAGCTACATTTAGCTTATAGCTTCTCCCATCTCTGCTAGGAGGCTTTTAATTAGCTCTGGGTCCTTGTGAAATTGCTACATTTCTATAAAGCTATTTTCCTGTTTTCATCTCTAGATAGCCCAGCCCAGAATGGGCTGGGCTGGGGAGTTTGGGAGGATTTCTAGTTACAAAATAGCTGCGAGAAGAAAGAAGCTCTCTCTTTTTCCCCCTTTTGCCATTTCGGCTTCCCTTGGTGTTTTGCTTCTCCAACCTCTCCATTCTCTGTTGGGCCTCAACACGTGGTGGCAGCCATCTTGGCCTACACCTGGCTGGGGCCTAGCTGGGAACCCAGAGTCCGGAGGTTTTCCCTGCTCTTGGATTGTATATTGGATCCTGTGATAGTAAAGCCCTTTAAAAACTGCATTGGATTCCTGAGTCTTCATCCATTCCCCACTGGCTTCGGAGTTAGAAGGGAACTCACTTCCTGGCACTGTCGGGGACTCCTGGCGGTGCTCCCGACAAAGTTAACTTTAATGAAATCTCTGCATTTAAGTAAAAATAAAAATCAACAAATTATTTCAACTCCTGAGTACTTACTGTGTACATGATCTAAACTCTCACTATTTGGCAATTTTATCCATTTAACTCTCTTAACATGCTTAGGCATTTAACTCTCTAAACCCATGAGAGTGAGGCTATTGTTAGTCTTTTCCTGACAAATACCTGTTTGAGACTCTTTGACATAAAATAACTTGTTGAAAGTTATTCTGCTAGAAACTGCCAGAATAGGAACTGAAAACTGCAGTATCATTCTAGTTATCCAGGCATAACAAAGCAGTAGTAAAGTTGTCTGAAATACTAATCATGTTTTGGTTTCTTGCTTATATTTCTCAACTCCTTCAAACCTTTTGGGCCTTTGCCCTAAATATCTTCACTGAAGCAGTTTTGTCAGTTCCTGGTCTATGTCTTCAAATGTAACTACATGAAAACCTACTAATTTAAACCAATGGACCACTAAGACGCAGAAAGCCTATAAACTGTGTCTCATATATTTTTAAATTTTATTAGATGCATTATCTTAGCTACTTCGTGTTAAATATATAAGAATGGAAGCAGTGCTTTTGAGAAGGATAGAGAAATAGGAATTTTTTAGAAACATGGTAAATCTGGAGGATTTCTACAGAATGGGAGATATGTTGGCCAAGTTATTAGAGGCGGAGACAGTTTTGTTGTGTCCCAAACACTGTGCGATTGCATCACAGATACAGACTGTATCTGTAGTACATTCTGCCTTCACTCACTGAGGCCAACCCAAACACTACAGTCAAATGTCCAACTGGGCTGTTTTCCCTTCAACTGCAAAGGAACATGTGGCTTTCATGACCAGTCTGTACCCTACCTAGTAGAGTCCCCATAGGTTCATTACCTTTCTCTGAAAACAACCTGATTGTACAATATATCCCTGTATTCTTCCTTTAAATGTTCCAGAATCCCAGTAATATTAAGAGAACAAAGGGTGGTGGGAGAAAGATAATGGTAGTAAACAGTACTAATTTAGTTGCCTAGAGCTAGGGTAGTGGTAGACACAGCCTGTACAGCTTCATCTTCTACTGTTTTTGAAATATGTATGACCAGATTTGGCTATAGGCAGCAAAAGAATGCTACATGGCCAGTCTAAGCATTTCAGTTGTCTGCCTAATAAGTATAGATTACTGCTAGGTGAATTGAGTCATAATAGTATTGTCAATGAAAAATGATTGGAAATGTTTGCAATATCCATAGTAGGGCAGAGAAAGATAAATGTTTTCATAATGCCACTTGTCTTCTGGTTTATGTGTTGTGTGCTGGGGGCACACATAGGAAAGGGAGTTTTATTGATCTGTGTCAAATATGCACAGTTAAATGTGGGTAAAACTATGACATTTTTGTTCATCAGATCATTATAAAAAGGTTTTACAGTGGCAATATTTTACAATGGCAACTGTTGAAAGAAAAGTTGCACAATATGTGAAATATACTCAAATCTACTTCCTACCTTTAATTTGGTACCAGTTTTATACTCCTTATATTCTAGGCACCCATGCACTAAGTCCCAACTATTTCTGAGTTCTCATCTGAACTTCTAAGAGATCAACACTACCTACATATTGAAGAACTTGTTTTTAAGACAAAACATATCACAACTAAATCTCTTAACAGATACAACAGCTTTAGTTTAAATATCTTATTTTAAGTAAAAATATTTACATACTAAAATGCTTATAATAAATGCAAAATCTGGAAGTCACTGATTTTTCCATGGAGCCTGTTCTGTAATGAATGATTCAATCATTTCATAAGACCATTTATTACTCTGTTATTGTTTGAGGTGTGGGAGCAACACCCAGCAGTGCTCAGAATTTACTCCTGGCTCAGTGCTCAGGCATCACTGTGCTTGGATAACCATAATAGGTGCAGGGCATAAAATCAGGGTTGGTGGCAAGCAAGGCAAGCACCCTCCCTGCTGCACTATCTCTAGCCTCCTGGTCTCAATGTTTTTTAAAACTACAACACCAGCAACAATAACAATAAAATATGTTTTATTAATTTATTGTAAGAACAAGTTAAACACATTTCTTGGAATACACTGGTTAAAACACTTTGGATGGATGATCAATATTCTCATTCAGCTGAAAACAAGCTGAAGGACAAAGATTATGAGCAGGGTCTTCATCCTGCTCCTGGGAAACATGACTCCTTAAGTTTTAGGGAAAAGACATGAGTAGATGACATTTAATAAATAAAATATATTGTGCTTGCTATCTTATACTTTATAAATTTGAAAAAATTCTAATTATCTTACAAATATTCTAAGACCTCATAACATATTATTTTCATTATAGCCTTTCCTATCTCACAGAAAGGAAGCTAAGGCACTGAAAGATTGATTTGCTAAGACTGCATTATAAATTTATCAATAAAACTTTAATTTTTCTCATCCACTTTTATTATACCATCCTTTATTAGTCTAGATTATTTATGATTATTAAAAAATACTGGCTACTATGTTGGTTATCTATAAATAAAATTAAATATATATGCTTTTAAAGGCAAATTCCCTATTTCCCTCAAAATTCTCTGACAGTAAAATAAGCTTACCTAAGTCTAAGAGTAAAGAAGTTTTCAGAGTTAAGTGTCTTGAACTCCAGATTTAAGAAAAATTC
This sequence comes from Cryptotis parvus, assembly GCA_021461705.1. Taxonomy (NCBI): domain Eukaryota; kingdom Metazoa; phylum Chordata; class Mammalia; order Eulipotyphla; family Soricidae; genus Cryptotis; species Cryptotis parvus. The sequence continues at coordinate 161,466 of JAJIBD010022334.1, read as the reverse complement.
TTAAACCAAAATTTATATAGAAATTACTTTACATAGAAACACTTATAAAAACAGCTTTATAGACGTAACTATTCCTAAATCACTCTTACTTATTTAGGAACATAAAATACTTTAAAACATAATCTTCCTAAAGTTAAAGCACAGAGGACCTGGAAATAATAGTTGACCACAAGTTCAAAAGACACCTAGATTATTTTACAAAACTGTAAAAATGATACACAAATCTGATAATACATGATTAGACAAATAGTCCTGTTTGGGGAAGGTAATGATATATAAATTATGAGTTCCAATTGGAAGCATCTCATATAAAGGAAAAGAAAGATTTTAGATTATTCATAAAAAAAGAGGAAAACAACTTCGTTTCATTTAAACGGAGGGAGACATTTGACTTGACAAACAAAAGCTAACAATTATCTTGGAGATTTGAGAAGAGACAACAGTGAGGGCTAAATATTTTCACATCAGAGTTTCGCATTTCTATCCCTGAAATACACCTCTCTCCCTTTTCAATGACTCTGATCTAAATCGCATCCTTATTACAATACTTTCCAAATTAGTGTTCTTATACCACATCTTTCATTTCTTCCACAAAAACCACTCACAGTATACTACAGTATCTTTCCAAAGCACAAATCTTATTGTGATGCTTTCTGGTTTAAAAAATGCCCCAGTGGCCCTACATAGAGTACACACAAAGTAGCATGAATCCACCAGCATTATAAGGTTTCTGACTATAGTTCACAATTGTATCCAGTTCCTGATCTCTTATCTCCCCAGCCTCACACTCTGAGCCAGCCCCTTTCCTTAAAACTAAGCTCCAGCTTCTTAGAATTAATCACTCAAAAAATTTCAATACTTCAAAATTTTTTTAAAAATTTTTTTGGGTCACACCCGCGATGCTCAGGGGTTTCTCCTGACTCTGTTCTCAGGAATCACTCCTGGTGGTGCTCAGGGGACCATATGGGATGCCAGGGATCGAACCCGGGCTATTCCTCCGGCCCCAACACTTCAAAATTTGTGTTCCTTAACATAGACTCTCTGTTGTATCTCTATATCTCTATTCCTCCACCTCACTCCCAAGATAATAAACCTATTGTTTAGAACTAGATGAAAACATTTCATCTCTCTATAAAAGCTACTCTACTCCTCAGAGTCAGGATTTAGGACCTCTTCCTGCGTCTAATTTATAGCAATTACCAAATAATTATTAAACAATGATTTTCTATTATTTCCATTAGCCAAATTTTGTTTTGGAAATTTTGGAGTCTTCTTTAACATCATTTATTGAAAGATGTTAGAGATGGATGGCTGTTTTTAATTGTCGACTATTTTTTTTTTGCTCAGGAATATTTTTAAATGATAGTGTCATTCATTTAAATGTAATATAAAATATGGGTATGGCACCAAAATAGCTGCCCATCCATACATATTCCAGTCTATATTCTCACAGGAAGCCTGGATTTTATCTAAATTAATGAATTAATAATAAATCATGGTACTCATAAATAAAGAGAGTTTCTAGCACAAGTTTTAGGTCCAATTGATAGCCCAAGTCACTGATAAAGAGAAAACTGGGAGTTGCTTTTGACAGCATGCTTCAAGAATGCTTTCATGTCTGACATACATTGAAAAAACAAATTTTATGGAAAGAGAACAGAGATGTAGAATACCAATGCTTATTAAGTCCTTTGATTAATAGAATTTACATACATTCCATATTCCTCTTCTCTTATCTTCCACAAAAACAGTCTTTTTCAGTATCCCCAGATTTATTTAAATTTCTAGACTCCTAGACTCCTGCTTGTGTTCTTGGCTATTTGAAAGTCTAGGAAACATTCTGAAGTTGTTCACTGAAAAACTGCTTACCATTTGCTTATCACCCTACCATGGGATATATGCAAGGAAAAGTTAAATGCATTTATCTTCCCCTTCTGATTGCATCTTACCATCTGTGGTGCATCCAAGAGGACCACGGAGGCCTGCATCTATAATGGCTGTACTTTAATATTCCGGATGCTACTGACGATATCAGTTGATTTGGGAGGGAAACGAAGCCTAGGGGAAATATATGGGTAAATTCATCTCAGTTACCTTCCTTTAGATGATTTTCCTCAAGTAGAACATCCAAAAGCTTGCAAGTTTATACGTGACATCTTTTAAAATAGCACTAGATGTGCGGCCAGTTCTGTTCAAAAAATGGAACATCAAAGGTGACTCAGCCTAGCTAAAGCAAGAAAAGTTTAATTCAGAACATAATTTGCTTTCCTTTATTTGCACACTACAGTTCTGGGGAATAAAAGCCATTACAGAATCAAAGGACAATTTGCTTTTTTTGTTGTTGTTGTTCTGCACTGAATTTTTAAAAGCTTTTTTAAAAGAACATAAACAGATGAATGATAGTAGTTTCAGTACAGCTTAAAACTAAGTACCTTGAGCTGTTTTCCCTGATAAACAGAAACCAATCTTAGATTTCTGCCCCCTAGCACAGTTCTGTTTGTACTCAGTGAGACAGATCTCTTTTTCAGGGTGGGAGGGAGATCCAAGCAGTCATGGTGTGATTGGCCGAGAGATGGGGCTTTTAAAGAAATTGCATTATAAATGTTTGGGTTTTCTTTCTCCATTCTTACCCAGAAGGGGAGTCTTTTGCTGCCCATGGCTGTCTCTCTAAAACATTTTGGTGGGATGTATGATAGAATAGAGGCACAGCCAAGAAACACTAGACTATGTCTTCTCTTCTGGCTTGGTACTGTGGAGTCATTACTGGCCATACTAGGTATCAAATCATGGTCAGCTACATTCAAGGCAAGCATCCTAACCCATCGACTATTTCTCCAGCACTCTATCTCTCCAAATGTTCAGGGTAATTTTGAGTCAAACAGAGAATTCCTTGTACCTTTTTATGCATATTATAAGCAAGAAGGCATTAAAACTGGGATGGGTAGATCAGGAAAAAATATCCTTTGTCTCAAAGAAAAAGAAAAGAGAAGATCTGAGGAGGGAAAAGGGTGAAAACTCAAGACTGGTAATGTTTTTTCAGGGTATGGATTAGACAGTGTGGACCAAAAGGTTGGGTGAGGGTGAGCACGGAAGTGTAAGACCCTTGGATCTTCTCCAAGAAGGATCAATTTTTCAAGAAATACCCATGAAACTTGGAGTCACTTTCAATTATTTTCTGACTGTTGAGCTTTCTTTCTGTAAAGCAAACAGGTCTTGTCAGGTTCGATCTTAGAGTGGGAATTCAGGAGCAAAAGTGGTGTAAAAGCCAGACAGGGGACTCTAAGCTCAGTCTTATACAGCCCTTCAGGAATCTCGGATGCTGCATGTGGCCCAGTTGTTCTGTGATGCTCCTCCAGGGTCATAGGGGAGAAAGTTGAGGAAACTGCAGGTTCTGCAGAAAATTTTCTGTACCAAGCATTTATCTCTATAGGGCTGGACACCGGAGAGCAAAAGTTATGGCTCCTGAGGATGGCATTCTCCTTAACCACAGCAACCCAAAGACTTCAGCTATGCAGTCATATGATAAACAGTATAATTGCCACTCTTTCATTCAATAAAACGCTATCCAATAGCTATCATGTGTCAAGTTTGGTTTGCTACACGTAATATTCCTGGGGACTTGGCAAATACAACAGATGAAGAGCTTTGCCCTCAGGTGCACGTGGGAGGATCAGACAACAAATAATAAACATTAACTAGTATTAAGCCTCTTTCTGTGGGAGGATTTAACTTCCTACAGTTTTTTCTACCTCAGGCTTGGCCATATTACTTGTTTCAGGTAATGAAATTTCAGTGGGAGTGACAGGTCCTATCTCTTCACAGAAGCTTCTTGCTGTCTCTACTTTTTCTCAACTAAAATAAAGGCAACTCAGCACGGAATAATGTGAATAAAAAGGACACTAAAGCACGGCTCCAATCAATCCATTGAAATAAAACATTGTGATTGAGGCATTTTGTCACTGTAGTATGATGGGAGAGGCCGATCAGTACTGTAATTAAAATATCACATAACCTTTGAGAACCATGAGGCGGAAGGGGTGGGGCGTGCAGCAGAGTTCAGAGGAGTCCTAGAGCAACTGAAAGTTGGGAACAAGCTGACAGAAATGCTAAATAGGATGAGGCTAAACCTCTCTGAGCTTATGAGATTTAAATTTGCATTCTCGAATTCTGAGTCTATGTTGCAAAGACGCTATCTGTGGAAAAAGTAGGAAGAATCACCGAGTAGAGGAAATAGTTCATATGAGAAGGTTCTTAGTGTATAGGGCTATCAAAGAGTTTTCCAGGGTCGGAGCAATAGTCCAGCAGGTTAGGTGTTTGCCTTGCATGTGGCTGACCCGGGTTCGATCCTTGGCATCCCATTTGTCTCCCACGCAGTGCCAGGAGTAATTACTGATTGCAGAGCCAGACTTCACCCCGAGCATCGCTGGGTGTGATCCAAAAAGCAAAACAAACAAACAAACAAACAAATAAGTAGATGAATGAATGAATGAATGAATAAATAAATAAATAAATAAATAAATAAATAAATAAATAAATAAAAGAGATTTCCATTACTAGTTCATATGAAAATGGCGGTGAGGGCTGGGGATATTAAGAACATGCGGAGGTGTACTAGAGGAAGCGGGAAGAGGGTTTGCAGGGTTGAAATAAGGATTTATCTATTACTAGTTGTTAACTAGGCAATCACTACAGGTTTTCAAAAAAAGAAGGAAGGACTCTAACTCAAATTTTAAAAGGATTACTTGCCTGATTAGTGAGGAAAGCCACCAAAGGACAAAGAAATAATAGGGAGACCATTTTGAATGCTAGTGGAGGAATCTAGGAATTTATGATGGTGATCTGAATCAGAAAAGTATTCAAGGAGATTGGAGGATACAGTGATTCATTTTGGACATACTGGAAAGGCAGAGAAAATGGGATGGTGCACAATGGGATGGTGTGGAATGATAGAAAGGACTCAGCGCACCTGTGATGAAATGAAGGGTGCTCTCTTACAAACTAGCCCTTTTGTTCTCCAGTGAGAGAAGTATTCAATGTTATATCCTTGTTGATCACTGGGTGTACTTGCTAGTGTGTTCTGGGTTTGCGAGGCCTGCTGAGACATGCAAGGCTACCAGATCACCAGTCAGCAAGCAGAGTCAGCTCTTAGATGGCTTTGGAGATTGGCTAGTCCTATACAGAAAAGGATCTGGGCACTCTTGCTACTATTATTTTATCACATATTTTATGTGATGTCATATGTGATGAAATAAATGTAAAAATATATTGTTTTATAATATGGCATAATAGTTTGCAATAAATTTTTCTTCATTAGACTTAAAAACACTAAATTTATGTTTTAACTTTTAAGAGAGTACTTTAATTTCTCAAGAAAGTTGATGATAAATATGAGGATACTGATAACACAATAAGTCACCTGAAAACAAGACAATAATATCTATTGAAGAATTAACATTTTCTAGTTTAACCAAGATTTAGAATAATAATATTGTCCTTCAAAATTATTTCATATATGCACATATGAAATATAAGCTTAGAAATTACTGATTAAAAATTACTTTTTTAGGGGCCGGTGCCATAGCCCAGCGGTAGGGCGTTTGCCTTGCACGGCCGGACTGTGCCAGCCTGAGTTCAATCCTCAGTATCCCATATGGTCTCCAGAGCACCACCAGGATAATTCCTGAGTGCAGAGCCAGGAGAAACCCCTGAGCATCGCCGGTGTGACATAAAAAGAAAGGAAAATACTTTTTATTTAGACCAATATTTAGATGCAGATACACCCGGCAGAGCAGAAACCAGCTTTCCCATTGAACCCCCTGCATTCCACGGACCACAAGGCGACTCCCAGGTCCATGCCGATAAGGTCTAGAAGAAACCAGAGAAACCCCCACCTTCGCGCGGCTTCCCATCCACACTCCGCAGCTCATAAGATCTAAACCTGAGAGATTAAGGTCTCAGCCTGCTTGTCAGAAACCCAGCCTAAGGACCCAGAGACCTCAGAGACCTGCACTTCGAGAGGAGAGTATTTCAAGCTAGGGAATGCTTGAGACACAGCGCTAGCTAAACTGGCAGAGCAGAAACCAGCTTTCCCCATTGAACCCCCTGCATTCCACGGACTTCAAGAGCAACTTCTGACCCGAGTCCACCATCCCGATAGAGCCTCTCAGAAGAACCCAGAGAAATCCCCACACCTTGCTGGCAGCAATCTTCACCATCCAGACTCTGCAGCTCTTAAGATCTCCATCAGAGAGATTAAGCCAGTCTCCAGCCCTGCTTGTCAGAAACCCAGCCTACAAGGGACCCACCCTTCAGAGACCTGGCCTTTAGAGGAGAGTATTTCAAGCCCAGGAATACTTGAGCCACAGATGCAGATACACCTGGCAGATCAGATACCAGCTTTCCCCATTGTGCGCGTGACCGATATACCTCCAAATTACCATGAACATTATACCCACCCCTGTGAGAGAGCCCTACAAGGTAGTGAGAGTATAGAGCCCGCACAGCAGAGCCTGGCAAGAGTCTGATGTGTGTTCGATATGCCAAAACCAGTAACAAAAATTTTTATTTTCCTGACCCCAAAAGAGACCTTAACACGGCAGCAGTAAGAAAGGTGAACAAGCAGTGCCTGATAAAATTTCACGGCCAACATAGGCTGCCAAAATGAAGAACACTAAAATGATTGTCTGTACTTTCAATGCACATACAATGGCATCTGAAGCTTATATCGAGGATCTGATGGTGTAAGCACAAAAGATCAAGTACAACATCATTGGTCTGACTGAGACAAGGAGGCATTGTGGTGTCACGCTGTATTTGACACCGAGAAGAATTGTTCCTTGGAACATGCGAAGAAAGAGGCATCAGTGGCATTGGTGTCCTTGTCAACATGAACATGGCCATCAACATTGATTCATCTGAATGCCTAACAAATCGGATAGGACGATTACACTTGAAGAGATGTGGCCCACTGCCAGCAATTTCTATCTTCATTGTCTATGCACCAACATTCACATACAAGGAAGATGAAATTGAAAAATTCTACATGGAATTGGAGGAGTTATATAAAAAAGATCACACCTTCTGTTGGCAGAAGGTAGATCTAAGGATATGCGAAGGAAGGTCTGATGGATACTGCCTGTTAACAGATACACAGGGACTTCCGGCAGACTGTCTCCCAATAGAGTTAGTATGTAGAAATCCCTAGTGAAACTGTTGATCAGCTGCAGGTATACCCAGACAAGGCTATCCTAGGTCATTTCTCTGCACATTTCCCTGTTGGCTATAACTAGCCCAAGATGGAATCTAATGGACTATGCTTAAAGTTAAGCAGAAAACAGGTTTTTCTTGTTCTTCTGTCTGAAGAAGTCCCTTGCCATCATGGGCTAGTCCTGAAGGCTGCATTAGCAACTGTAATGCGTTCTTTTGTTCATCTTATCTTACCTAGATAGCACCCCCTGCAGGTTTTTGGTTCCCGGTTGTCTCCTTCCTATTATTCCTAAGTCCTATTCAATGAATGTGAACTGTCTTTGTAATGTAAACCATGCAAACTTTAAGCTGTATTGCCCTTTGAGACTAGGGATAAGAGAGTTTGGATCTGTGTGGAGGTGGTCAGTCAGTTCGGTCAGTAAAATGAGTTAGTTCAGGTCAGCGAGCTCCTGCCATGATGAGAACTGCTGCCCCTCCGGCTGGTGATTATTAAAAATATTAATGGAAATACGTCGTGTTCCTGGTGTCTCATCTCTGTGCCTCCGACCCAACAGGACATTCCTGCTTCACCTTCTACAAGATCATAGTTGGTGATTTTAATGCCAATATAGGACCGAGAAGATCGGCTGAAGAACTCCACATGGGGACCCATGGCCTAGAATGGAACGACGAGGGTGAGAGACTATCAGAGTTCATCATGTCCACCAAGACCATTCATGGGAACTCAAAGTTCCAGAAGGCTGAAGTGAAACTTTGGACATGGGAATCTCCTGGTGGAAGTTCCACAATGAAATTGACCACATCATCTTCAATCCACGGTTTTGCCTGACCGATGTTGCTGTTGTCCCAAATTTCCAAACAGGATCAGACCAACGTCTCCTTCATGCAAAATTCTACTTCACACAACAGGGAGAAAAGGCTGCAAAGTTTAAGAAGAGAACTCCCAGAACGACCACCAACTGGGAACTCTTTGGCACCACTGTGGCAACCTGGGAAGATACCATCATTGACGACATTGATGAAGAATACAACCGACTGGTTCTGCACCTCCATGATTGTGCGAAGAATGCTGAGAGAGATAAAGACACAAAAAGGACACCTGTCTTCAAAAACTCTCGAGCTCATTCACCAACATGGCAAGGCGTGAGCCTCAGGCAACCAAATGCTAATGTCCAAGCTTGCAAAATGGTGCAGAGAAGCGATAAATGAAGACCTCAAAGACAGAAGAGCAGAAATACTGGAAGATGCAGCAGAAGCCGGAAAAGCATTCGCACCACCCGCCTGTCCTTCGCCAACTATAAGACCAAGATGACTGCCCTCCGACGCCCTGATGGATCTATCATATCTTCCAGAAAGGCAATGGAGAAGATTATCCATGACTTCTACTCAGATCTCGTTGATAGCCACGTCCACCTGCCCACATACCAAATTCCACAGGATGGATATGTCATTCCCAACATTCTCCCTTCTGAAATCCGACATGCCATTTCATCGGTAAAGAAGGGAACAGCACCAGGCCCAGACAAAGTCAGACCCGAACACCTGAAGAATCTGCCATCGGTACTCCTCAATACACTGGCTGGGCTCTTCACACTCTAGCTGTCTAAATGCAAGGTGCCCTCCCAATGGAAAACCAGCAGTACAGTTCTACTGTTCAAGAAGGGAGACATTCACGACCTCGGAACTATCACCCCATCTGCCTGTTTTCCATGATCTACAAGCTGTTTACACGAGTCATCCTGAACAGGATTGGCAGAACACTAGATGAAGGACAACCATGTGAGCAAGCTGGCTTCCGGAAAGGATTCAGTACAATTGACCATATCCACACGGTAACCAAGCTCATTGAGGTTTGTAGGGAGTACAAGATGCCGCTCTGTCTCATGTTCATTGATTTAAAGAAAGCCTTTGATTTTGTGGAGACTGAAGCAGTCATGGAAGCCCTAGTCAAACAGGGTGTTCAAACCCAATACATCAAGATCCTTCGTGAGCTGTATTACGGATTCACCACCAGGATCTCACCATTCTACAATGAAGTGATCATTGATGTCAAAAGAGGGGTTCGACAGGGTGATACCATTTCACCAAAACTCTTCAGCGCCACCCTCGAGAACATCATGCGACAATTAGAATGGGAAGAAATGGGAGTGAAGATAGATGGTCGGTAACTACACCACCTCTGCTTCTCTGATGACATCGTTCTAATAACACAAACTTAGCCAAGCAGCACAAATGCTGGCTGACTTCAACCAAAAATGTGGAAAGATAGGTCTACAGCTGAATATAAAGAAAACTGTTTATGAAATATGAACTAGTTCCAGAGGCCCCATTTACTCTCAATGGAATAGACATCTCTGAATGCAGCAGTTATGTGTACCTAGTTCGAGAAATCAACATGATGAACGACCTAAAACCTGAGCTGCTCAGTAGGAAGAGAGCGGCATGGAATGCCTTCATAGATATCGAAGAAATAGCTAAAAGGACAACGAATCTCCGGCTCCGGGCACATCTCTTTGATTCCACCGTTCTCCCTGCATTAAGATATGCCTCAGAGACCTGGGCCCTATGAAAGCAGGATGAGAATGCTATTCGGGTCTCCCAGAGAGGAATCAAAAGAGCTATGCTTGGAATATCATGCTCACTCAAGTGAGAGAAGGAATCCAGAGTTCCAACCTCCATCACTATTCCAGAATTAGGGACGCTCTCTCATTTGCCAAGGCATCAAAAAATCAGATGGGCTGGACATGTAATGCGATTCGGAGATGACCGCTGGACTAGAGCGTTACTGACTGGATCCCACAGAATGTCAAAATATCACGTGACCGCCCACCTACAAGATGGTCAGACTTTCTTGTCATGAACCTGAAGGAACGGTTTGAGGCTCTTCCCATTCCCTGAATCAACCAGATGCCATTTGGCTACATTAGCACGTGATAGGGTCCAATGGAAATGTTTTGGCGCCCATTTGAGCAAATCGATGAATAACAGGATTCAAGTGATCAAGTGATTAGACCAATGCATATTATTTTATATTACATTTCCTACTTTTTATTTCAACTTTTCTTTTTAGTTCCATAGTTAAAAAGCTTTACGGAGGGATTTATGAAAGGGAGGAGATTGCAAGGGAGGAATAAGGCACATGCAGGGCATACAGTAAACTGTGTTTGAACCACTGAGCTCCATATTAGCCTGAGTATTCCAAGAGTGACTCTCGAATATTCACCCAACTGTTGAGTCAGGTATATGTCCTGAGCACCTCTGGTGTGCCCCCAAACAAACATACAAAGCAATATAAATGATTAAATGAACTTATAGGACCATCAGGGTTTTTTTTGTGGTGAGAATGCAAATGTAAATTTGAGGGAATTATGGCACATCATCAAAACGGGAAAGTAAAACGCTAATTTGTTTTTAATTAAAAATTTATTATACCATTGTAACATATACAATTACAAAGATGTTCATGATTGGTTTTAAGTCTACAGTGTCCAACACCTTTCCCTCTACTAGTGCCCTATTCCCACTACCAATGTCCCCAAATCCCTCTTCCCCAAGCCTGCCTCTACTGATCAGCATGGGAGTTTTGACCTGCTCCGTTTCCGACCTGGGCCGGTTCACCCTCCTTAGGCAACCTGGTGGTCCTCCGCTCCCGGAGGGTCACCATATTGATGCCGAACTTAGTGCGGACACCCGATCGGCATAGCGCACTACAGCCTAGAACTCCTGGACTCAAGCGATCCTCCGGCCTCAGCCTCCCGAGTAGCTGGGACTACAGGCGCGCGCCACCACGCCCGGCCCAAGCCTGCCTCTATAGCAGGCACTTTTCCTCTCTCTCTCTCTCTCTCTCTCTCTCTCTCTCTCTCTCTCTCTCTCTTCTCTTACACATTGTGGCTTGCCCTAGATCTTTGTGAAGTAGAAATGAGTTATAACTTGTGAAGTAGAAATAATTTAGAATTGATTATGAATAATAAAGAATATTAAATTGATTCCAAAATTTTGAAGTTATTATAATAATCTAAATGAAAGTTTTAAAATGATGACTTTTTGACTCATGTACATGATTTGATTTCAATACATGACAATTTCTCTTTTGTAATAACAAAATTTTTTAAACACACAAAAGAATCATATATAGAGAATAAAAGATCTGGGAAATTTTTATTGCAGAAATATTCAAGCAAAGCCCTCTCAGCAGTAAGAATGCCACTGAGCAAAAGAGCACTTGCGTTGAATCTGCAGAATCCTAGGTCAATTCCAAGCAAGATGAAGCAATCAATAGCAAAATTCATTAATAAAGGTTTTCTTAATTTGGAAACAAAAAAAGAAAGAGGTATGTGGTCATATATGAAACAAAGTTTGACTGAATTGGGAAGGTGGAACCAAATGAAGGACTAACAACCCTCAGTTGAATCATTCTGAATGTTGCCAACAAGACAGTTAACGGAGATTATAAAGGATGGGTTAGTGAAGAAGGGAACTTCGGTCAATGGTGAAGGGAACACTGCTGATGGGGGGGTATTAAGCAGGATTGCAAGTATTAAAAACCACAGAAATTGTTATAAATGCCTTTACCTCAGAAAGAAAGAAGAAATGAACAAAGGAAGAAAAAAAGAGGCAAACTTCTTTTAAAGGTAAAAAGATATAGCATATATTTAAGATGAACCATATCTTCTTTAAGAAAAATTAGAATTGAGATATTCCACATATTTTATAGAAACTTCTCTGACCTCCAAGATTCCTTAACACTGTTGAATAGAGTAATTTTTCTTCTTCAAAATAATATGGTGCCCAGAGAAGAATATATTAAATGCATCTTAAGTTCAAAAATACTATATTGCATTCTAAATGCAAGGATGCATGTAAATTTTATTTTAGAATAATGATACTTTGCAAAAGTAGCTTGGATAGAATCTTTCTACTTCCACAATAAAATCAAACATAGAAAAAGATGTATTTTAAAAGTTATGTAATTTTGATTGTTTTCAGTTGTATTCTTTTTTCCAAATATATTGTATTTTGGGATTTAAAGTTATGTAGCCATATAGACAAAGGCAACGTTAAAGATTTTGCTTTATTAGTTAGATGGATAGTTATGCCATTGATTTCAATATAGTAAATGAAGTGGTTTAATGGTTAAAGTAGAAATAATGAGGAAATAGCTTTGAATGTGTTTATCTTAGATGTTTATGAAGAAATTTTAATTTGGCAAACCAATATATGACTTAGAATAATAAAGACAAAAATTTGGGAAGTCACTCATATAAATTTAATTTTTCTGGCTACCCGTGTCGTATTTGACATGCCAAATACCAGTAACAATTACATACCTCATTCCCATGACCTGATCGAATGGTTTGAGGCTCTTAATGTTCCTGGAGCAAGCAGATGTCCTTGGGCTATCTAGCATGTGACAGGATGTATTGAGATGTTACTGGTGCCTGCTTGAACAAATCAATGATATACAGGAAGACAGTGATACAGCAAGGCATAGACATAGATATATAGTATTCCAACTACTAGTGCATTTGTGATATGACTTTGTTACCTTTCCATAAGGTTAAATTTATTTTCCCATCTTTCAATTGTACTTTCCATTTGTGTTGATTCAGTTCACTTGATCACTTGAATCCCATTATTCATCAATTTGCTCGAGCGAGCGCCAGTAAAATTTCCATTGAACTCTATCACATGCCAATGTAGCCCAATGGCATCTGGTTGATTCAGGAATATGAAGAGCCTTAAACTGTTCCTTCGGGGTCTTGACAAGAAGTCTGACCATCTTGTAGGTGGGCAGCCACGTGATCTTTTGACATCCCATGGGATCCAGTCGGTAACAGCTCTAGTCCAGCGGTCATCTCCAAATCGCATTACATGTCCAGCCCATCTGATTTTCGATGCCTTGGCAAAAGAGACAGAGTCCCTGATTCTGGAATAGCAACGTAGGTTGGAACTCTGATTCCTTCTCTCACTTGAGTGAGGCACGATATTCCAAGCATAGCTCTTTTGATTCCTCTCTGGGAGACCGGAATAGCATTCTCATCCTGCTTTCATAGGGCCCAGGTCTCTGAGGCGTATGTTAATGCAGGGAGAATGGTGGAGTCAAAGAGATGTGCCAGGAGCCTGAGGTTCTTTGTCCTTTTGGCTATTTCTTCGATGCCTTTGAATGCATTCCATGCCGCTCTCTTCCTCCTGAGCAGCTCAGGTTTTAGGTCATTCATCACGTTGACTTCTTGACCTAGGTACACATAACTGCTGCATTCAGAGATGTCTGTTCCATTGAGAGTGAATGGGGCCTCTGGAACTAGTTCATTTTTCATAAACAGTTTTCTTCAGATTCAGCTGTAGATCTATCTTTCCACATTCTCGGTCAAAGTCAGCCAACATTTGTGCTGCTTGGCTAATCTTTGGTGTTATTAGAGCGATGTCATCAGCGAAGCCGAGGTGGTGTAGTTGCTGACCATCTATCTTCACTCCCATTCCTTCCCATTCTAATTGTCACATGATGTTCTCTAGGGTAGCGCTGAAGAGTTTTGGTGAAATGGTATCACCCTGTCAAACCCCTCTTTTGACATCAATGATCACTTCTTTGTAGAATGGTGAGATCCTGGTGGTGAATCGTCATACAGCTCACGAAGGATCTTGATGTATTGGGTTTGAACACCCTGTTTGGCTCGGGCTTCGATGACTGCTTCAGTCTCCACAGAATCAAAAGCTTTCTTTAAATCAATGAACGTGAGACAGAGCGGCATCTTGTACTCCCTATAAACCTCAATGAGCTTGGTTAATGTGTGGATATGGTTGACTGTGCTGAATCCTCTCCGGAAGCCAGCATGCTCGCATGGTTGTCCTTCCTCTAGTGTTCTGCTAATCCTGTTCAGGATGACTCGTGTAAACAGCTTGTAGCTGATGGACAATAGGCAGATGGGGAGATAGTTACTGATGTCGTGTATGTTTCCCTTCTTGAACAGTAGAACTGTCCTGCTGGTTTTCCATTGGGAGGGCACCCTGCATTCGGACAGCTAGCGTGTGATGAGCCAAGATAGTGTATTGATGAGTACCGACGGCAGATTCTTCAGGTGTTCGGGTCTGACTTTGTCTGGGCCTGGTGCTGTTCCCTTCTTTACCAACGAGATTGCATGTTGGATTTCAGAAGGGAGAATGTTGGGAATGACATATCCATCCTGTGGAATTTGGTATGTGGGCAGGTGGACGTGGCTATCAAAGAGATGAGTAGAAGTCATGAATAATCTTTTCCATTGCCTTTCTGGAAGATATGATAGATCCATCAGGGCGTCGGAGGGCAGTCATCTTGGTCTTATAGTTGGCGAACGACAGGCTGGAGGTGCGAATGCTTTTCCCGGCTTCTGCTGCATCTTTCAGTATTTCTGCTCTTCTGTCTTTGAGTTCTTCATTTATCGCTTCTCTGCACCATTTTGCAAGCTTGGACATTAGCATTTGGTCTCCTGAGGTTCGCGCCTTGCCACGTTGGTGAATGAGGCAAGGCGCCAGCCTCATGAAGATGAGTCCTTTTGTGTCTTTCTGTCTCTCGGCATTTTTTGCACAATCATGGAGGTGCAGAACCAGTCGGTTGTATTCTTTATCAATGTTGTCAATGATGGTATCTTCCCATGTTGGTGCAATGGTGCCAAAGAGTTCCCAGTTGGTGGTCGTTCTGGGAGTTCTCTTCTTAAACTTTGCAGCCTTTTCTCCCTGTTGTGGGAAGTGGAATTTTGCACAAAGGAGATGGTGGTCCGATCCTGTTTGAAATTTGGGGACGACAGCTACCTTGGTCAGACAAAACCATCGATTGAAGATGATGTGGATCAATTTCATTGTGGAACTGTCTCCCAGGAGATTCCCATGTCCAACGTTTCGCTTCAGCCTTCTGGAACTGTGAGTTCCCATGAATGGTCTTTGTGGACATGATGAACTCTGATAGTCTCTCACCCTGCTCATTCCATTCTAAGCCATGGGTCCTGATGTGGAGTTCTTCAGCTAATCTTCTCGGTCCTATCTTGGCATTAAAATCACTGACTATGATCTTGTAGAAGGTGTGATCTTTTTTATAGAACTCCTCCAGTTCCATGTAGAATTTCTCAATTTCATCTTCCTTGTATGTGGATGTTGGTGCGTAGACAATGAAGATAGAAATTGCTGGCAGTGGGCCACATCTCTTCAAGTGTAATTGTCCTATCCGATTTGTTAGGCTTCAAATGAATCAATGTTGACGGCCATGTTCGTGTTGACAAGGACAGCAACGCCATGGATGCCTCTTTTTGTCGTATGTTCCAAGGAAAAATTTTTCTCCGGTGTCAAATACAGAGTGATGCGACTGACGCCTCCTCATCTCAGTCAGACCAATGATGTTGTACTTGGTCTTTTGTGCTTGCACCATCAGATCCTCTATATATGTGTCCAATGCCAGTGTATGTGCATTGAAAGTACAGACAGTCATTTTAGTCCTTCGTTTTGGCAGCCTTGGATGGCCGTGAAATTTTATCAGGCACTACTTGTTTGCCTTTCTTACTGCTTCCGTATTAAGGGCTCTTTCGGGTCAGGAAAATAAACATTTTTGTTACTGGTTTTGGCATATCGAACACACACATTGGACAGTTTTCTAGTCTCTGCTGTGTGGGCACTATACTCTCATTACCTTGTGGGGCTCTCTCAGAGGGGTGGGTAGAATATTCAGGGTAATTTGGAGGTAAATAAAAAGCGCAATGGGGGAAACTGGTTTCTGCTCTCGTGGGGTGTATCTGTGTCTGTGACTCAAGCATTCCCTGAGCTTGAAATACTCTCCTCTGAAGGGCGGGTCTCTGCAGGGTGGGTTCTTGTAGGCTGGGATTCTGACAAGCCGGGCTGGAGACTGGCTTAATCTCTTGAGCCCAGATCTTACAAGCTGCGGAGTGTGGATGGTGAAGATCGCTGCCAGCAAGGTGTGGGGGGTTTCTCTGGGTTCTTCTGAGGCTCTATCAGGATGGTGGACTTGGGTCGGAAGTCACTCTCACGGTCCATGGAATGCAGGGGGTTCAATGGGGAAAGCTGGTTTCTGCTCTGGCGGGTGTATCTGTGTCTGTGGCTCAAGCATTCCTGGGCTTGAAATACTCTCAGATACACAGATACACCGGGCAGAGTTGATTCAGAATGATTGATAATGTTGATAGTAGAATGAATGATATTATTCCGAGGCTAGATTTATATAAGTCTTTAATTTTACTCTCTTAGACACTCCTGTAGCTATAACACAAAGAAGCCCATTTGATGTAAAGGAGGTTGCAAAGCTATTCAACAATGAAATGAAGATGCTGAGGGAGGTGTTGGGGGCCGGGCGGCAGTAACATTAAAGTACTACAGATCAAAATCAGAATATCAATTGCCAAACTACTTGAGATTCTCTTAAATTTCCATCCTGCCTTTCAGCTGAAGGCATCTGCATGAGTGAGCCAGCTCACGAGGGGCAGTGCCCTTCTCTCATCTACCCTCATCAGGAGAGGAACCATACACTCAAACACAAAGCTATGGAAAACTGATAAACTGGTTTAATATCACCATGTCTGGGTGTTATTTAGCTACAGATAAATAGATGGTTGCTAGAATAAAAACAACAGACAAGCAAGGGACAAGAATCAAGGTTCTTTGATTCTCAGACTATATTAAAGAAATGTATTAGTACATTATTACATTTTGTGCTATTAGTATATATTCCTGTAGGTTAAAATAGTGATGGATGCAATTCTCTAGTTTTCAAAAAGCGTTAATCCGAATATGATGATCTGCAGTACTAATGGAAGATTTTTACTTCCATTTTACAGTCAATGAGTCTGCAGATGAGAAAAAAAAGGAAAGTATACTGTTCGAATGCTTATTAGCTATAAGTAATATAACAATTTCTCACAAACTTTACAATGATTAAATCTGTGGTGTGTGTCTGTGTGTGTGTGTTTATTGATGGGTTCTGTAGCTACTGCACATTCTATAGTACTAACCAAGGGTACAATGATAAAAAGATAAGACTTTATGCCGTAATGAAATCACAATCTAGTGGGAAATAAAAAACAATTAAATGAGCCATTAAAATATAATGATAAACACAACTTGCTATGGGAAAACATATACAAGTCAACCTGAACCTCACAGTTGGGGAGAAAACTAAGGTCAGATTTTTACAAAAAGTGTCTCAAATGCATCTTTAATGACAATGCAATGCTAATCAATCACTCAACGTGGCAAGACATAAATTTTTTAAGATCACAAGAGAGATATAATGATATGTTTAATGACTTTTTTAAAAATGTGATATATATATGCAGGGGAGAGATGACATCTTAAGAACACTGAGCAGCTATGTCTAAAGGTGAGAATCAAAAGGCAGGCATGAAATTTTGTTAAGCATGTTCAAAACAACACATTATTCCCGGAATTTGAGTAACTTTTCTATACAGAGCAGTAAAGGCAGAGACTAGTGGGCTGAATTATGAGTGAAACAAGAAGAACAATTCACAAAGATAGGCCAAATTTTCAAGATATTCTGCAATGAAATGAAGATGCTGAGGAAGGTGTTCAGGGTAGAGTTAAAGGAACATCAAGACTAGTTTGTTTCAGTGTTAGGCAAGCTTGAGAATTTTCAGTCTTAATTGAAAGGAAATGAAAAATAATGGTAGGTTTAAATATAAAGAAGAAGGAGTTTTACCCAGTTCATAGACTGGAAGGATGTTAGATAGGTAATTAAAAGAAAATAAAAATTGAGTATTGGGCACTAATTCACACACGGGTGATGGAGAGAAAGGAAAGAGCAAGGCAGGTAGAAAAAATTTGATTTGTTGCATGATGTTGACAAAGTTGTCAGTATGTTTCTATATTATCATTGAAATAGGTGGTGAGGCATTTTCTTTTTTTAATATTTTATTATACCACCATGAAGTATATAATTACAAAGATGTTCATGTTTGGGTTTCAGTCATACAGTGTTCCAGAACCATCCTTCCACCAGAGCCCATTACCACCACCAATGTCCCTGATTCCTTCCCCTTCCCATAGCCTGCCTCAATGGCAGGTTCTTTATCTCTTTTTTTGATGTATTTTATTATACAAACATGAGATAAACAATTACAAAAAATGTTCATGTTTGGATTTTGGCCATATAGTGTTCCAGCACCCATCCCTCCATCAGTGCCCATTTCCCATCACCAAAGTCCCCAATTCCCTTCCCCCCTCCACTAGCCTGCCTCTAAGGAAGGTTCTTTATCTATTTTCTCTCTTTCTCTTTCTCTTGTCCTTCTCTTACACATTGTGGATTGCAATGCATACATTTAGAGGTTATCATGTGTATTGTTTTGCCTGTGTTCAATGCTCAGTTCTAGGTTAGTATTAGTACTTTCTACAATTATTAGTACACTGTTCCCTTCTCTGTCTTACCTACCTTCTGACTCCCACATGTTTGTGCTAATTTCCACCTTTGACAAGGCCTCCTGATCCATGTATTGCCTGACCTTGGATATTGGTATCATAATGTGTGTGTGTGTGTGTGTGTGTGTGTTAATAATATTTATGTCATGCAAATAAATGGAGTCATTCTATATCTTTTCCTTCTGGCTAATTTTCTCAACATGATCCTCTCCATGTCCATCCATTTATAGGCAAATTTCATAACTACATTTTTCCTAACAGCTGCATAGTATTCCGATGTGTAGATGTACCAAAGTTTCTTTATCCATTCATCAGTTCTCGGGCACTCTGGTTGTTTCCATATTCTGGCTATTGTGAATAGTGCTTCTATGAAAATAAAAGTAAGGATGGAGTTTGATGAGGACATTTTCTGAGGGTGAGAACCAAGTACAGGAACAGAGGTATTAGGAGGGAGCAGGTTGAAAATAGTTTAATGGCAGCCCAGTTGAGATTGGGTGCCATGAATTTAAAATACTATCAACATGCTAGTTTAAATCTCATTAGGGTTATAATGAGATTTATAAATTTATAAGGTTATAAATTTAGAGAAAAATAATTAAATTAAGCCAGAACTAGCTTTGCCTGGATAGATATAGAAGGACAATGTATCTATAGAATGCATTCTGATGAACGCCCTTCAAAATAAAAAGTCTAGGAAAATAATTACAAATGATACCAAAAATAATGTCAATAACTGTAGGGAGAAGAGGAAAATCACTTCACTTGATCACTTGATCACTTGAATCCCGTTATTCATCGATTTGCTCGAGCGGGGCGCCAGTAACATTTCCATTGGACCCTATCACTTGCCAATGTAGCCCAATGGCATCTGGTTGATTCAGGAATATGAAGAGCCTCAAACCGAGGCTTGAGGTTTGAGGAAAATCACTATTCGCTACATTTGTCTAAGAGAACAATAGGCATTTGTAAGATATATGGGAAGTGTCAAGATACTCTAGATAAAACAGAAAAGCCATAGTAGTGGTCTAAGGAGAGCATGGTGCTCACTGATGAAGGAGTTGCAAAAATAGCATTTTTGAGGCTGGAGAGAAAGCTCAAAAGGCTGAAAAGAGAAAGTTCAAGGGCTGAATGCATGCATGGTCCAATACAACAACCCTCAAATACATAGCTTGGCATAACTGCTGGGGAATCACTGGATGCAGTCCAACAAAATCCAGCAAACAAACAAAAACGAACCAGAACCAAAAAAAGAAAAGTGTGCTCTTGGTAAATAGGACCATCACAGTGAGTTAGGTTGCTTGCCTCACACATATTTGACCTTGGGTCTGACCCCAGGGCCCCTGAGCATCACCAGAAGTGATCCCTGAGCCAGGAGTAAACCCTGATACCACTGGATCTGGCCCAAAAACCAATAAAAAATGTGATGTGGATTAGATAAGTGTGCATAAGGACAAAAGTGTATATGTGCATGGTACATGTATATGGCTTGTGAGTCGTGCAAGCCATCAGGAAACCTGCAACAAAGCAAAGTTAACCTTTGTAAGGTAATGACTGAGAGTATACACACACATACATGCACACATGTCTCTATCAACATCACTGACAAAGGAGAAACTGGCACATGTGCTAGGCAATAAATGAGTACCAGAAGTTTGAAGAAAAATATGACGTTCATACAAATGATAATCTATTTTTAGTTGAAGTATTTTAAACAAGTCAATAAATGGTTCATTTTCCACAAAATCCTTTCATCAAATACTAAGTACCAAGTACTAGGATTACATAGAACAGAACAAAAGAGAAAAAGTCCAAATTTTCAATGAGTTTAACTTTATTTTTAAAAAAAGGGACAATAAAATACATAAATAAAATATATGGTGTGCAATGATGTGGTAAGTTCTTTGAAAAAAATGACTTGAAGGAAAGTGGCAGTACCAAAGCTTATGGGGATGCTTCCCAACATTAAATTGAGTGGTTGACGAAGACCTCATTGTGGAATTGACATTTGGAAGAGTTGAAGGATATAATGGAAAGGTCAGCAGGACAATCGAAAGTGATTTTAAATATTATGGTTTTTACTGAGTGAAAGGGTAAGTCATTAGTTCATTAGTGGGTTTGAGCAGGGGTGCATGATTTAAGTTTTAAAACTATTGCTTTAGAAATTGAAGAGAATAGAAAGAGTAGGCAGTTGAGAGATGAAATGGTGAAGTAAGCCACACACCATTACAATTATTGAATAGATCAATGTGCCTTTGCAGTGTGGGTAGCAATGTTATTGCGATGATCAGTTGGGATATGGACAGACTCTGATGGTAATGTCATCAGAATTTGCTGAGGGAATAGAAAATTTGTCTTAGAGTAAAGAAAAATTTACCCCAAAGTTTTTACCTGAGATGAAGAATGTATTTACAATATGTTGGAGTATAAAATAAAAAAATTTTATTTTGAAAACTACAGAATCAAAGATAATTATTAAATAGCCAGATAAGGAAACTCTGAAATGGCTAGATATATAAATAAAAATTCAAAATTAGGGTGGACATATACATTTTTAGTAGTGTTTGTTATGTATATGAATACAGGTATGGCATAAAAAGATAGCAAATTTAGTGATATATTTAACTAAGTTATAATGGGGAAAGAAGACACAAAGAAGGTAGTGGTATTCTAAAGTCATGTGACAGGTAAAAGATAAAAGAATGATCAAACATGTCATATAATAGGGAAGAAATACTATATTGAGTCTGAGAATTAACCATTAAATTTAACATCATGGAGGTTACCAATTATTTTGACAAGAATATTATAAGTAGAAAAGGTAAAATATTAGTATGGATTTAATGAAAGATAAAGGGAGAAAAGGCAGAGACAACCCATATGAAAAATTTCTATACATATTTTTGCTGTGAAAAGGAGAAAATAAATAATGCATTGGCTTGAGAAATACTTAAGATTGAAAGGTTAAACACAGAAATGAGTTTCAGCACTTTTGAATGCTGATGGAAAAGATAAGGTAAAAGAGAAAAAGGTACAGATACACAAGGGAAGTAGAGAATTGCTGGTGTGATTTCCTTTGGTAAGGAAGAAGGAAAGGGACTTAATGGATATATATGAGTTTGAAGACAAAGTATGTGTAGGTCATCCAAAATGCTAGGAAAGCAGGAAAAAATGCATGCATATAGATTCAGGTATGTGGAAACAGGAAACCTGAAAACTTTTTCCTCATTCAACTTTCTCATTGTAATTAGAAGTGAGTTACAGGTTAAAATAAAACCACATTAGATAGTAAGAAATTAGAATTAGATATCTAGAAATTACTCCTTTGAAGTTACTCATCAACAATTAAAATTAATGAATAAATAAATCATATATATTTTTTTCTACACACAAACACTAGTATGTATTCAAGAGTAAAATAAAGATTTCAAGAGTAAAATTAAGATTTCAATGATTTGGGTTTTTCAGGTGAATGTGATAGAGCCAAAGGAATCAAGGGAATTGAAAATATATGATGGAACATGTCAACATTTTGTCATAGTAAGGAAAACAAGATGAAATAATGCAGGTGAAAGACAGAGAACTATTGCATAATTATTGAACTGTAGATTCTGATGGGATAGGTAAACATTAACTAAGGTTAGAATTAAAGATTTTTCCAGAACTACTAACACTTTAGCAATAAAATACTAGAATGGTTAAATTCAAGAGTTATATAAAAGTGTCCTGTCCTAAGTCAACTTCCAGTCATTCAGAACTCCTTTCCCATGCTTAAATCAGTGATTATATAGGCAAATAACATACGGCATCCCAAAGACAGGTAATATCAGATCATTGAAAAAGGACATGGTTGGTTGAAAATATTTTGAATCCCCAATTAAGACCTTTAACTTATTTGTAATTTTTAAATGAAGTTTAGTGTTTTATAATACAGTTAATGATGGTTTTCTGAGTACATAATTTTAACACCACACTCATCACCACTGTACCCATCTCCCTTCCCCAAGGACTTCAACATCCCTCCTTGTCTTTTTTTGCTTTTTGGGTCATGCCTAGTGATGCTCAGGGGTTACTCCTGGCTCTGCATTCAGGAATTACTCCTGACAGTGCTCAGAAGAACATATGAGATGCTGGGGATTGAACCCGAGTTGAACACAATCAAGGCAAAGGATCTACCCTCTGGCCCCCATGCATCCAGTTCAATGCCTCTACCCTTCAACTCAGTTCTATGGATTAGTTCTCCCTATTTTGTCTTTGGCTCTTTGTTTTCACAAATATTTTAAATATTCAACAACTTCTCTTCCTTAAATATTTGCATATATATCTCCATTTAGGATGAAATTACTGACTTTATCTTTATTTGCTCTCATCAACACTTCTAGTTATGAAACCCAAAAAGATGGACAACAGCACATGTTATGGTTTTAGGATGAAGGTAAATAAGTTCGAAAACTAAATATGAGCTTGTGGTTGACTGCATCATAATACGCAATTGGAAGCAATAGGTTGATTATTTTATTCTCTACCGACAGCAACACCTACTTATGTCCTCCGGAGCTGACATATAGAAACAAGTCATTCTAAGAAACAGTAACCTTTCCCCAGAATATGTGCATGGTAAAAATCCTGTAAACAAATGCAGATATTGCTAAGCTATTTTCTAGCAATTCAGTGAAAACAAATATGAAAATCAGAGACATATTCTATGGTAGTGAGCTTTTGCTGTTTTCTCTATGACTGGCAGACCAAGATTAAAATCCCCATCATTCCTCTCTATCAGTTAACACCTTCTTAAGGGCCCATGAATAAAAATAAGAAATAAAGGATGTTTAATCCGTAATGGATTCAGAGCCCCTATCCCAATCAAAAAACCTTGAGTGGCTATATGTATTATCACTGTTTCTCAAGTCAAAAATAGTAGAGGAACTGTGTTGAAAAATTAAGGGATAAAATTACACTATAACAAATAGTTATGTCAAACTGAAGAACATAGTACCTATTGACTTAAGTATAATATTATCATAAGTAAAGCTTTAGGGATGGTTTCTATATTTCATTTTCCCATTGACATGTCTTTTTGCAGTAATTTTATAGACAAATCACCTTCCTCCTCACAGATTTTGGGGTTATCTTTTGAAGAGATTAAGTCAGGAAAAATAATTAAGTTTCAAATATTTTGTATTAACTCATATTACAGGTTGAGCTAAAAATACTAGTATGTATTCATCCTAGTGATCAATCATTACAGAAATTATGTAATCTCTAACAACTAAACACAATAGTCAAAAATATGTATATTTGGTGGTCGGAATGACAGTCCAGCATGTACGGTGCTTCCTTGCACACAGTCAACCCAGGGGATTCCCCAGCATCCCATGTGGTTTCCCAAGCTCCGCCAGGAGTAATTCCTTAGTGTAGAGCCAGGAATAACCCCTGAGCATTGCTGGGTGTGACTCAAAAAATAAAATAAATGTATATTTTTCTTCATAAATAAGAAAAATGGGAAGAACATGAATCCCAATAAGAGGAAAAAGTGAGGTGAGCACTATCACTATTTTAGCTTATTGCTTGAAAGCAAGTTCTAGATCACAGGTCAGGATAGGGTGCATCATTCATGTCTTGTGTGAAGAATGGATTTCGAGGAAGCCAAGAATCTAGAATCACAAGGCAGTGTATAACAGAAAGAGGACAGGCTCTTTCCCTGAAGATATGTAGAGGTTGTGCCCATGATGTGTATCCACACATTTGCACACAAGAAATTGAGCAATGTGGGCCAGAACAATGGTACAGTCGGTAGGATGTTGATCTTGCACGCAGTCTACCTGGATTTGATCCCCAGCATCAAACATGGTTTCCCAAGAACTGCTAAGTGTAATTCCTGAGTTCAGAGGTAGGAGTCACTATCACTATCACTATCTCCCGTTAATCATCTATTTGCTAGAGCGGGCACCAGTAATATCTCCATAAGCACTGTCTCATGCTAGTAGAACCCAAAGGCATCCGCTTGCTCCAGGAACATAAAGAGCCTCAAACAATTATATTAGGTCACGGGAATGACCAAATATAAATGTTACTGGTAATTGGCATATCAAATACGACATGAGTAGCTTGCCAGGCTTGCCGTGTGGGTGGCATACTGTTGTAGTCACCTCTAAATAAAACATTTATTGATGAACCGTGTGGCCTCTAGCGGCCGCCCGAGCCAGGCTGTGATAGTCTGGTCTGCTGGGTGGAGTTGTGACGAGAGGGAAGTCCGGGTGTGGAAAATGGCGGGCCCCATGGAGTAGGGGAGGGTGGTCTGGCTTGTTGCGAGGCTCTGCTGGCGTGGCAGGCCAGGGCTAGAACCCGTCATGCCTCCCGGGTGCCTCACAAGCAGCTGGGCACAGAGGAGAGCAAGTAGCAGCTCTGCCCCATGTCTGAGAGTCTCTGGTTCAGCATATCTGGGCCGGATTGAAAAAAAAAAACTGCTGCAGGGTGGCTATCGATGATCCGGGCTGTGATAGTCTGGTCTGCTGGGTGGAGTAGTGAGGAGAGGGAAGTCCAGATGTGGAAAATGGCGGGCCCCATGGAGTAGGGGAGGGTGGTCTGGCTTGTTGTGAGGCTCTGCTGGCGTGGCAGGCCAACGGGTAGGGTAACCTGGTATTGCTCAGGCCAACAAGCTAGGGTAACCCTGAGGCTCTGCTGGCGAGGTAGGAGTAACCCTGAGTATTGCTGACTGTGACTTCAATGCAGCCCCCATCTCCCCCACCAAAAAAAAAAAAAAAGAAAAAGAAAAAAGAAAAGAAGATGAGCAACACTCAGGAAGGACCTACCAAAGAGAAACAGATGAGGCAATATTTCAAGTTCCCACAAGACTGGTAATAGTTTAATTTCCAAATGGTAAATTAAGAAAACTCCTGAGTAATTAGGAAACCGAACAGCTTTGTCAAATGCTCAAATCTCAGTAACAGTCGTAAAGTTCCCTCCATCAGCCTAAAAATGCTGGAAAGAAAACCTTGAAAGGATCAATTACTTTAAAATTAGGCCACTATAAAATACCCCCCAAATATTTATACAAATATAAAAAATAATGTTTCAAAAAACCTAAAACTTAACAATGTTTGGCATCCAATTAAAAAAATCTGTTCATCTAAGCAAGCAGGAAAACAGACTCCATAATGAAAAAACTGACAATAACAAAACTTGTCACTGGAGCCATTGTACAGTGGACAGGATGCTCATCCTGTGTATGGTC
Source organism: Cryptotis parvus (assembly GCA_021461705.1). Taxonomy (NCBI): domain Eukaryota; kingdom Metazoa; phylum Chordata; class Mammalia; order Eulipotyphla; family Soricidae; genus Cryptotis; species Cryptotis parvus. The sequence continues at coordinate 135,623 of JAJIBD010022334.1, read as the reverse complement.
AACCTGAATTCTATCCTCCACACCCTGACATGAAACCCTGGGTCTTCAACAAGTGATCCCTAAGCACAGTCAATTGTATCATACTCAACCACACAAGTTAAAGTGGCAAATAAAGAAATAACATAGATAATGGAATCTGTAGATAAACATAATACAGTAACAGACAAAAATAACAAAGATTCAATCTAAAGGAATATAGACATCTGGGCTTGTTTAGAAAGTGAATATGAGTATAGATTAAAAAGCCACTAAAATTTAAAGCTCTTTAGGTGATAAATGTCTGAATAAAACCCAAAGGATAAAGACCAGGTATCTAGCTTAGTAGTAGAGTACATGCTATACACATGTCAGGCCTTGGTTTTAATCTTTGGCATTGTAGAGAAAATAATGACAACACTATATTTTGCTTATCATGTGTGGATATAAAATGATAACAATAAAAGAGACCAAGGTGCAGGAAATGAAAGCACACTATTGTAAAATTCTTATACAGTATGAGAAGAATAAACGATGTTTGAAAGTACTCACAATTCTGTGAAAACATAGTAGCCATTAATGACAAAAGCTTAAAAAATCAAAGCAAATGCCAATAAGAAGGCAAACTAGGACCTCAAAATACAAAACTCAACATGAACAAGGTGTAGCTAATAAAGAAGATGATATAGAATTATGAGCATTATAATTTGAAATTATTAAATTAAGTCAAAAATCATAAGATAAAAATGGAACCAAAAGGAAGGAGAAAATTATCTAAAACCAGCCATGTAAATAATTATATTAAATGCAAATATTGAATAAAATCATTATAATATTTTAATAAGGTAAGATGACTTCAAGAAATTAACTTTAAATATAAATACACCACAGGTTAAACCTAAAAATATGATGTCCAGCACTCTGGGTGTTTGGGCCACACCTGGCAGTGCCTTTCCTCTCTTCTTCTTTGCTCTCTGCCTCTGCTCTCCTCTCCATTCTCTTCTCTATTGGGTCTTAGCACGTGGTAGGCCATCTTGGCCTAGGATTCTAAACGTACATGGCGGGGGCCCAGTTAGTAACCTAAAGTCTGAAGTTTTCCTATTGCTGGATGGCATACCAGAACAAGTGTGAGTAAAGCCTTTTGAAACTCTACTGGATTTGCTCGTCTTTCTCTGTCCGCTGGCTGCCAATCCCTTGGGTCATAAGGTGATCCCTGACCCTGCGCCCAGATTTTGTTGGGGAACCCAGCATTTTCTGACAAGTGGAGGCTCCAGTGAGTTAGTTACCTGTCCCGGATTTTGTCGGGGATCCTAGCATTCTCCAACAAAAACAGAAAAAAAAAGTCATGCCAACATAGACCAAAATAAAATTGGAATTGCCACTTAAAATAAAAGTAGAATTTAGAAAAATTAATTTTGCCAGAAATTAAGAAGTTAATTTCATAAGAACAGGGGGGTCAGCTCATTTCACAAACTGAAATTTCTAAATATTTATGCATTTATAGTAAGTTTCAAAAGATAATCCAAAAATGAACAACAGCAGAATAAAGAGTATAACACTCACACTATTATTTAGCAGAATTAAATTCTACATAATTCAAGTTAATGCTCTTTTGTGACAAAAAAGATGAACTGTGATTTCTTGGAGGTAATTGGGCTGTTGAGAGAAAGTTGTGCTACCAATGCAAACTTTGAAAAAAATGAAAAGATTGGGAATAGAAAGTTCACTCTATTCATTGCGGTGATGGTTTCACAAGCATGTGACTGTATTGTCACTATGTTACTATCTTGCCTTTCATCATCTATTTGCTAGAGCAGGCACCAGTAATATCTCTATATGTCTCATGCTAGTAGAACCCAAAGGTATCCGCTTGCTCCAGGAATATAAAACAAACCATTATATTAGGTGATGGCAATGACCTAATATAAATGTTACTGGTATTTGGCATATCAAATACGACATGAGGAGCTTGCCAGGCTTGCCGTGCGGGTGGCGTACTCTTGTAGTCACCTCTAAATAAAGCATTTATTGATGAACCACTTCGACCGCTAGCAGCCATGCGAGCAGGGCTGTGATAGTCTGGTCTGCTAGGTGGAGTTGTGATGAGAAGGAAGTCCGGATGTGGAAAATGGCAGCCTCCATGGAGTGTGGGGGTCGTCTGGCTTGTTGTGAGGCTCTGCTGGGGAGAAAGGCCAGGGCTAGAACCCGCCATGCCTCCCAGGTGCCTCATGAGCGGCTGAGCACAGGGAGAGCAGGTAGCAGCTCTGCCCCATGTCTGAGAGTCTCTGGTTCAGCATACCTGGGCCGGATTGAAAATAAACTGCTGCAGGGTGGGTGTCAATGATCTGGGCTGTGATAGTCTGGTCTGCTGGGTGGAGTTGTGATGAGAGGGAAGTCTGTATGTGGAAAATGGCGGCCCCCATGGAGTAGGGGGCTGTCTGGCTTGTTGTGAGGCTCTGCTGGGGTGGCATGCCAGGGCTAGAACCCGCCATGCCTCCTGGGCGCCTCATGAGTGGCTAGGCACAAGGAGAGCAAGTAGCAGCTCTGCCCCATGTCTGAGAGTCTCTGGATCAGCATACCTGGGCCGGTTTGAAAAAAAAACTGCTGCAGGGTGGGTGTCGATGATCCAGGTTGTGATAGTTGGGTCTGCTGGGTGGAGTTGTGACTGTATTAAATACAAAAAACTGTTTAATTTAAATATGTAAATTGTATTGTAAATTATACCCTCAAAACAAGGTAAGAAAGAAAACTCTGCGGCTGGAGCAATAGTGAGGTGGGTAGATTTACCTCAAATGACTGATCTGGGTTCAATCCCCAGCACCTCATATGGTCCCCTATTCCTAATAGGAGGAGTAAGTTATGAGTATCACATAGTGTGCCCAATCCAGCCAGAATTAACAGAAAAAGAAGAAAATAAATAAAACTGTCCTCAGAACAATTTTATAAAATTTACTCCTAACGCTGAGTTCACTCCTAGCAGGGTTTGGGCGAGTATAGGGGTTTCTTGGGATCTATGTCTAGTCAGTGAGTGCAAAGCAAATGCCCAGCCCCTTGTGCTAACATTCCAGCACAGTGCAGCATTTTCAACTCCCATATCAGGGCCTTAGAGTTTAACAAGATGGAAATATACTTGGAGAGCCTAACAGTAAATAATCATACAGATCACTGAATGTTGGAAGAACTATGTTGTAGGAGAAATATACATAGCATTTAAGCATTTATATTTTGAGATATACATAAGCCAGTCACACAGTGAAGCAAAAGGCTAGGATGAGCACTCTTCCTCTCCTATTGACAATGGACTTCAACTGTCCCAAATCTTAAAATTGTAGGATAAGTCACGTTTGTTTAAATTATACCAACAAATGGATTGAAGAGAGAAATATAAAGTCTAGTGCTAAAACATTCTAAGAGCCAAGTGGTAACTTATGATAATCTATCCAACTCCTTCATTCTTTAGATAAGAAAAATGAGATACAGAAAGCCAAAGCGGTATTGTAATAACATCTATGTACTCTGCCAATCAGATATCAGTCAAGGTACTAAGGGCAAGTAATAACAGACAAGCTTACTTAGTAATTGCCACAAGATAAAAAAAATGAGATTATATCAAATATCTTAATGATCAGTTAATCACTGTCCTCACCATTCTTCCTCCTGATGCATGGATTGAAACTATCTATACATACACATCTGAAATATTCTGCATAAATTCAATTTGAGTTCAATGGATTGATGGTTGATGTTTCTTAATATAGTTCTTTTAAAATAATTTGATATGTGCGTACTTGTTTTTAATGTCGGGCACATATAAATTAACACACTGACCGTAAAAATCAATTACAATTGTTTTAGTTTAAGATATGACCTGATTGTGAGAGAAAGGATTGGCGTGAAGAGATAACACAGTATTTGGTCTTAAACATTTAAATTCAGTAGTGATTAAAATAGTGGAAATAAGCTTGGTACCACTGCTTTCTTTTCTACTAGTGAGCCCCCAATGGAAACGCTGAAGCCCAAATTGATTTACAAAGTCATATCAGACTCATGTATTTTTTTTACCTTGTAAAATTTATAACCCAGCATGATATTATTTCACAAACAAAAGCACTGTGAGGTTATCTTTTTTTGTCTGATTTGTCTGGTAGCTCCCTTGTCTCCTCAGCCTGCATTACATATTCTGAATAGGACCCTGTGAACATAATTAAGGGTCACACATAGAGTGGGGATGAAGAATTAATTTCTGTTTCTCCTCCCTAAGCTACAGAATGGTGTGCAAGTTACTATTCATTTCAACAACACAGAGCTCAGAGGAAAAGAGCAAACTGCTATACAGGCACTACATTATAAAGCAGGAGAGAAAGAGAGGGAAATAAAGATTAGATTTTATTTGCACACAAAATGAACATCCATTGTCTGTATGTTCTAAAAAATAGCTTCCCTGTTTTAAGTTAGGTAGATTTTCTTTATGTTCTTTTTCTTTATCTTACAAATTTCACTCAGTTCATGAACATCATTAAAACTCAAGAGTACCCTTTTGGGCATCATTCATGCAAATTACGGACTATTCCAAAGGTAGAATATAAAGATGATATAGATTGGCCAGGAAACTATATCCTGAGGGTGATTATTAATTACAAAAGAAAATTGGGGAATAGGATTAAATCATATCCAGACAGAGTCACTATCACAAATATTCTGACACCAAAATGGGATTTTAGAATGAGGTGCTTAGGGCATTCAATGAGAAGATAAAGATTAAAAGGCCTTCAGGGGACTGAAGCAATTGTACACTGGGTAGGACTCTTTCTTTTCATGAGGCTGACCCAGGCTGACCTAAGTCCATGCCCCTATATAGTTCCCTGGATCCCAAGCACCACCAGTAGAGGCCCACAAAGCAAAAAGAGAGAAAAATAAAGTACTTTAGAAAGCAAGAAGACATCACATGGATGGGTTTATTTACTAGTTGGGAATCTCAAGATATTCATACCGAGGAGATCTGTTAACATCTAAGTGGTCAGTAATTATATCATACAGAAGACAGGATTTTAGTAAAATTCCTTATACTTGCCATCTCGTTCCTTCTAGATAGCAGCAATTTTTCAGGCTTCCAGGAAATCTAGGATAGCTAGCATGGTTATATCTACAAGAATGAACTGACCATTTGGTAGAGACATGTCTGTGACATCTCAAAAATAAATGTATTTCCTTAACTTGAAAATGTCTTAATATTTGGATCTATTAGCTCTACATTAATTGAAATCTTTAAATCCCATTAAAGGAATGCTATTGCTATCCCCGTAAAGGTATTTTAATCTTTATTTTCTCAGTGAATGACCTTTCCCAAAATTTATTCTCTAGTTCTTTATAATATTAGTGCCTATTTCAATTCTTGACCTTAACACACATTCTAATCTTAATCTCTCCCCTTCTGCCGAACAAATTTTCATAACCTCATGTCCCATTCCTTCATAGCTGCCTAAATCCTGTTTGGCAACATGAAGAACAACAGATTAGCAGGCATCAAAAAAAAAAAAAAAGCTAAAAAGTAATAGAATTTTACATAAAATAAACTGCACCATTAACTGTAAATGAAGGCATAATATAGACATTTTGGACATGCATTGATTCATAAAGCAAACAACTTCTCAAGATAGAATTCTATGGCAGATAAATATTTAAAAAACAGACCATGTGATACAAAAGAAAAGATGGCAACAGAATATGATATGAACAAAAAATAAGACAGCACAAATGAAACAGGAAGAGACGCCAAAGGATTTCCTCAGCACACATACAACACATTCTCATTTGAGCCGAGTTAGCAAGAAAACTTATTTCTGTTCAATCTGTTCAAACTATTATGTTAGTAACATTTGTATAACAATGTGAAATATTGTTTCTATTCTTTTCAACTATCAAATTTAATGTGAATAAAGAACAATGATAATCATTTGTGCATACAAGTCATATAAAATTCATTATAACTTAATAATGAATTGATTACCAATGAACAAAAATCAGAAGTAAGAAGTAGGATTATGACCAATTCTTCAAATTTTACTGTTATAATTGTGCGTAATTGGCCAAAAACAAAAAAAAGATTGAAGTTTTAGTACCAGATATATTTATTGTGATTACCTTGGGAGAAATTGAGAAAATATTTTACTCTTTATTTTAATTTTGGACACTTTACTATTTGACTACATGCAGTGTACCTAGGATGATAAATACTTAATCTTGCCTCCTATTATCCCCAGGGCTTCTTTGGTGAGTAATAAAAGTAGTCACAAAGACATTAGCACACATTAGCATGATCAAATAAACAAGTTAAAATGCATTATAATGCCAAGTGAAGTATCTAGACGTTGACTTAGAAGTTCACTTTCTGCAATGTCACAGTAATATAAAGATTTCCCTGGTCTGCGTAGCAGTTTGCTAGCCCCTCAGTGATATCCTTCATTCAAGTAATAACAAATTTCCTTGACACAGACTATTCTACACCAAAAACTTACAAAAATAAACAATCAATGGGAAACAGAGTATGCTTGAGTCAAATGATGCTTATTTCTGGATTAAGTCTAAGATTAAATTTGAATCTGACAGTGCATATGCACATGTATATCTGGGATCAGTTCTGAAAGTCTGATGTTGCTTTGACCACTAAGTTATGGCTTCTTCAACCCAAGTAATGCCAAACCAACCAATTAAAGGTGGCATTAAATGACCTACCTCCTCCAAACAGTCAGTGAAGTTCTTATGGTCTCTTGAAGTCAAGATCTCTCCTAAGGTTGTACATTAGGCTAAAGTCAAACTAGTTCCTACTGAGCCCAGGGAAATAGCTCACTCAGCGTGAAAGAAGTATAACCCAGCAGGCTTTCTACCTTCAAGTGTTTTTCTCTGACTAAAGCAACATGAAATGGAAAGAGAATCACAACCAAAAACAAATAGTTCAAGCAAACGTCTTTTGCAGATTAAGTACCTGGAGAGCTAGTCTGATTTTTCAGGGCTCCTCTCTCACCACTGTAGTTTTTTGCTCTCACTCATTCCTAAAGACTTGGGATCAAGCTTTGAGGATTCCTGAGTTGTTTATTCTCCATGCTTCTGAAAAACTTCCTAACAAAATCTAAATCCTTAAAGAGATTTTCCCCTCATTTTTATGAACTTTGGTATCTTCATATTTGAAGTCTTTTTTGTTTTTAAATTATCACTACCACTGACTTACTAAATTCTATTTCCTCCTACTTTTCCCCCACCTCCTTTCCTTCCCTAGAGCAATTTGGTGTGCTTGAGGAATATAGTTCTGGCTCTCTCCCTCACCTCTTCACTCCAGTTAGCATTCTCCTGCTGGTCCCAACTGCTAATCGGACCATTTCTCTGCACTAAATTACAGAATTATCCTGAGGCAACAAAACTTCAACCATGAATGTTCCTTTGCAGTTCAAAAGTATTTTAGGTACTAGGTGAACACCTAGTGAGAGTTCGTCCCAAAATGTACACTGTGGGGTCTAATTTAAGCTATGGAAGAAAAAGAAGCATTACTTCAACATGTTTCCCTCATTGTTTATCACTGCTTCAAGGTCACCCTCTGATACTGTGATGTTTAGACTCATTCTACAGCTTCTACTAAGAAATGGCCCTTATGACTCCTTCCTCTTAATTTCACAGGATCCCTCTTTAACCTTCTGTTAGTGGAGAAGCAACCAACAGCCTTGCTCCATCTTTATGCTGTCTCTTAGATTTGTTCTTGAATCTCTGCTGAATTCTATTTGAATAATTCATCCAATTCAATTTTTACTGAGTGACTAATGTGCTAATTAAAAGAGGAGTCATTTTAAGGTTGGATTGGGTGCTCATTACTAAACATCACTATAAAATATTCATCTTATATTTGGGTATGTGGAGGGGGTGGAAAGGACAGACATGTGTAAGCATGTTAATACCTTTTCAAAAAACCATGAACAGAATCACTATTTTTCTGATTCTTAGAGTGTTGATGCTATAAATCCTGGACTGTGCCATTTCTTGCTGGGTAAAAATGCATTTAGGTAATGGATGATACAATTTAAAACAAAAGAATCCAAAAACTGTGTCTCTGCCTAAATCGCTCAAGTGTCTAAAGAGCAATTGGATCCAGTAAACAAGGCTATCTTGATTCCAGGAAGGTCTCTTCATTTTTCAAGTCATGTCTTGAATATATCAACACATTTCTGCATTTTATTGTGCCTTTATGTGTATCCAGATACACACAATTGTAGAAATAATACCACCTCTGCCTGACAAGAAAATTGTATTTTGGAGACAATTGCTTAAGAAATTGTCTGACATATCTGCAGGTAAATGGTCTTTTGACCAGAAAGTTTTCCCTGAAAGTTTGGTGCAAAAGCTCTGAAAGTATATTTAAATCTTTGTTAACTGAAATTCCAACACACTGACTTCTCAGATAGTCTTGATTATACTTCCAGCCCAAAAGTATAGTAAAACCTTGATTAAAGGAAACGCTTGAAGAATGGGATGTTCTGGCTAATTTAATTCTATAATGAAATAGATACCTCTTTCTATTTCAATTCTTACTATTGTAAATCTTTTTCAAATACATGGTTCTTTTTTCCTTAATACCATAAGGATCAGAAATGCAATTGTGTGAGTTAAACTGTGGAATTACCATCATGAACACCTAGAATCCTATATATTTCAGTAGATAGAAAAAGTTAAGACTATTAATGTGTATATTTTAAGTTTGGGGCTATATAAAGTCTGTCTGAGTTTATTAATCTGGTATTTTGCTTGATCCTCCTTAGATTATATTTCACATAAAAATTAAGCTGTATCATCTGTTTGATCTTGATTTACAGTGTGCCAATCTCAGAAATTAGTAATGGACTCATTCTCTCCCGCTATTTCAGCCCTTAGAAGCAAGGCAGCATTTATGGGTTTCTTGAACACTGTATAAGTTTAGTATTAGATGGATATACAATCTAAATTAGATGGTATAGAAGTCAAAGTGCATGACCTTGCATGCACAGGAACCCAGCTAGGTCCCTTTCACTACATGATGCCCTCCATATCTCCAGGTGTAGTTTAGAGGCCCCCAGATCCCTGCCAGAGTGGTTCTAACATGCTAACACTACAGGATTCAAGCATCTTCACATTGTCAAGTCATCGATCAGACTTGGCAGTGAATCACTGGGAATGGCTCTTGGATTCCCTGCACACAGTCATAGAATTTTTTCCATCCAGCAAACAGTATGACTATGTAGGTAGAACTTTCACATAGTAGACATAAAGTGCATAAACAGTCAAATTATTCTTGACTCCAGTTGAAAATAAAGGTAAAATGATCTTAGTTTCATAATACCACAGTACATGTCAGCAAGTTTTAGAAAAGCACATACTTTTGTCCAAAGAGATTTTGCTTGAATACTGATTCCAAGGTTAACATTGTCCAAACCCAGAAGATTTATATTTCCTCCACCACAATGAATATTAGAGAATTATCAGCATACAGTGTGGAACTCAGACAAATACTGGTCAAATCAATGTACAAAGAAAGGGATCTTTTAGGGAAATTTTACTCCTCAGAAATAAGAGGAAAATAAAAATAAATATTGCTGACTTAGTTAAAATTTTGAAGAATTCTAAACAGAGGAGCTGAGAACATTAATGTGATAATTATTTTAAAACTCTATGCAGTTAAAAGGGCAAGAATTCTACCCCAAATCCCAGAATATTAAAAAATAATGAGAACTACAATATTTGGGAAGCCAAAAGGAGATTATCAAAGATGGCAAAGCCACTAATTTTTGTTTCAATTGTCCAGGAAATATCACCAATCCTTTTGAAATTTTGTTCTGGATGGGAATAGAGTAAGGTGGAAAAACTAGGACTTGGGGTCTAGCATAGTTTTAGGTTATTCTAAATGAATAGTATTCAGCAAGTAATTTGTTCCTAGTTTTCCACCAAAATGCTGAACTTAATAAAGCTACCTATTTTCTTTATATTTACATGGGCTCAGGCTGAAAAATATTATATGCATAATAAAACCAATAGGAAGTGCCCAAAGTCTATTACATTGATACTGCTGCTGTTCCCACTATAATTATGATTATAGGTATGACATAAAAGCACACAAGAAAATCATGAAGAAGTACACAGTTTAGTCCACATAAATTCAGAATTATTGAGAAGACCACACTTAGAGCTGGGTTTTAAGGGATGAACAGGATTTTATGAAAGTAAAAAGAAATAAGGAGATAATTTTGAGCAGTAAGAGCAATGTGAGTGATGTGAGCTCTATACTGGGGAAAGAGAAGAAAGTTTCAAGAGACTAAGGTATAGTGTTAGGAAAACTACCGGACATGCAGAGGAACATATAACACTATACAGAGAAATTTCACAGAATTCATTTTATTTTATTTATGTTGCAGTTTTTATGAAATAGGTTAGCAGTTTTTACAAATGGCAGAGTTTTTCATCAGAAAATATTTTCCCAAGGATAAAATATTAATAAATAATTATCTGCTGCATTTCCCCAGAATTTCATATATCAGAAGGGAGCAAGATCTAATTTGTTTGTACAGGAAGAGACTGAACTGCTTAGATTTACAACTAAGTTCCCACCCAGGTGTAGGTTGTGGTAAGAATCAACTATGTGACCTAGTTTATCTGAGAATAGGGAAGCCATATGCCACAGGTAATCCTAGAGTCTTAACTCACAATGTGATCAAAGTCAGCTCAAGGTTAAAACCTCAGAACCAAAAGTTCAAAAGTGAAACTGGAATTAAAAACGAAAGAGCTGGGGATATGGCCATGGGAACTCTCTGTATTAACTTCAAGCATAGACTAATGTCTATTATTTGGGAGCCTCGCATACACACAGCTAAGTGGAATGGTCAAAGTCATCAGTCTTAAGAAGAAAGATAACATTTTTATTGCACCTAATTACTAGAATATCAATTCTCCTATTAAAATTAATGCATTCTGAATTTTAAGAATTATAACACTTGGGAAATCAAAAGAATTTTACTTATCTTGAAATTCAACTGCCACATTTTACAAGTGAGAAAACTCATTTGTCAAGCAGTCAAGTAAATCAGAAGTCTGCAGTGAAACGTCAGGCCTCTTTTTCCCTAATCCAGCTCTCTACTGTTTCACCATAGGGAACATGGATTAGTGTCACTTTTGCTGCTTGGATTCTGTCTCCTCCTTTCCCACACCTATTCCTACATTTCTAAGTAATAAAGAAAGATGAGAATCATGCTATAGTTTAAGGAGGGCATAAGTGCGTGCCTTCTGAGCATGAGGTTGAGAATTCCATTCGTAGTACAATCCTTGGCACTATTCTATGTGCCAAACACAATCTTGGCAGCAATACCATTGGGATTATGGAACTACAAAAGCGTGTGAAATCTCTAGTGTACTCACAACTCAGAGTACTACATCGAAATGTGGGGTGTGAGTACCTCAACCAAATGTGAAAGCTCCGACAAGCGCTGCAGCCCATCTATGTCACTGCTAGAGCTAAAATAGGGGAGCCTTCCTTGGTAAGCGTCACAATCAAGTACACAGGCAATGTGTGAGACTCCAGCTCATCACAACAACAAAGGGAAGAAAAGGGGGAAAGTTAACAAGTAATTGTATAATGGGGTTTCTAATAGAAAGAATAATGAAAGAGTTGGTTATATTTATTCATGAATGTTCATGACTTAGAAACAGGTGCCCCATCTTTGCTAATGCAGTTTCTACTAGGTTACTTATTCTTTCTTTAAACATCCACAAGTTTCACTTGTATCACTTGTCTTCCCATTGTTCATCTATTTGCTGGAGCAGGAACCAGTAACATCTCCATGTGTCCTGACACATGCTAGTGTAGCCCAAGGGTTTCTGCTCGCTCAAGGAAGATGAAGAGTTCAAACCATTCCTTCAAGTCATAGGAATGAGGTCTATAATTGTTACTGGATTTTTGGCATAACAAATAAGACACAGGTAGCTTGCCAGGCTATGCCATGTGGGTGGGATACTATTGTAGTAGTGTCTTGTCTCATGCATTTATTGATGAACAGTCTAATAATTTATTGATGAGATGGGGATAGATCAGCGTTTCTGCTGGGTGGATCTCTGACGAGCTGTGGAGTCTGGATGTTTAAAATGGCGGCCCTCATGGTGTGGGGGTTCCTCTGGTTTCTTGTGAGGCTCTGCTGGGATGGAGGGCCAGGGCTAGAACCGCCTTTCCTCTTGGGCGCCTTATGATCAGCTGGGCACAGGGGAGAGCCGGTAGCAGCTCTGCCCCGTGTACCTGAGTCTCTAGATCAGGCATGCCTGGGCTTGAAATAGACTGCTGTAGGTTGGGACTCTGAAAAGCAGGGTTTGTGATCAGCTCTTCTCCTGGGTGGAGCTCTGATGAGCTGTGGACTTCTAGCTTACTTATTCTTTCTTTAAATGTCCACAAGTTTAGCAACTGTAATTTTTAGCTTGGCTTTGCTCTATACCCTGGCCAAAGGCACTGTGAAATAATATTGTGCATCAACCTAACAGAGAAAACTATTATGGCCCTTTATAATTAAGGATGCACATTTCACTGTGTACACTAATGCATTTTAAAGATGTGGAATTATCACAGTTTTTCTTCTAATTCTTCTATTGATATTTTAAGTAGAACAGAACAGACTTAAAATGTATTTGAAGAATGTGGTTTGCAAATATGAAGTGTAAACATAAATGTCTGTTAACACCTTATATTAAAGACAGCAGAGAAAAAAGACTTTTGGGAAGAGAGAGAGATATGCATCAATTAAACAAGGAGCAATACCAGTAGCACAAGGAGAACGTAAAAATGTTAGGAAAGGGAACTCTAAGAAAATAATAGCACTTAACAAATGCTGCAGTGAGAAAAGAAGTAACAGAGAGAAAATAGGTCCACTAATAAATGAGGAGCATGAAATTAATGATGAGTCTAAAATGGTAGAGATAATGAACTCATTTGTAAAATCGGTCCTTAACAAGAAAAATGAAGATAGGAAGTTTGAACAATTAAGAAGTAATGAAAACCTTGCAAAAATAGCTGTTGACAAAGAAACAGCAAAGAAAAGGCCAATTCTATTTTGGGTTAGATCAAAAGAATGATATCATGGCAATGAGAAAGAGGGTATTTATTGTGTTTGTGATTCTGTTCCTAAAAATCCTATTCTATATTTGTGGTCATCTTAATCCACTTCATTTACGTAACCAGGACTAGGGTGAAGAGTTACTACTTGTCAAATAAATTGGTGCAGGCATGTAGTTCAGAACAAACAAGATTTGCCAAAAAATATGTGAAGTGAAAGGTTTCTTTTATGATGTGTCCATCCTCCAAGCATTACTGGCGGTCACAGTGTACTGTGTATAGCTGGAAATAGTTTTTCAAAAGCAAAATAGGCAATAAGTTTGTCTTGACTTAAAAAAATAACTTTAGAAGTTTAGAAGAACTTTGGAAAGGTTGACTAATAACTTTAACGTGGGCAACTGAAAACAAGATAGGATGCTATGATAATAGATTATATGTTGTCTGCCCATAAATCCTTGATATGAAAGACAAAAAAAAATAAATATTTTCCCTATCAAAATTCTTCCTAATTATAATCAGTCATGCAGCAGTGATTTTTAAAAAAAATTAACTTTATTTAAATACTGCAATTTACAACACTGTTCACAATAATGTTATTTCAGTATTCAATATTCCAACACCAGTCCCACCACCAATATGCCCTTGCCACCACCAAAGTCCTAAGTTTCCCACCCACCCCCACAAATACCATTCCCTTAGCAGGAACTAATTAATTTACTTTATATTGCTTATTACAACTTATATCTCGTAATAGTGTTGCTAATGTTATGATCTTTTACTGAACTGTAACATACAAATTGAGCCATTAGTGTTATTACCTTCCACGATTTCTTTATGTTTCAATGCTGAAGTTATTGAACTGAGTGAGCTTTTACTAAATTTATTTTTTTTTTTTTGCTTTTTTTTTGGGTCACACCTGGCAATGCTCAGGGGTTTCTCCTGGTTTTGCACTCAGGAATTACTCCTGACTGTGCTCGGGGACCATATGGGATGCCGGGATCGAACCCGGCCGGCATGGGCCAGTCGTGGTGCAAGGCAAATGCCCTACCTGCTGGGCTATCGCTCCGACCGCTTCTACTAAATTTTTAACATACTTGTACTTGCTAATTTGTTACAAAGATTCTATATTAAACCCCAACCCCACCACTGCAACTTCCCATCACCGTTATCTCGATTCTTCACAACCACCCCCCTAAGCTTGACCCTATAACAATCTCAACAATTTATTTTATATTTCTTATTATAGATAATCTGCTAAAAATGATTACGAAATGTGTTCTCAGAAGAAAGTTAGTTAAGATTTTTCACTCTTACCTTGGACCCATTAGGATCTTGTATAAGAAATTACTGATATGTTGTTACAGGATAGCAATTGTGTGCATATATTTTGTTACTTGTTGCCTTACATCCCATTAAATGTGGTATGCTACTCCTGATATTAATATTGTAGCATTTGATAAGCACCGGTCTGTGAATGTGTTCACACACTGCAGCAATTTCAAAATCTTTAATGGGGTGATAAAGTTGGAGTTAGATTTTTAACTGGATGGTAGCTTTGAGGCATGAGCATGATGTGGCCCTTTTTGAAGAATGGAGATGTGGGTAGCCCACCCCAACTCCTTGAAAACCTGAAAATTTCAGTCACAAAACTGCTAACCTGGGGCTGGTGCAATAGCCTATCAGGTAGGGCATTTGCTTGCACACAGCTGACCCAGGTTCGATCCCTGGCATCCACAATGATTCCCCAAGTACTGCCAGTAGTAATTCATGAGTGCAGAGCCAGGAGTAACCCCTGAGCATTGCCGGTGTGACCCAAAAAATGAAAAAAAAAAGAGGCTAACCTTAATTTTTCAGTGGATTAAGCTCTGGGTAGAGCATAACCAAGCAGTGGTGTCTGGCTCTGAATATGGAGGTGATTGTGGAGTGCAGAGGAGGTTTTGGCGGATGGGGCTCTGTGACGGGACAGGGACCCATGCATCCCCATCCAGGATGCCTCGCAGTAGACTCATCTTGGTGAGGGAATTAGAAGTACCTCGATCACTCATTGATCTCTTTCAAGCATCTCTTTCAAGATTTATATATATATCTATGAATCATGGCCAGTGGATCATAATATTTTTTAAAGGATTCCTGTGCCCTTTGCACATTATACCAAGTTTAATGCTAGTCTCCAAATTAAAGAGCTACAGAGCAAGCGCAGGATCTGATGGAGCCAGGAAGACCACAGAAAGTTACATCAATTGCAAGCCACCTGGGCGGACTTTACAGAAGATTCTACAATCACAAAGAATAAAACACCATCAGACAGAAGAGATACCAACATACTAAGAACTGAACTGGTTGAAATGTCAAAATAGCACATACAGGAAACAAACTAATGAGAGAGGTAAAGAAGAGAATCACAAATAGAGATGAGTCACATTAATGGAAGAACTCTAGAGACACTAGAGGTGAATGAAGAAAACAAAGAGGAGACAAGGAGGTGGGAACACAATTCCAGTGAGAGAAAACATAGATTCTGCTCTTGAATTTTACTGCAAAAGAAACACATTCCAAGTTTATTGTGTGTTCCTGCAGACTGAGCTAAAAGGCTGCTGCCACATGTATTCAAAAAGGGCCTGACTATGAAACTACAACACAGTGAAAGGAGTATTTAGTGCTCACGTAGATTTTGCTCTTTTAAGAAACGGTAATCAGTCTGTGTATGTAATTTGGAGAGTAATGTAAATTTGGATAAGGCGTGTTTATAACTGGGTACTAATGTGGGAGTATTGTGTTAATGAGAGAGTCAAGAGGGAGGCAGAGGCTGCTCTTTAATGTATAGTTTGTAATAGTAGTAATTGTAAGACACAGCAATTTTACTTAACAGTTAGGATATTCGTTGGTATGGAAGATCTATTACATTTATTTATAACATATTTTTAGTCATGGTGTATGACACTGAATTGGTTAAGGTTTTAGAGGATGGATTCAAAGAGCAATAATTTCTCTCTATGGGTATGATATTCCAGGAAACAGGTTCTGTGGGTGATGCCAAATATCACTACACAGCACAGTAACAGCAGAGGGTAATTGCCTCTGTGAATGAGAGGCAGTGGGAAGATGGTAGCCCTGGGGGCTACATTACTAAGGCAGCTCTGAGTGCATGAAGGTCACTGTTTTTTGCCCTTGGTCAGAAGATTTGGAGTCTTGAAGTTGAGGAAAATTGAATGAGATGAAATTTGGAATTCTATATAACTAGGCAGTGCAGGACAATGGAAAATCCATAGAATTAGAGCTCTATATTGGTGTTAGAACTCCAATTTAAATGATTTGAGCTTTGCTTATAACCATATATATGTATATATATACATACACACATATAATTTTATTATTTGGTATATATTCATTATCTTATTTATATATTTATGTGTGTGCTTGCACACATATGCACATCTATTATACCTTCTAGCATTGTAAGAATAAGTAACCATAAATAAGTTAATGTATAAAAAGTTCAATATTGATCACTTGATCAACTGATCACTTGACATCCCATTATTCATAGATTTGATCGAGCAGGCACCAGTAATGTTTCCATTTGAACCTATCACATGCCAGTGTAGCCCAATGGCATCTGCTTGCTTCAGGAATATGAAGAGCCTCAAGCTGTTCGTTCAGGGTCTTGACGAAGAAGTCTGACCATCTCGTAGGGTGCACGGCCACATGAACTTTTGATGTTCCGTGGGATCCCAACGGCAACGGCTCTAGTCCAGTGGTCGTCTCCAAATTGCATTACATGTCCAGCCCATCTGATTTTTCTTTGCCTTGGCAAACAAGTCAGTGTCCCTGACTCTGGATCGTCCAACAGAGGTCGGAACTCTGGATTTCTTCTCTCACTTGAGTGAGATGTGATATTCCAAGCAAAGCTCTTTCAATTCCTCTTTGTGAGACCCGAATAGCAATTTCATCTTGCTTTTCGTAGGGCCCAGGTCTCTGTGGCATATGTTAATACAGGGAGAACAGTAGAGTCAAAGAGATGTGCCTGGAGCCAGAGGTTCTTTTGTCCTTGTAGCTATTTCTTCGATGCTCTTGAAGGCATTCCATGCCACTCTCTTCCTCCTGATCAGCTCAGGTTTTAGGTTGTTCATCATGTTGACTTCTCGACCTAGGTACACATAACTGCTGCATTCAGAGATGTTTGTTCCATTGAGAGTGAATGGGGCCTCTGGAACTAGTTCATTTTTATGAACACTGTTTTGTTGAGATTCAGCTGTAGACCTATCTTTCCACATTCATGGTCAAAGTCAGCCATAATTTGTGCCTCTAGGCTAATGTTTGGTTTTATTAGCACAATGTCATCAGCAAAGCGGAGATGGTGTAGTTGCTGACCATCTATCTTCACTCACAATCCTTCCCATTATAATTGTCACATGATGTTCTTGAGGGTGGCGCTGAAAAGTTTTGGGGAAATGGTATCACCCTGCTGAACCCCATTTTGACATCAATGATCACTTCTTTGTAGAATGGTGAGAGCCTCATGGTGAATCCATAATACAGCTCATGAAGGATCTTGATGTATTGGTTTTGAACACCCTGTTTGGCTAGGACATCGATGAAAGCTTCTGTCTCAACAGTCAAAGGCTTTCTTTAAATCAATGAGCGTTAGACATAGCGGCATCTTGAACTCCTTACGAACCTCAATGAGCTTGGTTACCATGTGGATATGGTCGATTCTGGTTAATCTTTTCCGAAGCCAGCTCCGCTTGCATGGTTGTCCTTCATTTAATGTTCTGCCAATCCTGTTCAGGATGACTCGAGTGAACAGTTTGTAGATGTCGGTCAACAGGCAGATGGGGCAATAGTTGCCAATGTTGTGGATGTCTCCCTTCTTGAACAGTAGCATATATTGAGGACCTGACGGTGCAAGCATAAAAGATCAAGTACGACATCATTGATCTGACTGAGATGAGGAGGCACCAATCACATCACGCCATTTTTGACACCAGAGAACAACTGTTCCTCAGAACATGCAAGAAAAGAAGCGCCACTGGCGTCGGTGTTCTTGCCAACAAAACATGGCCATGAACATTGATTCATTTGAATGCCTAACAAACCGGATAGGACGATTATACTTGAAGAGATGTGGCCACTGCCAGCAATTTCTATCTTCATTTTCTACACAACAACATCCACATACAAGGAAGAAGAAATCGAGAAATTCTACATGGAACTGGAGGAGTTCTATAAAAAAGAACACACCTTCTACAAAATCATAGTCGGTGATTTTCATGCCAAGATAGAACCCAGAAATTCAGCTGAAGAACTCCACATTGGGGCCCAGGGCTTACAATGGAACAAACAGGGTGAGAGACTATCTGAGTTCATCATGTCCACCAAGACCATTCCTGGGAACTCACGGTTCCAGAAGGCTGAATAGAAACGTTGGACATGGGAATCTCCTGATGGACAGTTCCACAATGAAATTGACTATATCATATTAAATCAACAGTTTTGCCTGACCGATGTCACTGTCATCCCAAATTCCAAACAGGATTCTTCACAAAATCATGGAGGTGGTGAACCAGTCGCTTGTATTTTCATCTATGTCATTAATGATGGTATCTTCCCATGTTGACACAATGGTGTCAATGAGTTCCCAGTTGGTGGTCATTCTGGGAGTTCACTTCTTAAACTTTGGAACCTTTTTTTCCCCATTGCGTGAATTAGAATTTTGCATGAAAGAGACCTCCATGATTGTGTGAAGAATGCCGAGAGAGAAAAAGCCATAAAAGACACCTGTCTTCAAAAAACTCTTGAGCTCATTCACCAACGTGGCAAGGCGCGAGCCTCAGATGACCAATTGCTATCATCCAAGTTTGAAAAACAGTGGAGAAATGATAAGCGAAGACCTCAAAGAGAGAAGAGCAGAAATACTGGAAGATGCAGCAGAAGTCAGGAAAAGCATTCGCAACGCCCACATGTCCTTTGCCAACTATAAGACCAAGATGACTGCCCTCCAACATCCTGATGGATCTATCACATCTTCCAGAAAGGCAATGGAGAAGATTATCCATGACTTCTACTCAGATCTCTCTCTTTTTTTTTTGCAAGTTAAAATAGACATTTTATTGAGAACCTCGTCAGGAGTAAAAGTTACAAATATTTTCACAATAATATGTAATAAAATTAGCATTATTCTTAATTCTAAAAACATCTCCTAACAGCCTGCATTCTCTAAACCTGCAACTGATCTCATCCAGGGGTCCCTTCCAGGGTACCCAAGAAAAGCAGCATTGCAACCCAGGTTTCTTGGGTACCCGTCACAGAACATGGGAGACACAACTCATTCACTAACAAATTCTCATCACAGATTTGAGCCGCTGCATGCAGGTAAATGAGTATCTCTGTTACTATCACTGCCAGACTCCTGGCACAGCAACAAGTCTTTCTCCTCTCTCTGAGCATTCAGAGTTACAATGTCATAGCAAGAAAACATTTAAAAAAGGTTCTTAGCACGACAGACAGTTCTACGGAAAAACATTCCCATTCCCCAATCATAACTGAAAATTGTACAGGAAATACTACACTCTAAAGAATAATTTACTTGTTAAGTTCAAAGTTTTCATGCAGGTTTTTTTTTTAAATTACATAATTTTAATGTACGCTTTAAAAGGGCAATAATCTAACCCTATGGATTATTTTTTTTTATTAAACATTTTATTATACCACCATGAGATTACAACATTGCTCATGTTTAGAGGTTCTGGTCACATAGTGTTCCAGCACCCCGCTCTCCCCCAGTGCCCATTTACCACCACCAATGTCCCCAATTCCCTCCCCCTCCCATAGCCTGCCTAAATGGCAGGTTCTTTATCTCTTTTTTCTATCTGTTCCTTCTCTTATACCTTGTGGGTTGCACTACACACACTTAGAAACCATCATGTGCATTTTTTTGCCTGTATTTAATGTTCAGTTCTAGGTTGGTATTAGTCCCTTTGACCTTTATTCACACATGTTCCCGTCTCTGTCTTACCTAACCTCTGACTCCCACACGTTTGCGGTTAATTTCCACTTTAGGTAAGACCACCTGATATATTTATGTTATGCAAATAAATGCAGTCATTCTATATCACTCTCTTTCCTTCTGAATAATTTCACTCAACATGATCCTTTCCATGTCAAGGCATTTATAGGCAAATTTCATAACTTCATTTTTCCTAACAGCTGCATAGTATTCCATTGTGTAGATGTACCACAGTTTCGTTATCCAGTCATCAGTTCTCGGGCATACTGGTTGTTTCCAAGTTCTGGCTATTGTGAATAGTGCTGCTATGAAAATAAAAGTGCGGATTGTGTTTCTGCTGTGTGTTTTTGGCTTCCTCGGGTATATTTACAGGAGTGGTGTGGCTGGGTCAAAAGGGAGCTCAATTTCTAGTCTTTGGAGGAATGTCCATATTGTTTTCCAGAAAGGTTGTACAAGTCGACATTCCCACCAACAATGTATGAGAGTCCCCTTTTCCCCGCAACTCAGATCTCTTTGATAGCCACGTCCACCTGCCCACATACCAAATTCTGCAGGATGAATATGTCGTTCCCAACATTCTCCCTTCTGAAATCCAACATGCCATTTCCTCGGTAAAGAAGCGAACTGCACCAGGCCTAGATAAAGTCAGACCCGAAAAAACACCTGAAGAATCTGCCATCAATTCTCATCAATACACTGGCTCCGCTCTCACATGCTACCTGTCTGAGTGCAAGGTGCCCTCCCAATGTTCAATATTAAACACATAGAATTAAAATATTAGTTACTATCTGTTGCAGGACTCCTAAGGGCCGCTGCATCTGCTCTGGATTGCCTCCCGCAAATCACTCCGTAGATAAGGGGTAGTCTAAATGTGGCAGTTTATCCGACCATGTATGCTGTACTAGCTGGTATAAATATTCTCCCATGCTATCACAATCATCGTGGGACTAGCTAGATCTTACCAGCATATTAGCCTGGCCACGTAAGGACACCTAAGTAATTAGACCAGAGAGAAATGCTGTTTGCTTCCCAAACAAACAAGCATGGCTCCCTGATAAAATATAAAACTACAATGAAGTAGAGGAGACTTGTGAAGGCTTGGAGAAATATTTAACTGGCATTGGTGTTGGTCCTTGGTACAGTGACATGCCATCTCAGAAACCCCCTTCTCTACATTTCAAAGGCCTTCCTGGCTCAAAACATTAGCACAGTAAAGGCCCTAGGTGAGATGCAGGGAGGGGTTACCTGAGGGCATTGAACCCTCCCTGCTTTCCATAACAATGGGAGGAAGGTCTGAGTTGGGGGGTGTATAAACTTGCCGGTTCCCGCTCTCCCGGGCTTCTTCTTCCCGGTGGGATCTCGCCTTGTGAGCGTTTATTCCCCTTGGAAGTTTCACACGTGGTGGTCGCCATCTTGGCCTACACGTGGCTGGGGTTCTAGCCTGGAATCCTAAGCATCGGGTTTTTCCTTTTGCTGATTTGTATGCCTGAACCTGTGATAAGTAAAGCCTTCTAAAACCGCATCGGATTCCTGAGTGTCCATCCATTCCCTCGCCGGCTTCGGAGGTAGAAGGGAACTTCGCTTCCTGGCACTGTCGGGGACCCCGCGCGAGCATCCCGACAACTATCAACATACCACAAATTCTTTCACTTAAAAATCTAGTTATGTTTGCAAAACGAAATCTAAAACAAAAAAAAATTTCAACAAAAAGACAAGTTGACAATAAATATATAATTATAGAATAATAGATATTTTAAAAGCAAAAATGCTACTGAATATTTATTAATATAAAAATTTTAGAATGATAAATTCAAAATTTGGATAATGGGTGTCTCTGCAGAAGACTGAAATAGTAGGAAGGAATGTTCAGTACATGGATATTGATGGAATGGGGTAAAGAGTATCAACATTCACTAAAACCCTTTATTTCTTAATGCTGAGTTTTGCGAATAGTGTATACATTATTATATCTGTTATCTTCTAAGTTTTAACTTAATATTCTCTTATATTTATTCTATGTTAGAGAAAATACAGGTCATATAAAACAGAAAAGTTACCAACAAACATTATATAATACAATTTGCAAATACAAGTGCTTCATGTACCCATCAACGTCATGGGACCAACAAAAATCAGAACACGAGGCAAAGTAATATGGGATACATAATTGCATCTTTAAGTAAGTATTGCTGAATCAAGCCAGCTGTTCTTAGCCAATGTTTTAACCTCAATGATTTACCTTTCTAACTACATTTCATACTTCATAGTGATATTGGGATGATAAAATAAAATGTTACATAGACTCTAACATAGAGAATATTGTCAATTACTATATATTTTTATCTGGATTACTAGAATTACACAGAAATCTATGAAACCATAGTTGTACTCCTGAGTAATGTGCATTTCAAGTTATTGATTATTACACCCCTGCCCCTTGAGGTGTTGCAGGTGTGGCTGCTGTGCCCGGCTGCATTGACAGGTGGCAGACAGGAGACAGGCTTGTCTACATCCAGGACTCTGCCTTGTGGGCCCTGGATGGTTGATGGCCTGACATAGAAAAAGACTGGGTCCCCTGGGATGAACCCAGAGTCACACCAGAGCCTGGCAAGCTACCCATGGTATATTTGATATGCCAAAAACAGTAACAATAATTGACCTCATTCCCAGTGAATGGAGATTTTGTTGGGCCCGCTTGAGAAAATTGATGAATGGGAAGACAAGTGACAACTGATATGATTACACATATAAATATATATTTTTTTCAACATCACCAGAGCAGAGATCTTACAGGATCAAAAAACATGAAAGAAGAATAGCATTGGAAAATGAGATTGATGATCATTACTAATGTCATTAAGAAAAATTAAATTGATTATTACTTTGCTTATAGAACATCCATGTTCTATTAACAATAAGATCCTGAAGAGAGAAATTGTGAAACTAATTAAATATAGCACATAAATAAAGTCATATGAAAAGATATAATATTCACACTAATCCTGAAACACAGGATTCACTTCCTTTTCTTTCAGAACCTTTGCTACATAAATAAGATGCTGGCACCAAAGAATGTAACAAGTGAAAAACATAAACTTTCATCTCCTTAAGTCATCTCTCAATTCATATGTGTATTCTTTCAATGTCTTTATTTTTCCTTCCCACCTATGTCTTTCATATTCTCTCTCCAGTTTTTAAGAATTCACCTTTAAAAAATATTCTGAACAAAGAACCATACTGGATAAGGAATCATTTGAACTTGAAATACTACAATTATTAGGCAATCTCTATGCTAATCAAAGTATAACCTACAAAAAAATGTAAAGGTAAAAACCATGAGTCATAAACTGGTTCATTAAAATAGGTGACCTTTAACTAGGCCTCACTGGCATTTTCTCCTCACAAAATATGACTACATTTTTAAGAGAGATATTTAGGAAGCACATACCTGTAGTAGTTCTTTGCAAATGGAGTGGCTCACTGGAATTAGAAAAATGTTTTGTATGGAAGTAGATGCTTTTTAAATAAACTTAAAGTATGGTTAAATTTTAGATGTGACATGTGACAACTCAGAAAATGTGCATGCACACATGCACACATACTCCTTTTTGCTAAACTTTTCATGAAATTACAGGAAGCTAATATAATTAATGGTTCCTTTAATTTTATAAAAAATTGGTAAGAAAATACTCTATGTGCTGACTATATATGTAGTTATACTGAAAAAAATCCACTCAATTATTTTCTTCTCTCTGAGAAAAACATTAAATAAGCAAAATCAAAAATCTTAAGGAAAACATTATTATCAAGCACTAAAATGATTACAAAAATATGAATTTTAAATGACATTAGTATACTTAATTTTTAAAGAGAAATTTGATTATATCAAAACCAAAGATGAACTAAAATGATGAGATATTCTTTGATCAGAAAGAGGAAGAATGTATATAATCAAGATGTGTTCTTCTCAACTTAACTGATCACTGTATCACTGTCTTCCCGTAGTTCATGGATTTGCTCGAGCGGGCACCAGTAACATCTCCATACGTAAAAAATTAAATTGCTTATTACTTTGCTTATAGAATGTTGCAAGCAAGTGTAGCCCAAGGGCATCTGCTTGCTCCAGGGACAGGAAGAGTCTCAAACCATTCTTCAGGTCATGGAATTGAGGTCCATAAGTGTTACTACTTTTTGGCATAACAAATAAAACACAGGCAGTTTGCCAGGCTCTGCCCTGTAGGTGGTATACTAACTTAACTGGATATATTTAACAAAATCTGAGTTGAAACACCAGCAACTTTTTATGAGTAACAGAACACTGACTATAAAATGTATGTGGAGAAGCTAAAAGCGAAGCAATATTTAGCACAATATAGAAGCAGAACAGACTTGAAGGATTGAGCATTTGGTACATAAATGTTGGTGACAATATTTCTTGATCTGTTGTTCTGTTTACCAATCAGCAGTGTCCATCATTGTTTCAAGTTATTTTTCTTTATATCGAATGGAATTTGGTCTACTATAAGTATGGCGGTCCAGGGTTGCCTTTTTTTTTTTTCTGTCTTCCTTGGTCTGTATAATTGTTTTCCATGTTTTCCATATTCTCTTCACTCTAGGTCTATATATATTCTGAGAGTTTAGTGTGTTTCCTGTAGGAAGCAAATGAATGGATTTTCTTTCCTCATCCATCCATCTACTCAACGTTTTTTTTCTTTTATGTAGCTTAGTCCACTGACATTCCTGATATTTCGAAAGAGGCTCAAACAAAGAATGCCAAGACACATAGTAATCAAAATGGTGAAATCAAAAGACAAAGAGAGACAATGATGCACACTACTCATTGGTCAAGGGAACAATAGATCAATAAGTACTTCCTTCAGCATTCATGAAACAAATAAAGGTTCAGCAAATATCATAAAGTTTCTGCTAACAATCCTAAAGAAACACACTGATAGACCACAGTAGAAGTTGGAGGGTACAACAGATCACTTTCCCCATTAGACAGAGACATAAAGGGGAGCTAAAGAACTGGGATTCTTGGACATATGAAAGAACTCTACATTTCACAGAACAAGAATACATGTTTTTCTCTAATGTACATGGACAATTCTCCAAAATAAATCATATATTAGGGCACAAATCAAACATACATAAATTTACAAATATAGAAATTGTACAAACTAACTTCTCAGACCACAATGCCATGAAAATAGAAATTAACCATCAAAAAATGGGGACATTTTCAATATTTGGAAACTGTACAAAACACCACCAAACAATAATTAGATCAAGGAGCATATCAAGGAAGGAAAAAAATTCATTGAAACTAATGAGAATAAAGACACAAGCTACCAGAATGTAGGGGATACAGCAAAAGATATATTAAAGGGAAATTCATAGCAAATTAGGATTACATTAAAAAAAAAGTCCAAAGGAATAAATCAGTAACCTAACTACACATCTCAAAAATCTGGAAAAGGAACCAAAAAAATCCAAAAAGTAGTAGAAGGAGGGAAATAATAAAAACTGGAGAAGAAATAAACAACATAGAAACTAAGAAAGCAATTCAAAAGAATTACTGAAACCAGGAACCTTTTTTTTTAAAGCAAACAAGATAGATAAACCTTTAGCAAGATTCATGCGGGAAAAAATAGAAAATGTTCCAATAAATCAGAGCAGAGATGAAAGAAGAAAAATTACAACAGATTCTTCAGAAAATAAGATTCCCATAGGATTTTGGAGCATATGGAAATTGACATTCCCTGAAAACAGGAGCTATAAAAATAGAAAGCAACACCAGATTTGTTTTTACGTTTTGTAATCTAGCTTCATTACTTTGAATAAAGTAGATTTTATAGGCTTATTTTTCCTCATTCTGAAGTTAAAAACTCATTATAGAAAATATGTAAATTTGGAAATACATAAATAAAATAAGAGTAATTCCACAGAAAGAAGGAAAAGAAAAGAAATAAAGTTGGGCCAGAGAGAATATAGAAGGTCAGGTGCTTTCCTGGCACACAGTTGACTAGTTAAATCCCCAGTGCCAGACGGGTCTCCTGAGTTCCACAAGGAATGACTCCAAGGCACAGAGTGAGGAGTAAGCCCTGAGACGCCCTCAACATCCTCAACGTCCACTCAACATCCACTCACCCCACAGTGCAAAAAAAAAAAAGGAAAAGAGAAATTAGATATCAAGCTTGAAGAGATGAAGGAAAATCATTCATATTATAAATGAAAGAAGTCAATCGGAATAGTATACACATTGTAAAATTCTAAGTGATGACATTTTGGATAAAAGATCAAACTTCAGAAACAGTATAAAGGTTAGTATAAAGGCAGCTAGGAAATAATAATGAAGACACAGAGCACAGAGATGTTTAGGGCAATGAAATATTGTATGATCAATAATGTAGATATGCATCACTCTATGTTTGTAAAAGCTCAACTGCAAACAAACATAAATCCTAATATATACTGTGGAATTCAGGTGCTGATCACATGTCAATGCAAATTCATCCATTGTAACAAAGGTACAATTCTGGTAAGGGACACTGATGGTGGCTGTGGATGTTGGAGGCAGGTAGCAGCAAATTCTCTTCACTGACATTCAATATTTCTTTGGACCTACTACTGTTCTAGAAAAAAAGTTTATAATCAATAATGAGGGGAAAGCAATGTTTTCTCTATTATTGTCTATTTAACTATGGTAACTACTTCACAGATAAAATTAGATCAGTAATCACTTGTTAGCTTAAGTTTATAACCTATACTTTTCTTTCAAATTTAGTTGTAAGACCAACTTCTCAATGAACATTTAATGCTAAATATTTCTATTTTTTGGGATTCAGTAAAAGAGAGATAAAATCAAGAGACTGTGAGAGAAAAACAAGTTACCCAGGAAGTGGCAATTTCCTGTCATTATTTAAGCTTCAATAGTATCTTACAATTGAAATTCTTGAGCAGGAAAATAGTTTTAGATTATCCATTTTTGCTTTTTTTATTCAATATTAAAATTACCTGCTGCTACCAAAATTGAGGCTTTACAGTCACACAAAAAGCAAAAACATGAGGCCAGAGAGGTAAAGTGGATAAGGCACTTCCTTTATGTGTTCCACTCATGGTCGATCCCCAGAACCAGATATGGCTTCCTGATACAGAACCATGAGGAAGTCCTGAGCACCACAGGTGTGTTTCCTGTAGGGAGCAAATGAATGGATTTTCTTTCCTCATCCATCCATCTACTCAACGTTTTTTTTTCTTTTATGTAGCTTAGTCCACTGACATTCCTGATATCTTGAAAGAGGCTCAAACAAAGAATGCCAAGACACATAGTAATCAAAATGGTGAAATCAAAAGACAAAGAGAGACAATGATGCACACTACTCATTGGTCAAGGGAACAATAGATCAATAAGTACTTCCTTCAGCATTCATGAAACAAATAAAGGCTCAGCAAATGTCATAAAGTTTCTGCTAACAATCCTAAAGATACACACTGATAGACCACAGTAGTAGTTGGAGAGCTAAGAAAACAAACAAAAAAGATTGTTTGTTTTCTTAGGGCCTCATAAATCAATCATAAATCATAAAACAATCCTCAAAGAAATAAGGACCATAAAGCAAAAATCCAACTATTCCCCCTTGTTTCATGTTAATTTTAAAATAAAGTCAATATTATTTTAAATACCCCAAAGTATAACTGTACAAAAGCTAACTTCCTGGGGCTTTGTTTGTAAAGGATGGTACTTGGGACACATGCCTGTTTAAATCTTTGCATGAAATTGGTTAATTCTAATACTAAAAAACTTGTGTTGATTGTGTTCATCATTTCTTTGAAGATTTTCTGACCTTGAAATCTCAGTGAATTCTACCAACTTGGGAACATTATTGTTTACAACTCACCACGCGACAACCAGAGGGATTTACAAGGTTAGGATGACAGGCGTGTCATGTTTTTGCATCATGTTTGAAATGTCACTAGCATATCACACACATGGTCGGCATATTCATTTTTCAATATCCACCTCAGTTCTTCCTGTCAAGTGTGGGAAATAGATGCAATATGACTCAGATAGAGATAGAAAAACGCAGCTTTCCTGTTCCAGTTCCTGGGCTCATTGACCATGAATCCATGTCTCTAGAAAGCAGAAGCTTTAAAATCTTCAGTGATTTACTGTGCAAGTTCAACCTACTTCTTTTGCTTCTACATTTATTTAAAGCAAAGACAAAGTTAAAAATGATAAGAAGGATGTCTTTTTTTACTGCCTTTGTAGTAATGTTAAAATGATTCACATCTTTAGTGTGTTTATTGTCTCCAAAATTGTTCCATCCCTACATATCAGTTATGAGGAATACATGCTTTTTTTTCTATAAGTTAGCAATTAACTGCTCTTGAATAGCTAGTTTGGATAATATGATTTATGAGGCCCTAAGAAAACAAAACTTAGAAAGATAAGTTTTAGTTGGGAGGGAAAGAGAACACTTTGCATTACAAAGTTCTATTCTGCAGTGTATCTGCAGTCTTAGTGATAGCAAGCAAGAACAAGTTGTCTCATGTGTAAACTCAAGGAAATTAAAAGAAAGATGTTAAAGGTAGCTAGATTATGAAACAAAGCACATTTTCTTTTTTCTATCTTGTTAATTTTTCTGAGAACCAATAATTAGGATGACACTACATTGTTCTTAAGGTTATTGATTTTCCAAGTATTCTCAAAATTCTAAGGCTTTAGAAGCAAATGGGAAAAAAATTAAGTTCCCTTTAAATTTCATTTAAAAAAAAGCTTTTAAAAAGAAAATCGCCATAATTATTTGTACTGCAAAACAGTCATAATAAGGAAAAAGGAAACTTAATATATAGTATATAATATATAACATTTATTCTTTTTTCTAATGAAAATCTTTAAGTTCCTTCATTTTTAAATATGACAATCCATCTGAACCTCTTCCCTGGCTTTTATATATTCATTTTCTGGTCCCAAATTAATTTCTTACCTTTTATTTATTTTTTTTTTAATTTTTGGGTCACACCTACATCATTGTTCAGGGTTCACTCTTCGAAGGCTCAGAGGACCATATGGGGTGCCCGGGATCAAACCTGGGTAGGTGGCATGCAAGGCAAGCACATACCTGCTGTACTCTCTCTCCAGTCCTGTTTCCTACCATTTTGCAACCCAAATCTTTCCTCCACTGATGCCTCCACAATCATCCCACCATGTTCAAATATCTTCTTTATTCTATTTCTCTAAAGCTTCAGGAATTAATTCAATACACACAGGCCTCAAGTCAACTTTAGATATTAGCTTCTTTAAATTCTGACATATATTTTTATTAAATAATGCTGGTATTAGTGGCTAGCAATAGAGAACCTAAACATATGGAAAGTACTACAGATGGTGAGTTTATACGATGAGTGTGGGTGTTTATTGAACTATTCTTGGTTTTTATGTACATAAAATTTTCTTCAACATTTAGAAAGAAATTCCTTTAATACAAGAACTTATTTTCAAATGCTGATATCTAAACATAACAGCAGTGTTTCCATGTCAAAGATTGCTATGACTCAGTTTCCTTTGCATATGATATAAATCAGGTGCTTACCCTATGGGATTGTAATGATAATCATATTTGAGATAAGGACTATGAAAAGCCATCTTGAGGGCTAGAAAGCAGTACAATGAACTATGTGCATGTTTTGCATGAGAAGGCCCAGGTTCAGGTTTGATTCTTTAGATTGCATGGCCCCTAGACGGAGGCCCAGCCAGAGCAAACCCCACTCTAATTCCTATAAGCAAACTGCATGTGCACTTGTGTGTACACAACACACATGCATCAACCTTATAGAGAAATAGCAAATTTTGTTTCATAAATCAACTGTAATGGAAGGCACTTGTTAATTTTCAGGATTGAAAGAAATTTGAGACTCATTAGTAAGTTAAAAAATATTTATAACAATGTGTATTAGTTAAGAAAAGGCTATGTACTATAACACATAGACACAAAATTTTGGGCGGCTTAATATATCTTGAGCTCGTTTCCTCGCATTATAAAGAGTTTAAACAGTCTTTACACCTTTCAGTCTGATGAGCAATACTCTGCACTGTAAAGTAACTGAACAACAAGTTGGATATACATTTATATGTCTTAAGTATATTTTTCCCCAAGATTACCCTAGCTGTTTTCTTCCTTCTACCTTTAAAAAGGGATAGAGTTGGTGGTTTAAAACCATGGTAGATTTTCATGCTTTGGTAATGTTATTGTGCCAAGAACAGGAGGAAAGTAAAGCATTTCAAGGACATTCCATTAACTTTAGAGGTCTGTCACATTGTCATAGGTAAATGCAAAGAAATCTGGCAAATGTGATGTAGTTGAATAGCAGAAGAAAAGGAAATGATTTATTTTTAGATTTTGTTTTTTTTAATATTTTATTATACCACAATTAGATATACAATTACAAGATGTTCATGTTTGAATTTTGGTTCTGCAGTATTGCAACACTATCTCTCCACCCCTGCCCATTTCCCATCACCAATGTCCTCTTCCCCCAACATGCCTCCATGGCAAGTTCTTTATCTCCTTTCTCTTTTTCTTTCTCTCTCTCTCTCCTTCTCGCTTCCCTTTCTTACACATTGTAGACTGTAATATATTCTAGAACATGTTTG
Source organism: Cryptotis parvus (assembly GCA_021461705.1). Taxonomy (NCBI): domain Eukaryota; kingdom Metazoa; phylum Chordata; class Mammalia; order Eulipotyphla; family Soricidae; genus Cryptotis; species Cryptotis parvus. The sequence continues at coordinate 104,882 of JAJIBD010022334.1, read as the reverse complement.
GTTTCACTGGTTTGATATACCAGGACCAGACCATGAAAATGGAGGCTATTATGGTGAGAGAGTCTCATCCGGCTTCTTCTGAGGCCCTACAGAGGTGATGGGCCAACACCCAAAACCCATCTTGCCTCCGGGAGCCTCATAGTCAGCTGAGCTAGAGAAGAGCCGGATGGCAGCTCTCCCCCATGTGTCTGAGTCTCTGCATCATGGTCAAGAGTCCCAAGGCAGTTCGTGGGTGGGACCATCAGGTCTCTGGGACTGGTCAGAGAGGGGAATGGGGACCCCGGCTCCATCTCCAGGAACAATCTGTGACTTCTGCCTCTGAAGGCCTCCTGGGCTTGAACTTACCTGCTCTGACCTGGTCTTGAGATCAGCATCTCTCTTGCATAAGTTCTGATGAGCTGTGGGGTTTGGACCTTGAAAATGGAGGCTTATTATTGTGAATGAGTCTCATTCATCTGCTTCGGGGCCCTACAGAAGTGATGGGCCCCCTCTCAAAACCATCTTGCCTCCTGGGAGCCTCATAGTTAGCTGAACTAGGGAAGAGCCAGATGACAGCGCTCCCCTATGCTTCAGAGTCTCTGCATCATGGCTGAGAGCCCTGAGGCAGTTTGTGGCAGGGGCCACCAGGCCTCCAGAACGGGTCAGAGAGAGGAAGGGGTACCCCAGCTCCATCTCAAGGAAAGCCTGGTGACTTCGGCCTCTGAGATCCGCCTACCTGGGTCGAACTTGGCTGTTCTGAGCTGGTCTTGAAATCAGTATATCTCTTGTGTGGGTTCTGATGAGCTGTGGGGTCTGGACCATGGTAATGGCAGCTATTATGGTGAGCAAGTCTCATCCGGCTGCTTCCTAGACCCTACAGAAGTGATGGGCCAACTCCCAAAACCCATCTTGCCTCCTGGGAGCCTGCCTCATGGTCAGCTGTGCCAGGGGAGAGCCAGATGGCAGCTCTCCCCCATGCGTCTGAGTCTCTCATCTTTCTCTCTATCTCTATTTCTATCTCTGTATTTCTCTCTCTTCTCCTACATCTTGTGACTTGCCTTATGGTTTATGATGCAGTTATCTATGTGCATATTCAGTAGTGAGTTCTAGTGTGACATTATAGTTCCTCATTCCCCATCAACCTCCCCAGTTTGTTATACCTACAATGATCATTATGGTGTACAGATGTAAAAGATCCTGGGAAGACCTGATTCTAGCCTACTTTGTTATCTAAGTCTCTTGCACAGCTGCACACTGTCACAGCTGTGCGTCTGTTCTGCTCTTTGTCTGGTTCATCTGGTTGCGGAGGCTGTGAGCCCATAGCCATGCCCATGGCATGAAAGAGAGGAGCACAAATCCTTGCTCCAATTCCAGCTTGCATGGCTTCCCCCCACATGACTGCTTTACCCTAGGAGCTACGTTGGTCTCAGAGGGGACTAGCCAATTCCTCAGAGACTCCATGGGCTGCTCCACATGGGCTGGGCAGCGCTTTCATGCATCTGGTCTGTCCCTTGTACAGTTCATCTCTATTGTTACTGTTTTTGGTATAAAGAATACACCATGGGTAGCTTGCAAGGCTCTTCCATGGCTCTGGGTTCATCCCAGGGGGCCCATTCTTTTCTAAGTCAGATCATTCACCATCCAGGGTCCACGGGGCAGAGACCTGGAGGTGTAGACCAGCCTATATCCTGTCTGCCACCTGCCAACGCAGCTGGGCACCACAGCCGCACTTGCAAGACCTCAAGGGGCAGGTGGCCTGGGAATGATTTTGTGATGAAACAGCCATATTTGACATGACACAGATCACCAACTGTATCTGAGTATAGGAGAGATTTCAGTTATAACAGTATATGATTTGCTTATATAATTAATAGAAAAGGACATATAGTCCTAATAACCATCTATCCTAGAATTTCAATTAGATGCCTGGCACTTTTATTATAGATATTAAAAATCTGGAATAATAACTCTGGACAAGTTCTGAGTGCTCAAAGTAGGTGAAGTGATATACATGATGACCTCTCAGTACCTATATTGTAAACTATAATGCTGAGAAGGAGAGAGAGAGTGAGAGAGAGAGACAGATGAAAATTGCTGCTGATGTAAGCAAACAGGAAAGAGCCCCCACGGCAATGGAACTCCAAAGGAGCAGTAAAACCACCTAGCCCTAAGGTCATCAGAACTTGAACAGAGGAAGAACTGAGATCTGACATGGCTTTACCTTGCACCATGAGATCCTGAGGAGGCTGGACCCTCTCGAGAGAGAAGCTCCAACAGTAGCAAAGGAAAGGAAAGGAATTTCAAAGAAGACCGTCTACCATTCCCAAAACTATGCCCTTGTCGACACCTTAGCAATGGACTCTTACCTAGGTAAAAGCCCCACGTGGACACAGCTTGGAAAAAAAACTATAAGAACCACCACGAAGAAAGGAAGGGCACGCATATGCTGCCCAGCTGACTGCTGCTTGAGCCCACCTGGCTGAGCACATGTGGCTCACAAACACATATGTTGCCTGCATCTCCCTTCCTTGAGATGTATACTCTCAATTTTCTCTCCTCCTTCCCTTTCTAGAAGTCTCCCAATAAAATATGTTTTCACTTCACTGCTCATCTCCTCCCTGAAATTATTCTTCAGAGAGCCAAAGACAAGAAGCTGCAAGGCCTGAGTAAGGCTGAGCCTACCCAGCGGGTGTGGAATGGAAGAGGCAGTTCAAGAGAAAGTGAGTGTCTTTCTCTCCTTCTGGCTTCACACAAGCCACACATGGGGGGCCCACCTACATCATGCCATTAAAGCAGGCTGGGTGGGGGTGGGGCAGGTGGAGAGGTTGGTAGGAGGAAACTGGGGACATTGGTGGTGGGAAATACACCATGGAAGGGGTGGATATTGGAAGATTCTATAAAAACCAATCATGAACAATTTTGTAGCTATGTACCTCATCACAATTCAGTAAAATAACACACACATTAAAAAATCTTAGTAAAAAGGAGGGCATTTCCTTTGAGGTTTCCATTAAAGTAAATGGAGATTTAGAAAATTGGCTAGTTATCTTTTATTCAGAGATCATCTTAATTCTGGAAAGCAGAGAGTCAGGATAAAGCATGAGTAAGTGGCAAAAAACACATAAAAACAAAAATTGGTTAACTTACTTCTGGGCTTGAATTGCTGCTAAATGTTTCAGTGTACAGGCATTCTTAAGCTCCTCAATTCAATAATCGTCACTGTAATAAATGAATAAGAAATACATATGAAAATAAAAATATATTAATAGATATATATACACACATACACCTGTAAATGTTTTTAGACCTATGGATTCCAGGAGGTATTATTTTCAGTTTGTGAAAGTCAGAGAACAGTTAAAACAATAAAAGAGTAAACTAGTTTAAAGTTTTGATTTTCCTTGCCTTAGCTACATTGATTGTACATTAATAATTAGTAATATCAAAGGTTCATAACTCAGTCTCAAATAAAATTGTAAAACATCACCAACTCTGGAAAATTTGGTAGTGCCTCTATGAAATTTATACAGATTCACGGATGCTTATTATTAATAGAACATTGCATTCTCTTTTGGTATTTCCAACTAGAACAATGAAACAGATGTTTCTTGTTCTTGAAAATACTGGAATGCTTTATTCTGTTTATCTATTTCTTCCAAAGGAAATGACATTACTCTTCAGACCGGGTATGATTAGGAGAAGAGTCTGAAAACACATGAACTTGAACTTCACTCTCTTATTTGGGATAATCTATTCCTTACACTCCAAACTTTGGTTGATATCTAGGGTTACAGTATAAAGATCTATGTTCTTCTTAAGGTCTTTTAAACTATTTAATCCTGAGAGACATTTATATTTTCAGTTCACCTTTTCTAATACAGATCTATACAATAAACCTTATATTTTGATATTACATTATCTGACTCTAAAGTACTCTCCAGTAATTTCTAAGCAGAAAAGGAGATATATCCTTTATTAAACCTTAAAAAATTATCAAATGTAATTATTTCTAGCTTATTTAATTATTTCCATTGATATTAATATGCATAAGTATAAAATCATTCATAGCCACACTCAGGGGTCACTCCTGGCTCTGCATTCAGGAATTACTCCTGGAGATGCTCAGGGACTAATAGACATGGGGCAGAGCTGCTACCAGCTCTCCCTGTGCCCAGCTGCTCACGAGGTGCCCGAGAGGGATGGCAGATTCTAGCCCTGGCCCACCACCCCAGCAGAGCCTCACAACAAGCCAGAAGACCCCCCACTCCAAGAGGGCCTCCATTATCCACATCCAGACTTCCCTCTCATCAGAACTCCACCCAGCTGAAGAGTCTATTACAGCCCAGCTTGCAAGCGGCCGCATGATTCATCAATAAATGCTGGATTTAGAGGTGACTACAAGAGTATGCCACCCGCACAGCAGAGTCTGGCAAGCTACCCATGTCGTATTTGATATGTGGAATACCAGTAACAATTATAGACCTCATTCCCATGACCTGATGGAATGGTTTGAGGCTCTTTATATGCCTGGAGCAAGCAGATGCCCTTGGGCTCTACTTGCATGAGACAGGACATATGGAGATGTTACTGGTGCCCGCTGGAGCAAATCGATGATGAATGGGAAGACAGTGATACAGTGAATAAATTCCAACAACTTCAGTAATTTTGAAACTAGTCTTATGCTTTTTAGAAAAATATATAAGGAATGTAAAAAAAAGGAGTGTTTGTGTGAGGACTAGATTTATTTCTCCCTAGACCCAATATCTTCCAAACAAGGAATATTAGTAAAAAAAGTAAAACTGAGGTGACAGAGAGTTGTATTTAACTTCAAATTGTGTATTAGTAAACACTTCCAGGCAATTTTACTTCATACCTTCTCTTACATATCAAATGAAAAAGAACTCTGGTAAAGCATTTCACTGTAAGTGTTTAGGATCCAAAACACAATTTGACTCTTTGGTTTACTTTATTAAGATTAGCATTGTGATTTGAATGCAAGAAATAGTAATAAAACTTGAAGCAAAAATATGCTTGCTTCAGATAGTCAAACTTGGTTTAACAAGTTTAACTTGACTTTGACAAAATAGAACAAACCATTTTTTTCTTTTGTTGTATTTTGGTTTTTGGGTCATACCCAGAAGTGCTCAGACCTGGCTCCTGGTTTTGCACTCTGAGATCGCTTCAGCGGGCTTGGGGACCATATGGGGTGCTGGAGATAGAACTTAGGTTAGGTACACTCAAAGCAAGCACCCAACCCTCTATACCATCCTTTTCACCCCTAAAAAGCCATTCTAATTGTTATAATTACTTAGAGAGCAAACACTGTTGCTGAGATTATACTTATTTGATCTTTCTTTATGTATAGTAAACACAGATTCAAATCTATAACACAGGAATTAATTGTCCTTCCCGAAAATTAAGGGTCAAGATGGCCAGTAAGATAGGGATCATGCAGGCTTTCCCTTCTGCACTGGAATAGCTTAACCAAAAATTGAATTACAGAATCCTGCATGGACTTCTCTGAAAACAAGGTCACTTAAGAATCCAGCCACCATTTTCCAGAAGTAAAACCTGCTATGGAAAGTGTAGCTGCAGTTGGAATGAAAAGCTAAAGAGAATAATGCTAATTATATAGAGTATGTATGTGCAGGAGGGAGAAATCAAACCCAGGTCTGCATACAAACCAAATACCTTACCTGGTGTACTCTCTCCACACCTAGGAAACATCTCTAAATTTCAGTGATTTGGCACCATGCTCCAGAGAAAGGAGAAGTGCAGCCGAAACATAATCTCAGATCTCTCACAACTGTACCCTTAAAAAATCTGATGGGCTCTCAGGAATTTAAGGAACACCAGATTGCTCCTAGGTAGCCTTGGTAAGATAGCTGGTCTTGCTATCAGATGCCTCTTTAAGGAAGAAACCACCTAGGGGAAAATTCTATACTCCCAAACTAAGAAGAATAACCTGGGGAGGAGTGACAGTCACACCACTTGGGCTAAACAAAGCCAGATCCTCCCACTATACTTCTGACCTGAAGTAGGCAGCCTAAAGGAATGCCTAGAATCAGTTTTTCTAGGGAAACACACACACACACACACACACACACACACACACAGATCAGAAGTCTCTTTGCCTCCTATAGCCAGTCCACTTTGTTGTTCAAGCCTGCTGGACACCAACACCACAGTCGCTGTCTGGCATCTGCAGCTGTGAAAGCTGGGACATATCCAGGCTTGCCAATATCTTGTAACTGCCAATCCTCAGCAGTGGTACAGAGTGACACAAATTCAGAGCCACAGTTCCTCTCTGGAATTCATAAGAATAAAATCCAGATTGCTGTCCTTGCCCAGATAAAATATGACCCTTACCACTAGCCTTTGACTAGCAGGAGTTACAATGAAGGGGAGAATTTCACCTTGCATCAATGATGAATATGAAAGTACAAGAGGAACCTCAAGCACATCAGAGCTTTTTAACTCCCTGTTGGTGATCTTCAAAGAGAAAAGAACTCAGACACAGTATGAGAGAATTTATCTGAAAAGTGAACCAGAAATCACTGAGCTAAGAAACACAGCAGTTGAACTTGCAAAAATGGAATAGAGACTCTTTAGTTGAATGAAATAAAATGAGGAATAAATCTGTGTGCTAAAAGATAATTTAGGTAAAACTATCAAAAAAGGGAAAAATTAATGAAGAAAATATAAGAGATCTATGTGATAGTATCAAGGAAATATAAGAGAACTATGTGATAATATCAAGAGGAATAACACTAACATCTAAGAAAGGGAAAGAATAGAATTATTGAAGGAGATATATAGCTGATGCAGGCAGACAAACAGGAAAGGGCTCCCATGGCAATGGAATTCCTAAGGATCAGTAAAACCACCTCGCCCCAAGGTCATCAGGACTTGGGAAAGGAACAACTAAGCCTTGATAAGGCTTTATCCCGCATCAGGAGACTCAGAGAAGTCTGTACGCCCCTCCGAAAGAAGCACCAACAGGTACAAAGAACAGGAGAGGAAAAACCATCCACCACTTCCAACACTACTCCCTTGACAACACTTTATAGAAAGACTCTTATCTAAGTAGAAACCCCAGGTGGGGGCAGCTTGAGAAAAAAAACCCTATTAAAGCCACCAAAGGAAGGGCACACATAGGCTGCCAGAACACATGGGTTCTGCTGCTTGTCATGTGGCCAAACACACGTGAGCCCAAGCATATGTATCTCTCACATCTTTCCTCTTGAGATGTGCACGTTCATGATTTCCTATATAATGAAGGATATACTGGGCTCTCTGTCTTTGGAGAAGGCCCTGTTCTCTCTTGAGCATGCTACTCTCTCTTTCTCTCCCTTCCTTCCCATCCTAAAAACCTTGAAAACAAAATCTGTTTTTACTTCAGTAGTGGTCTACTCCTGAAATTCTTTTCTGCGAAGAAGAAAATTAATATGGAGATCCTACTTAAGGCCTAGGACTGATTTTCCTTTCCTGTAAAGAACAATTCCTCACTCCAGCTAGAGTCCATAGCTCCTGAGTAATCTCAGGTTTTGGGAATCAATACCCATGCCTATATGGCCAAACAGACGTCAGGTGTGGTCTGATGGCCACCTTTGGGCCTGCCGAGCTCTGGCCTGTGCCCTAGAGTGGCTCATCACCAGTCCTAGCTATCCCTGGGGCCCAGCTACATCTTATCCAGATCTAGGAAACTCTCAGACCTCCAAAAATTTTTATACTTGAAATAGAACACCATCTATTGTCATTAAAATGATTAAAAACTATAAACAGAAGTAGAATCTTAAAAGCAGCAAGAGTAAAATAAAGATTTACATGCAAGGGAACCTCAGAGCACACTTATCAAAAGCAACCCTTGGGGCCGGAGCGATAGCCCAGTGGTAGGGCGTTTGCCTTGCATGCAGCTGGCCTGTGCTGGCCCAGGTTCGATCCCTGGCATCCCATATGGTCCCCCGAGCACCGCTAGGAGTAATTCCAGAGTGCAGAACCAGAGTGTAATCCCAGAGTGCAGAACACCGCCGGGTGTGACCCCCAAAAAAGCAACCCTTGATGCCAGAAGGAAATAGCATAGGCACAGTGCTTCATAAATAAAATCTAGCAAAAAATACTCTATTCTGCTAGGCTATTGGTCATACCAAAGGTGGAAATTACCGCAAGCGTGTGGGAGTCAGAGGTTTGGGTAAGACAGAGAAGGGAACATGTGTGAATAAATGCTGAAAGGGCTAATGCCAACCTAGAACTGAACATTAAATACAGGCAAAAAATGCACATGATGGTTTCTAAGTGTATGTAGTGCAACCCACAATGTGTAAGAGAAGGAAAAGATAGGGAGAGAGAAAAGAGATAAAGAACTACCATTTAGGCAGGCTATGGGAGGGGGAAGGGAATTGGGGACATTGGTGGTGGGAAATGGGCATTGGTGGAGGGGGGGGTGCTGAACACTATGTGACTGAAACTCTAAACATGAGCAACATTGTAATTGTATGTCTCACGGTGGTATAATAAAATGTTTAATAAAAAAGCAGTTACATAGTTTTCACACAAACAAAAGTTAAAGCCATTAAACCATTAAGGAGCCATTAAATCATTAAACGATGGTCATTAAACCAGCCTGCAAACAATACTAACCAGTCCTTTGTAAAAACGAAAATGACCTACTTGTAGGTAGTGAGCCTCAATCAGAGCAATAGAGAGGTCTCTTATTATGAACTCAAGACTTAATCTTGAATTCATAATAACTTAATAGGGGGTATGCATTTTGAATATGGATGCAAATTTTATGTTAATCTAAAAACAAATATTTTTAGAAAATACAAACACAAGCAAATGGAAACAAATGGAATCACTAACTAATGACATCAAAGTATAAGATGACAAAGACAAATGCCACAAACACTCAGAATTCACATTTTAAAAGAGTAGGCATGACATAATTTAAATTTTTGGCAAAGACAATGGCCTAAAGTCACCAATCATAAAGCTCTGAGTGAACAGGTAGATCAGGAACCAAAATTCTACTTTCTTTACCAAAGACACACTTAAACATTTCATGAAAACCAAAGATTCTAAGTAAAAGAATGGAGAAAAATGATACAATTCTAGGCAGTGTAAAATTGTAAGAGCAGGTATATTTCTTTTTTTAATTTTTTATTATACCACCATGAGAACAATATTACAAAGATGTCCATAATTGGGTCTCAGTCATATATTGTTCCAGTACCCATCCCTTTGCCAGTGCCCCATTCCTACCACCAATGTCCCCACATTTCCTTTCTCCCAAGAGCAGGTATATTTCTATTAGACATAATAGATTTGCATGTATTTTATGACTTCTGGTCAAACCCTAGTTTTTTGTTCATTTTGAAATAATTTCTGTGTGTTGTGAGACTATAGATCCAGGTTCAATTATTTGCATATTTCCCCAGCACCATTTGTTGAAGCTTTCCTTTACCCTTTTCCACTTCAGGTACCTAGCATCTTTACAGACCACATTCAGCTTGACTGTGCAGGTTGTTTGGGTTACTACTTGTGCTCAGTAAGGCACTGCTGCTTTTGTTTATCAGTGCTGAGGTCACCAAGGCAAACCAACCATGATCCGGTCTCTACCTTGTGATGCTGTGGCCACCAGGGCTAGATTCTTCTCCAATCACATGGGACATTCTTCAGGATAGAACACATAGAACACATGTGGGCCATAAAATCATGAAGGCCAAAACTCCAAACAAGTATGTCTTCAGACCCCATTGCTATGAAGGAAGAAATGTGCTATGAAAAGAAAGCTGGGAGGGGCTGAAGCGATAGCCCAGCGGTAGGGCCCGTGCCAGCCTGGCTTTGATCCTCGGCATCCCATATGGTCCCCCAAACACCGCCAGGAGTAATTCCTGAGTGCAGAGCCAGGAGAAACCCCTGAGCATAGCTAGTGTGACCCAAAAACAAAAAAAAAAAAAAAAAGCTGGGAAAAGCTTACACATTTGGGAGAATGATTGCATACTATTAAATCACCACTATGTTTAAAGAGAACCCAAATGAAATATAATGAAATTTCTGGAAACAAATAATGAAAACACAAGCTATCATAACACATAACTAAAGCAAACACTATGCTAAGAGGGACGGAAGTTCAGAGCAATACACACCTGTACCACAAACATAAATGGTGAAAGCAAAACACCTACCCTCAAATCTTAAACTAGGAGAAAAAATACAAATAAAGCCCCAGGTAAGTACAGAAGAAATAATGAAACTTTGAGTGGAGATAATCTATATAGAAATATTTTATAAGTACAAAAAGTCAAAGGAAACCAAGAGAAGATTTTATGAAAATATCAAGACTGAAAATCCTTTGCTAGACTCACAAAGAAAATAGAAAATTCTAATAAATTGGATCAGAGGAGAACAGAGAGAACTTCCAACAAAACTACAGATATACAAAAGATCATTGAGAATTTAATATTAGCAACTTCATGACACATAATAAAAAATCTACAAAATATTGGTTAAAATTTTACCAGAAGGCAACATCACAATAACGAATCACAAGGAAGAATAAAAATAAATTAGACTGATTACTAGTACATGAAGTGAAAAAAAAGTAATAAAGCTTTCCCAGAACAAGAGCCCAGTTCCAGAGGGGTTAATTAGTAAGTACTTTCAAACCTTCAAAGTGGAAATGCTACCTGTTCTTAAACTCCTCTGAAAGCTGAAGACAAATTCTCAGACAGTGACTGAGGCCAATATCCTTTTGTTGTTACTATGGTACATCTTTACTGATACTAAGCAGAGAAAGGCTAAATAAAATAATATTACACATATGAAGTCACTGTAATATTTTGAATGTTTTCTGTTGGTTTTGCTTTGGAGTCACACCTAGCAGAAATGCTGAAGGCTCACTTCCAGCTCTGTGCTCAGCAATCACTCCTGGCAGTGCTTGGGGGACCATATATGTAATGCTGGAGATTGAAGCTGGGTCAGCCTCACACAAGGCAAGAGCTCTACTCACTGGGCTATCATTTTAGCCCCTGGAATTTGTTGTTGTTTTTATTACTAATATATATTGAGTACTGAAAATAACATTTCCTTATATAATAAAAAATTAACATGTAAAGAAAATTGTACCACACTCATTATGTAAATTAGCATCTCCAGCCTCTAAGAATTCTTTATCTCCTTGACTTACATTTTGTCTCTCAGTTATAACTGATCTCAAAGGTACCTCTTCATAGGCAGAACAAATTGCACAATATAAGAGTTTTTGTGTGTGGGAGTAATAGCACAGTGCGTAGGGCACCTGTCTTATACCTGGTTAAATTGGGTTCAATATGTTCCCTGAGTCTGCCAAGAGTGATACCGTGAACCCCATCGGGTGTTCTTTAAAATCAAAACAAACAAACAAACAAGTAGTTTGCTTGTCATTCTAAAAACAAATCAAGTAAACAAGAATAAATTATGAAGATTCTTAGTGCCAGAGAGATAGTGGATCAAATATGCCTTGGAAATGGCTGACCAGTTTGAGACTTTGGGTCCCTCCAGGAGTGACCCCTAAGCAGAACCAGGAGTAAACCCTGAACACTGCTTGGTGAGGGTAAAGAAAAAAATAATAGTAAGAAACAAGGATGAACAGTAGTTTTAGTAGTGTGAGATCCTGGGTTCAATCTCCAGCTCCCCCAACCAACAAAACAAAAATCCAATCAAACCTTCATTCATATTTAATAACAAAGAAAGTAAATAGCAAAGACATTCTTATTGGTTGCAAAATCAGAATAGGTTTGTTTTTGCGATAATTCCCCTCAGGGTAATCACTGTAACCAATTTTACCTGATTAACAGGTGTGTGTGAGTGAGTGTGTGTATGTGTGTGTGTTTGTGTGTTTGTGTGTGTGTGTGTGTGTGTTATGTCAGGGAGAGGAAAGGAGAGTAAAAATAAAAGAGTATTAGATAGGAAAGTTATCTGTTTATTCTATGTCAGAGGGTAGGTAAAACTCTCCCACATACATACGTGAAAGACCACACCATTACATATATCCTGCTGTACAGGAAGTACATGCTTCTATAGCTACTGCTTTCCTTCAATCCTCCAGAATTTATTTTTAAAATAATGAAATCTAATTAAAAATATCTACTTTTACTGCCAAAGTGGCCCTTCTGCATCCCAGAAAGTCACAAAAATTTCCCAGATAAAGGCTGGAAACAGAAGGAAAGCTGGAGCTCTGCCCCTCTTTCTGTGTGAGAAAATAAGCAGGAAGAAGGTTAATGCTATTGAAAATACCCAGAAACTGAAGACAGATGTTAGGACCCCAGGCAAGACTGTGGGAGATTATGAGCTTGAAATGAGGATATACTCTGGTCTCCAAAGATCCAGCTAACAGTCCTGACCTATTTGCTCCACGGGAGTGACCGTGTTATTACCTGAGGTTTACTGTGTCAGCCTCCATGTTCACTGAACCCTAGATGCTGGAGGGTCCCAGATCTGTGGCAAACTTGGCTCCTTGAGATTGGTGGTTTAATTTTGCTGCTGCTCTCTAGAGAGTCTATTTCTATACTGTAGCATATTTATTAGGAATATTAAGTGACAAAATTAGCTCCATTTGAGTAAGGAGTCATGCCCACTGAAGACTTCATGTTAATTAGCTGCAAAGCCCTAACAGCTCTGGAACACCCAGCACTTTACATTTTCAGTCCATCAGCCATTAGGTTTCTGTTTGCCCATCATCAGAGAGTGACAAGGTAAACAAGTTTCTCTGTTAATATATGTGGAGACTTGGCGTATGGTGGGGGATGCCTCCCACTCCCACGGGATACCAGGGGTCCTGGAGGCCACACCCAGTGATTCTCTGCCAATAGAGCAGGTGGTTCAATGTGAGCCGTAGAGGGTGCAGGGCTCTGTGTACTGGTCATTCCCAAGGTCACCCCAATGGTGTTGCAGGGCCTCCAGGCTCACACCCAGTAATGCTCATGGGACCACACCATCCCAGGGACTTAGCCAGTGTCACCCAAAGCCACATGGCAGCCTGTACTGTCTCACTGGCTTCAATAATAATATTTTTATACAAGTTTTTCATGTCCCTACATTCCTTTATTTTAAGACATTTAGGGATGTTCTAGATATATTTAAGACATAAGCGAAATGGGCACGCATATCCTGAAGTATTCTGAAAGCAACAAACATGTCTATTACGACTAATAACTTTTATTTTTCCCTCCCAATCAAAGTTCATTACTGTAAAACATAAAGGAAAGAAAGAAAGAAAGACAGACAGACAGACAGAAAGAGAGAGAAAGAAAGAAAGAAAGGAAAGAAAGAAAGAAAGAAAGGAAGGAAGGAAGGAAGGAAGGAAGGAAGGAAGGAAGGAAGGAAGGAAGGAAGGAGGAAGGAAGGAAGGAAGGAAGGAAGGAAGAAAGAAAGAAAGAAAGAAAGAAAGAAAGAAAGAAAGAAAGAAAGAAAGAAAAGAAAGAAAGAAAGAAAGAAAGAAAGAAAGAAAGAAAGAAAGAAAGAAAGAGAAAGAAGAGAAGAGAAGAGAGAGAGAAAGGAAGAGAAAAAGAGAGAGAAAGGAAGGAAGGAAGAGAAAAAGAGAGAGAGAAAGGAAGGAGGAGGAAGAGGAGGGAGGGAGGGAGGGAGGAAGGAAGAAAGGAGGGAGGGAAGGAAGGGAGGAAGGAAGGAAGGAAGGAAGGAAGGAAAGAAGGAAGGAAGGAAGGAGGGAAGGAGGGAGGGAGGGAGGGAGGAAGGAAGAAAGGAGGGAGGGAAGGAAGGGAGGAAGGAAGGAAGAGAAGGAAGGAAGGAAGGAGGGAAGGAGGGAGGAGGGGGGAGGAAGGAAGAAAGGAGGGAGGAAGGAAGGGAGGAAGGAAGGAAGGAAGGAAGGAAGGAAGGAAGGAAGGGAAGGAAGGAAGGAAGGAAGGAAGGAAGGAAGGAAGGAAGGAAGGAAGGAAGGAAGGAAGGAAGGAAGGAAGGAAGGAAGGAAGGAAGGAAGGAAGGAAGGAAGGAAAAAAAGCTTCCGGTGATTCCAACTCAATTATGAAGTCCCCAAAACTGAAAGAAAATAGTGTGCAGAGAGAAAGGAATTTTTTCTCTTTTTTGCCTCCATATTCTTCTCAGGTATGAGGAGCAAACAAGGAATGTTGGGATAAAAGGAGTTAAAACAAACAAACAACAAAAGCAAACAAACTACAATCGCAAATACAATGAAAATATAAAAGAGGTGAGAACCACCTGGTTGTAAATTCTAGAGTGAATAAGAAAACTGAGACACCTAAGAATGACTTTCAATCTTGAATAAATAAGCATGATAAGGGCTGAAGGCATCAAGGACAAAGGAAGATAACTCACATAATAATAGAGTTACATAAAAATCAGGTTGTCTGCAACAAGTTGTCTGCCTTGTCATAAAGATGGGGCTTCTTGGATAGAAAATTTATTTCTAGAAATAAATATTAATGTTCATATTTCTAGAAGGTAGTTCTCTCAAAGCCTTTAGACTCTTGCTTTACCTTAACTCCACATGTTTAGGTGATTTAGGTGACACTTTTTGGGAAAGGCCTGACCTAGATATCCTGGAAGGATAGTGTAAGCACACTGAGGAAGCCTATTCTTCAGGATTTAAGAATGTGGTACTGTTCATTGTGCACTGCTGGTGAAAAAAACAGGAAGAGGGGAGCGTGCATTGGGAAATACACCACCCCAAAACACTGTCTTTGAATAACAGGTGAAACAATTCTTATCAATGTATGTCAGTAATCAGATTTCCCCTTCATAACACTAGTGTCTAGAATGCAGCATACTCAAATTAGAGAAGGTAAGAGAAAAAGACACTGCACAACTGAAAAGTAAAATCTGTGAAAAGAAAAAGGGGTAACCGGAATCAAAACTATTAAAAATTGCTAATGTATAATTGTCAGACAGACACAGATACACCAGGCAGAGCTGTTACCAGCTCTCCCTGTTGCACTCCCTGTACTTCAATGACCATGAGGGGTCAGGGACAGAGACCGACTTCCAGCCTGAGTCCACCATCCCAATAGAGCCTCACAAGAATGCAGAGGAACCCCCCCACACCATGCTGGCATCATTTTTAATCCTCTGGACTCCAAAGCTCGTCAGAGCTCCACCCAAAAGACTAAGTCAATATCATGCCCAGCTTGTCAGAGAACCACCCGACAGAGGAAACTATTTCAAGCCCAAAAATGCTTGAATCACAGATGCAGATACACCAGGGAGCCAGAGAGAGCTGCTACCAGCTCCCCCGTTGCACATGGCCAGCGATTCATCTGTAAATTACCAGGAATATTCTACCCACCCCTCTCAGAGAGCCCAGCAAGCTAATGAGAGTATACAGTCCACACAGCAGAGACTGGCAAACTGTCCATCACGTATTCGATAAGCCAAAACCAGTAAAAACAATGTTTATTCCCCTGACCCTGAAAGAGCTCTAAATAAAACAGCACTAAGAAGGACAAGTAAGGAGAGGCTGATAAAATCTCAGGGCCAAACTAAGCTGCCCAAACAAAGAAGGACAAAATGACTGTCTGTACTTTCAATACATGTATGCTGGCATCAGATTCGTATATCAAGGACCTGAAGGTGCAAACGTGAAAGATCAAGTACAGCATCATTGGTCTGACTGAGCCAAGAAGGCATAGATCACATCACGCAGTTTTTGACACCAGAGAAGAACTGTTCCTGGAACATGTGACGGAAGAGGCATCAGTGGTGTTGGTGCCCTTGTCAACACAAACCTAACCATAAAAATTGATTCATTTGCGCCTCTAACAAACCAGATAGAACGATTACACTTGAAGAGATGTGACCCACTGCTGGCAGTTTCTCTTTGTTATCTACACACCAACATCCACATATAAGGAAGAAGAAATTGAGAAATTCTACATGGAACTGGAGGAATTCTATAAAGAAGATCACATCTTCACAAGATCTAGTCGGTGATTTTAATGCCAAGATAGTACCGAGAAGATCAGCCAAAGAACTCCACATCGGGACCCATGGCCTATAATGGAACGAACAGGGTGAGAGACTATCTGAGTTCATCATGTTGACCAAGACCATTCACAGTTCCAAAAGGCTGTAACACACAGTTCCAAAAGGCTGAATTGAAACATTGGACATGGAATCTCCTGGTGGACAGTTCACAATGAAATTGACCACATCATGTTCAATTTACAGTTTTGCCTGACAGATATCACTGTCATCCCAAAATTCCAAACAGGACTGGACCACTGTCTCCTTTGTGCAAAAATTCTACTCTATAGGACAGGGAGAAGGGCTGCAAAGTTAAGAAGAAAACTCCCAGAATAACCACCAACTGGGAACTCTTTGGCACCATTGCAGCAACATGGGAAGATACCATCATTGACGACATCGATGAAGAATACAACCCATTGGTTCACCACTTCCATGATTATGCAAAGAATGCCAAGAGAGAGAAAGACACAAAGGGGCGCCTGTCTTTAAAAACTCTCGAGCTCATTCGACAACATGCAAGACACGAGTCTCAGGCAACCACAAGTTGACATCCAAGCTCGCAAAGCAGTGCAGAGAAGCAAAAAAGGAAAACCTCAAACAGAGAAGAACAGCAATACTGGCCAATGCAGCAGAAGCCAGGAAAAGCATTCACAATGCCCACCTGTCCTTCGCTAACTATAGACCAAGATGACTGCCCTCTAACATACTGATGGATCTATCACATCTTCCAGAAAGGCAATGGAGAAGGTTATCCATGACTTCTACTCTGATCTCTTTGATAGCCACATCCACCGGCCCACATACCAAACTCTGCAGGTTATGTGATTCCCAATGTCCTCCCTTCTGAAATCCAATGTGCTATTTCATTGGTAAATATGCGAACAGCACCCAGCCCAGACACCTGGAAGGATCTGCCATTAGTACTCATCAATACACTGGCTCGGCTCTTCATATACTAGCTGTCTGAACACAAGGTGCCTCCCAAAGGAAAACAAGCAGGACGGTTCTACTGTTCAAGAAGGGAGATATCCACGACATTGGCAACTATCGCCCCATCTTCCTGCTTTCCGTCATCTACAAGCTGTTCACATGAGTCATCCTGAACAAGATTTGCAGAACATTAGATGAAGGAAAACCATACGAGTAAGCTGGCTTCCAAAGAGGACTCAGCACAATTGACCATATCCACATGGTAACCAAGCTCACTGAGGTTTGTAGCGAGTTCCAGATGCTGCTCTGTCTAATGTTCATTGATTTAAAGAAATCCTTTGATTCTGCTGAGACTGAAGCAGTCATCAAAGCCCTAGCCAGGGCATTCAAACCTTTCTGCCCATCAAGATCCTTCTTGAGCTGTATTATGGTTCAAATGGAAATGTTACTGGCACCCACTCAAGCAAATCGACAAATAATGGGATATCTAGTGATCAAGTGATATTTGCAAATCCTTTTCAGAACACAGAGACAGGTTGAAATTCCTTCACACTCAAAAACTGTCAATGTAAAATATTGAGTAGGATCTAAATTATAATCTCAGAAATCTGCATTTAAACTATGGTTATTAAATTGCAACCAAATTGATTCTTCATTCTTACTGTAGAATGTAAGTATGAAAACTCATTTATTATATACACTAAACCTAGAAGAACTTCTAAATATCACTAGTAACTTTTGCTATAAGAGTGTAAATCAGAAGGGAAGAAACTTAACAAAAGTCCTCAATATTACAGGTCCTCAATCTCACTGGCTATTTGGCTAGTTATCTGGTTTTGTAGTCGTTAGTTTACCCTCTCCTCTTGATATGTGACATGATGAAGAGGAGCAGAATTTGACACTCCCCTATGCCTATGTTGTGTAAATAATGGCTAAGAGTTGATTGTTTTTAAATACATATGAAAACCGAGTAGCAAAAGGTACTATTTTTTAAGGAAATGTACACTCACGAGGAAAGATCTCCATTGGCAAGTGTCTCCCTCTTTGTACTAGACAGAGAAGAACAACAGAATCTCTAACTTCTGCTATAAAGAAGGTGACATTTAAATCTGTTTACTAAAGTTTTTCCTTATTTCTGTGACTGTCTTGTTAATATATCATAGTTGATCTTCCCTTTACCTCTGAAGGTGGATTAGCTGAAGGTGATATTTAAGGTGATGACTTGTACCCATTTCAGGGAGTTTCTGTTCTCTCCATCCCTGAAATGTAAACTTGTATTATACATTTTTAAACTCCTATTTTTTCCACCTGTTAATATGTCTTCTTGGAGATCTCTGTGTATCACTATCTATCACTATCACTATATTGATAGATAGTGATACACGAGATCTCCACCAGTAACATTGAATATAAGAGGTGAAATTAGTTTTCTTTCCCTGCAATAAAAATAAATGCAGATCTAAATGTCTACTAAACATCTACTATTGTAGATTATAAATGAAATTATAGCACTAAAAAATACTAAAGTCCACTGATGTCAAATAACTCTCTGAGAGTCCCAGACTGAAATGCTCCCTTATGCTGGAGGGGTTTGCTTTCATGCACCTACTACAACCTCTTTTAGGCAAGTATTTGCTCCCAAAAGTCTAGTCTTATTGGTCCAGGTTTTAGGAGATTTTGTATGATGTTGCATTTCCATACCTGTCTCTGGAACCACTGGCATCCACTCAGCCTTGCCTTCATGAGTGATAGCTCTAACATTTCACTAGACTCAACATAAGGCTCAGATATAGGGGAATGGAAGTGCACAGAGAAGTTGATGCTAATTCAATCACACATGCAACTTGATGAAGTTTCTTCAAGGCTTCCTCATGTCTCTTTCAAGATGAAAGTTATTTTCAAACACTACTAGACAGCTCAGAGACAAGAGCACAGCAAACAAACCTAAGGAGATAAATAGAACCCTCCTTTCCTCCAGACTGTTTTCTTCTTGTCTCAAAAATCTATTTTCTTCTGGGAAGACTATACAACCACACTCCCATAAGGTCAGACTCAATAGAAGAATCCTAACAGTCAATGGGCACCATTGTCTGCAAGTGATACTGTTTCTTGCTCCAGAGCAATATGACAATGATCCCTGCATTTCTTTTCTAAAGTCTCAGGTTTTCAGAGACTGACCAACTCACAGAAGCTACTCAGTACAAAACACAAAATAAATTTCTTCAAAAAAAACAGTAGTTTATGGCAGTTAAATCCACTCTTAGAAAAAAAAACTTTATCAAAAGCAGCAGCCTCCAGAAATGCTATTCAGCTTACCACATAGGTGACCTTTTCCGTGATCACCCAGAACAGTTTAGTTCCTTGTAGCTACAGTTTCTCAAACACTTCCTTTTCTAATTACATCCTATGATTTACATTTGCATAACTGAAAGGCCCATGAAACGATTTCCCTCAAAATATAGAAATAGTCTGCATCAACACTGTACTCTAGTCCCAACTTTTCATGAAACGGAAAAACCACTTACTGTTTTGAAATGACCTTTTCTTCAAGTTCTGTCACTTCCATCACTGTTTCCAATAGCTAGGGACCAAATCTCTACCAAATTCAAGCTCAAAGTACTTGTGCTGTTTAACATTCCTTTCAGCAGTCACTGCAAATAGCTTGTCCAAGAATAGGAACTCAGCCCTGACAGTAGTATCACTTTATTATTATATATAGTTTTTGCTTCAGGAATTGATTCTTTTCTCTATACAGCTATCAAGTAACCTTTCTAGAAAGTACGAAACACAGCATGAGTTGAATAACAATCATAACATCACCTAACAGTTACTATAGACCACATCCTGTTCCAAATTCCCTCATACTGTTGAGTTAGTCTTCAAACTACCTTCACCTCCCTTCCATATTTAATCTAATCTCCCCATTCTATAGGAGAGAGATAAATTAAATCAATTGCCCACATCAAGGATAGAGTAAAAGCAACAGACCCAAGATTTACTTAGACAATCTGCGTCCAGGTTCGGGTTTTTAACTGCTCCATTCCACTGTCACATGAAAATGGACATATTGCTACTTTATATGTTCCCAATTTAAGAAGTGGCCAGGCAGAATTAGAATTTTTCAGCCAATAACACACATTATTTTGGCATAGAGCTCTCGAGTGACCCAAACACAAGTTTGTAGCACAACACTGTAAGAGGAGCATGGATACTTTTTGGGCCCTTTTGGTCGTTATCAGTCTCACCAGATGAGTGAGTGCATAGTGACTATTATCTGTGGCATGCTGCCCTTGTCCTAAGAATCATGCTAAGTTGCATCTGATGAACTGTATCATTTTGTACAAGTCCAGAGACTAGGTGGCTTTACTGTTCTCCATTTTGCAGACTAGGGAACTAAAGTTTTGAGAGGTTAAGCAACTTGCTAAGAGTCAGGTTATTAGATCTCAAAGAACAATGATATTGCCCACTCTTCCTAAACTAATTCCTGAGTATACTGTTTTTCCCAGGAATATGGGAATTCATGTGAACATGTATGAGATGTAATGAGTCTACATAAATTATTTTTAAATATGCAAACTCACTTTTTGTCATGCACAAGAAAGTCTCAGACTTTCCTTTCTGATTTATTTTATACTAATTTATACTTTGTATAAAATTATAAAAGCTTATTTTATAGGGAATAAAGATAGTTTGACTTAGGTAATCAAAGATATTAGAGCTCTGTTATTAATTTTTTTCATTTTTTGATTCGTCTCATGAAACCAGAGATTCTTTTCATTACCTCTTTGGCACAAGCCCCAAATTACATGCATGCAGTCTGGTATGAAAACTGCTGTTCTTTGTTGTATAATTACTTTGACCCAGGACTCAATAAATAGAAACACGTTTATAAGATTGTGATGATAAATTTATATAAAGCTGAAAAACTTCCAGCATGTAAAAATTAACAAAGGAAGTATGATATTAAGAATAGTTGGAAGAGTCAAAATAATATGAGAACTGCCATTATGTTCATTAACTTTTATTTTCTCTAGGTTTTCATTAAAAAATTCTAAAGACTTTTCATATATAAGCACATTACAGTTGGAGAACTCTAATAGAGTTATGGAGGAGAAAGTGCTGTGAACAGTGAAATAGCCAGTGTATGAGAGACGCAGGAGCTTCAGCAGCAAGACATTTGGGTGACATTTACTGAAAGCTAGCATATCAAAATTTTACAGTTATTTTTGTCACAACAGGATTGAGACTGCTTGGTTTTGCTTGTCTAAATTGACTGCAAAGAGAAAGTGAGAACAAACCAATAGTTTCAAAGCATATCTTCAAAATGGTTTATTGACACACGCATCTTCCATTTGTGGTGCTGTGTTCCTGGACCCATAAGTGTGTTACAAATATTCATTCAGGGCATATTTTAGTCAACAAATAACTAATGAATGTGAGACTAGAATTATGCTCCTTCTACTACCAATCGAGCTTGATGCTCAACATGTGTCTTTTAACCTTGGCTAGTATACATGTATACATACACATACAATTACACATTCAAGAAAACACATGAATACAGCATCCAGACTATAAAATAAAATAATTTATCATACTACTGAGAGTGAAAATGATATAATGCTTTTGAAATTCTGATTAGCAAAATCAGTTAAGACCTGACATTTGTATAATCAATGTCATAGAATTCTATTCCTAAGAATATAAAAATCGAATATAATAATTTTTTTCAGGAATTTCTAACATGTTTTATTTACTTCCTTTTTATGTTTTTATGTTTTTCATGTTTTTTATTTACCATGTGATGGAAAATTACAAAGCTGTTCATAATTGAATTTCATTCATACAGTGTTCCAACACCCTATCCTCCACCAGTGCACATTTCCCAATACCAATGTGCCTTGTTTCCTCCCACCGATTTCCCACACCCTGCCTCTATGGCAAGCTCTTTCTCTCTCTCCTCTCTCTCCCTCTTTCTCTCTCTCTGTCATTCTCTTTTTCTCTCTCTGTCATTCTGTCTCTCTGTCACTCTTTCATTCTTTCTTTCTCCTTTTGCAATATAGACATTGAAGAGTTATCAGGTATATCCCTTGATCTACTTTTAATACTCAGTTCTAGACTAACATTACTATTTCCAGCGGTTATTGTCAAGCTGGTCCCTTTCTACTTTACCTATCCTCTGCCCCCACATACATGTTGTAAAATCCAACCACTGACGCGGCCTCCTTGCCCCTTTTTCCTTGACCTTGGATATTAGACTCATACATTGTTTCCTTAAACCCACCAATTATTGTAGTCATTTTATATCAACAGAATAATTTCAAAGTACAAGTTTAATACTCAGAAATATAAAACCAGGTAACCTTGAATAGTTAAAAGAATATAAATAATACTATAGGATGATGTAAATTAACAAAATGTTGCTGATTTCACTTATCTGAGCTAATAAAATAACTGGACAAGAGAACACAATGTATTAAAGGGAGGATTCCAAGATGACCCTTAACCTAAAGTATAGAGAGAAGAAGGCCAGAGAAGGAAAGAAATCAAGGTGGAAAAAAAAGAGACAGAACAGGGGTCAGGGGCCAAGGGACTCTGGTACATCAGTGTTGTTAGAGGTGTGTTATCAGAGTCAACAGCAGTGAAAACATTATACCCAAACTACAACAGCCAAACTAAAAATGTGCCTATCAAGGTGACAGGATAAGGTGAAGAGGGGGGAGTGAGGGAGTGTTGGAGGGAACCTGGGGACAGTGGTGGAGGGAAGGTAACACTGGTAGTGAGATTATTGCTAGACCATCATATGCCAAACATGCAACTACAAATAACTTTAAGTCACTGTACTTTAACAAAATTTGAAAAATAAGTCATTTAAGTGTTCTATCGAAAACCCTCCTAAAACTGAAAATTGTTGCTATATGCAATGGAACACTATGAAGCAACACAAAGAGAAAACCAGGCAGTTGGCTACAATTTGGATAGAACTGCAGGATATCGTGTTTAAGGAATACACTAGGAAAGCCAAGATGAATACCTGATAACCTCGCTGAGCTGTGGTAGAGAGCCAAAACAAAGAATATCAAATATCAAACGCTAACAAAACCCTTGGCCTTAGGTTACAAAACTGAGTTCACGAATCAAGTCAGAAAGCATAATTCAAGGGTGATGAAGAAATAAATTAGAAATAATATACAGTCATTTGTGTGGGGGTCTTAGGCAATTTGGTGGTGATGAAGTGCGGTAACTGTCTACATTAAATATTAACATAAATGTTAATATTATTGTAAACATTTGACCTAGCACTCACTGTCTGTATCACTGTCTTCCTGTTCATCATCGATTTGCTCAAGCGGGCCCCAGTAACATCCCATATGTCCTGTCTCATGCTAGTAGAGCCCAAGGGCATCTGCTTGCTCCAGGAACATAAAGTGCCTCAATCCATTCCAGAATGAGGTCTATAATTGTTACTGGTATTTGGCATATCAAATACAACATGGGTAGCTTGCCAGGCTCTGCTGTGCAGGTAGCATACTCTTGTAGTCATCTCTAAGTCCAGCATTTATTGATGAACCAGGGGGGTGAGCCAGGCTGTGTGATAGGCTGGTCTGCTGGGTGGAGTTCTGATGAGAGAGAAGTCCGGATGTGGAAAATGGAGGCCCTCATGGAGTGGGGGTTCGCCTGGCTTGTTGCAAGGCTCTGCTGGGGTGGCGGGCCAGGGCTAGAACCCGCCATCCCCTCCTGGGCGCCTCGTGGAGGCACGGGGGGTGGCTGCCTGGTCTGCGGCTCTGAGCAGATTTAAAAGCTGGGGGGTGGCTCGTGGCGTGTGTAGGCTGGTCGCTGGGTGGGTTCTGCGGAGAAGTCTGGTGTGGTGGAGGCCCTCTGGGTGGGGGTCGTCTGGCTTGTGCAAGGCTCTGGGGGGGGGGCCGGGCTGAACCGCCCTCCTGGGCGCCTTGTGAGTGCCTGGGTACAGGGAGAGCCAGTGGCAGCTCTGCCCCATTGTTGTGACCTAACAATAACTATAAAATTTAAGTCATTTTAAAAGATACCCATCTGACTAAAAGGGATTTGGATAATATGTATGTTATTCACAGACAGACACCCTATCTGGCATGGCTCCTCAATTTTAAGGAAATATAATAGCTAATCAATAGAGGAGTATTGTTTCCTATTACCTTTTCTGCAGACTTTAAAAAAGAGAGATAGTGAATCTGTAACCCCAAGTACAGTCTGCCTGAAATTCCTCAAGGTTAACAACACTGCCTAGAGAAGACTGTAATATATTGTTTCGCCAAAGGTGATGCTGTTTAAGGACACAGGTTCTGAGGCCACTGTTCATTACTCTCTCACTTGATGGAGAAAGGGACATTAACAGATATATTAATAAAATTCTCTTTGCCCTCCTTCATAGTCTAATGTACATTACTGACCATCCTAACAAAAATGATTTTAAAATGAAGAAACTGTTTTGGTAAATACAGCTGAATCTGAGCCATTAGAATCATGTTCATGTTTATCACCAAAGCAGAATTAAAATAGTTTCTTTCCTCCTTTAACCATTTTCTCAATGAGTCCAATTTTGTGTCTCTCATATACAGCAATATGTTTGTAAAGAACCGTGTGTATGTTTGTGTGTGTTATGTGTATGTATATACATACACAGACACAAGTAGAGAAGAAGTAAGGGGTCTAAAGAAATTTGAAAATATGTCTCTCATTACCTTCCCTCAGTTATTTAAATTATGGTCCTATTTGCATTCATAAGAAATACATACAGATGCAGACTCAGACTCACAGGGGGAGAACTGCCATCCGGCTCCCCCCTAGCTCAGCTGACTATGAGGCTCCAAGGAGGCAAGATGGGTTTTGGGAAAAAAAAAAAAGAAGTAAGGCTGGAGTGATAGCCCAGCAGGTAGGGGCGTTGCCTTGCACGTGGCAGGCCCATGCCCGCCCGGGTTCAATCCCGGCATTCCATATGTTCCCTCGAGCACCACCAGGAGTAATTCCTGAATGCAGAGCCAGGAGAAACCCCTGAACATTGCTGGGTGTGACCCAAAAACGCAAAAAAACAAAACAAAACATGGGTTTTGGAAGTGGGCCCATCACCTTTGTAGGGCCTCCAAAGCAGCCAGATAAGACTCGCTCACCATAATAGCCATCATTTTTGCAGTCTGGACCCCACAGCTCATCAGAAACCACGCAAGAGAGATGCTGATCTCAAGATCAGCTCAGAGCAGCCAAGTTCAAGCCCAGGTAGGTGGCTCTCAGAGGGGGAAGTCACCAGGCATTCCTGGAGATGGAGCTGGCATCCCCGTTCCCCTCTCTGATCCGTCCTGGAGGCCTGGTGGTCAGTCCACTAACTGCCTTGGGGCTCTCAGCCATGATGTAGAGACTCTGACACACGGGGGGGAGAGCTGCCATGTGGCTTTCCCAAGTTGCATGGTACATCAAACTAGTGGAACCAATCATGTTCTAGAATTTATTACAATCTACAATGTGTAAGAAAGAGAGAGGAGGAGGAGGAGAGAGGAGGAGGAGAGAGAGAGAGAGAGAGAGAGAGAGAGAGAGAGGGAGATAACCTGCCATGGAGGCAGGCTGGGGAAAAGGGGAGGGGAAGTGGGGACATTGGTGATGGGAGATGGGCATGAGTGGAGGGATGGCTGTTGGAACACTGTAGAACAAAAACTCAAATAGGAACATCTTGAATTGTATATCTAACGGTGGTATAATAAAATATTTTCTAAAAATTTGCTATAAAATGATGGACATGGAGAGGATCATGCTGAGTGAAATTAGCTAGAAGGAAACTGACAGACATAGAATGACTGCATGTATTTGCGGGATATAACAAAAAATAGCATGACCAATATCCAAGGCCAGACAAAACATGGATCAGGAGGTCTATCAGTTGGTAGAACCTACTACAAATATGTGGGTATCAGACAGAGGTTAGGTCCCGCACGGCAAAGCCTGGCAAGCTACCCGTGTCGTATTTGATATATGCCAAATACCAGTAACAATTATGAACCTCATTCCCATCACCTGATGGAATGGTTTGAGGCTTTTTATGTTCCTGGAGCAAGCAGGTGCCCTTGGGCTCTACTTGCATGAGACAGGTCATATGGAGATGTTACTGGTGCCCGCTCTAGCAAATGATGATGAAGGGGAAGACAGACAGTGACAGTGACAGAGGTTAGGTAATACAGAGAAAGGAACAGTGTACTAATAATTATGATAAATAATAACACCATTGAAAGTAGGCAAAAGATATACATGATAACCTTTAAATGTATGTATTGCAATTCACAATGTGTAAGAGAAGGGAGAGTGAATGAGAGAGAGAGGGAGAGGAAAGAGGGAGAGAGGGAGGGAGAGAGGGAGGGAGGGAGGGAGGGAGGGAGGGAGGGAGGGAGGAGGGAAAAGGGAAAATTGCCTGCCATAGGTGCAGGCTGGGAGGGGGAATCAGCAGACATTGGTGGTGGGAAATGGGCACTGGTGGAGGGATGGGTGCTGGAACACTGTATGACTAAAACCCAAATATGAACACTGTTGTAACTATATATCTCATGGTACTGTAGCAAAACATTTAAAAAAAAAGAAAAAAGAAAGAAGATACATACAGCTCTCTAAAAGAGTACATGTGGGGCGGGAGCGCGATAGCCCAACAGGTAGGGCGTTTGTCTTGCATGCAGCTGGCCCATGCCAGCCCAGGTTCGATCCCCAGCATCCCACATGGTCCCCTGAGCACCGCCAGGAATAATTCCTGAGTGAAGAGCCAGGAGTAACACCTGAGCATAGCCAAGTGTGACCTACAAAAAAAAAACAAAAAAAAATAAATAAATAAATAAATAAAAATAAAAGAGTACATGTATTTTGGTGTTTCATTCTACAGAAAGAACATGAGGTGTAACATAACTGAACAGTAAGTAATTTGGTAAAGCTTGAACTGGGCTCTTTAGTTTTCAGTGGGTTACTCTTGAACCTCAGCTACCAAGGTTTGGGGCAGGGGGTGATGTTGGTGGATACCCTAAGTACTCTATACTATACAGTTTATATCTAACATTTTCTGTACTGTATTTCTTTATTTTTTTTTCTTTTTGGGTCACACCCAGTGACTGCTCAGGGGTTACTCCTGGTTCTGCACTCAGGAATTACTCCTGGCGGTACTCGGGGGGGACCATATGGGATGCCGGGATCGAACCCAGGTCGGCATGGGCCAGCCGCATGCAAGGCAAATGCCCTATCTGCTGGGCTATCGCTCCGCCGCCTGTATTTCTTTAATTTGCAACTAAATGTAGTGAACACATAAAGTAAATGCAATAAACTTAGTCCCTGATTTTCATGCAGTCTGAGAGGATTTTACTCACCACAGAAGTATGTGTTTAAATGATGCAGAGTGCACTGAAAAATATCTACTCTTCAGCTAATTATCCAGATTATCCAGTAAAGTATTACAGTAAACAGCATATTACCCCTTGCTCATGTCAGTTATAGCACTTTACATTTGTGGAATATGTAACTATTCTCAAACTAAGAAACTCAAAAGCAAAAGTACCTGGAATGAGCGCATCATTTTAGAAGCAGAAATTCGCTGGATAACACCAATAAATACTGGTTCCTTTCATCTCAATAGAGGTCTATGTGGCCTTCCACGTGCCCACTGGCAGAGCGGGAAAAAATAACATATTTCATAGGGCATTTGCTTTGCATGTGGCTGACCTAGGATTGAGTTCTGCCATCTCTCATGTTCCCCCACCTCAACCCTGGATCCTGCCAGGAGTGATTCTTTTTTTCATATTTATTTTATTTTTATTTATTTATTTATTTATTTATTTATTTTTGACAATTACAAAAATGTTCATGTTTGGGTTTAAAGCCATACAGTGTTCCAGCACCCATCCCTCCACCAGTGCCCACCTCCCACCACCAATGTCCTTGATACCTCCCCCCCCCCCTCCCATAGCCTGCCTCCATGGCAGGTTCTCCATCCCAGGAGTGATTCTTGATAAGTCCTTATCATAGATGGTTGTGGGCCAAAAACAAACAATAAAGCTTCCCCAGGATATTCTAAAGGGTCCCCAGGTGACAAAACTGATAAATGAGGGACCATGGCATTAGACAAGGAAGACAATTGGAGAATAGGAAAGTCACAGGATGGAAACTAGGTTGGAAATGAGCCACAGTTAGAAAAAAAGGCTGGAACCAGTGCTTCATCCTAAACAATAACACATTTCTCATCCTGACTTTATTTTTCATAAATAGCCAATGATGTTTCATAGACAAGAAAATAAATGGAGCGTAAGCATATAAATGATTCCAAAATCCAACTTTTATCAATAATTCCTACCAAATCCTATAACAGAAGAAAGTCACAGTAATGACAGAAAATGATCTCTCCTTTCCCATTAAGTGGTGAAGACCTTAGAAGAGCACAAACTAACTTGGTAGGCAGTCCCAAATATTAGTGTTCCAATTATATCCCAAGGTGAGTTCCAGCCCTGGTCTGCCATCCCAATAGAGCCTCGCAAGAACTCAGAGGAACCCCCACACCATGAGGGTCACCATTCTCAACATTCGGACTCAACAGTTTATCAGCTCCACTCAAGAGACAAGCTGATCTCTCCCAGTTGTGCCCGAGGTTCATCAGTAAATGCACAAACTGAGAGCCTACTAGCGAGTATACCACCCACATGGCAGAGCCTCGCAAGTTACCTGTGTAGTATTTGATATGCCAAAAACCAGTAACTATTATAGATCTCATTTCCATGAATTGAATGAATGGTTTGAGACTCTTCATATTCCTGGAAGGAGCAGAGGTCCTTAGGCTACACTAGCATGGGGCAGGAAGTATGGAGATGTTACTGGTACCCGCTCGAGCAAATCAATGAATAATGAGAAAACAAGTGATACAAGTGATGTATTTTGCGTATAGAAGGAATAAGTGGCTTCTATTTTATGGAAAGCAAATTAGACTCATATAAAATTGGTGTTCTAGGGTTATTTACATCTTAAGAGAACTACTTTTCAACATTTCCTTAGAGAATACCCCACTACATTGTGGGTTCCAAAATGCAAAAACACATTTGTTTTTATTACCACCTGCTAGTGTGAAGAAAAACTTCCCTGAAAGGCACATACTCTATCAGGTGTTAATTAAGAGCCCAATGCTTGACTAACTCTGGGTTAATAAGTAGTAAGCCCGGAACTTACAAATATTCTCTTAGTATAGAGCTAGCTATAATTAGATCAAATTTTATGGACTTGAAACTTAATGGTGTATAAGAAGTCAGAAAGCAGTGAACTTTCAATATCAGGTTAGAGAGTATATGTAGACAGTTTCAATAACATTTGATTGTCCCAACAATAACTCTAGAAAGAAAAAAAGCAGACACACATCATTAGGTATGCCTAGTTCCCATTCACTGTCAACTTATATCCCTTAACTAGTGGTATTTTCAGAACTTAATTTAATATTCTAAAGGAACTATATGTGCCATATATTAGTACCATCAGACAAAAGAAATACAAATTTTAAACAATGTAGATTGAAAGACCATTTAACTTTTTCTTTTACTATCAGGACGTTTGGGGGGTTACTGAAGGGTAATTAAGTAGGAAAATGTGAATGATGAGATTCGACAAAGCTAAACTGAATGAGAAAATTCTAAAGGTATGACGACATTGCCTGGCTTGTGCAAAAAGGCCAACTCTTCTGCCTTTCTTCAGCAAGGTTATGTTGTAACTTTATACCAATTACTTATCAAAGGGCAGGAGAGTGGGTTGGACATGTCTCAAGCTAGTGCGTGCGGCCTTGCAAGACACAACCTCTTTCTTTTCTCTGGAAAGAAGTAGTGATCAATTTTGCAAGTAGAAGTTTAAAGTTCTTGAATGCATTAGTCATGATATCCAATCTCATATTTCAGAATTCCATTCTCTTATCCAGGACCTTGATCTACACACCCAGGTGTGCTGAGATTGCAAATATTTCTGGAGTTTTATCCTAGAAATTGAATCCTGAAACTAACCCTCAGCATTTCCCCCTCAGGCTGCAGGAGATAAGAAATCATACACTGCCAAAGAGGTCCTTTGACTTCACACTTTATCTTGAATTGGTGATTAATTACTTGCTCTCAAAAACTTGAGATATTGCACATCAATGGATTCCCTCCACCTGCATCCCATTTTGACTTACCTTGGTGTTTTAATATTTTCACCACTATTGCATCCTGTCACACTCTCTGACTTCTTTTTCAAAACCATGTCACAAACCAAACTGCATAAGATATTTGGCAGTAATTATAATTAGATAAAATTATGAGTGTGATCCACTTTTACAGAACCAGTCCCCCATATATATCAGTGTCCCAAGACAGATTTTGTTCTCTCTTGACTTTTCCTTTTGAGAGGATACAATGACGAATCAGCAGTCATGCGATGTGGACTTGACCACGCTGCTAACTGGCTCTGAAACTTTCAGCCTCCATAACTTTAAGACATTAATTTCTGCTGTTTATAGACCACCCAGCCTATGTATTTTTTCTTTTGTATATATAGCAGCCAAGTGGACTATATATACAGGGCTATAACAGCTCCACCTGCCACTAATAATGGATACTTCACTGCCAACCAAATTCACTGACCCATTCAGCAATTTTATTTTATAAAATAACCCTGACCTTTCTTGTTATGAATTGTCTTGGGTCAGACTGCTCAGAAATGATTTTGAGATAGAGACAGATGTAAAGAAGTTTGGCAATAATAGTTGTGAAAGAGTGAGTGAGACATACCTGCAAAAGGGATTCAACTGAGACCCATTCACACTTTGAGAGCAGTACAGTTTACATTAAAAGATTGGAAGCCAGGATTTCCCTTCCTAATTTTCCCAAATTAAAACAAGGTTAATAGGCTTTGATGCCTCGTAGAGCACCGCTGTGGACATATATTAATAATCTATTATGAATTTCTGTTGTTACTCAGTCATTTTCTGTATCCTATATCTCTGACCTGTCTTTTACTTTCCATTCTAGATCCAGACTGCTATGGTGAAAACCTCCATTATCTTTGTTCTGATATACTGTGATACTTTGCTTTTCCTGGCTCATCTCTATCATTTGCAAGCAGGTCACCATACTGTCACCATGGTAATCCTTCTATACAGAAAATCCTTTGTAAACAACCCACATTTTACTGACACCTTCTTACCTTTAAGATTAACTCCAGTGAATCAGAGTAAAATGAAAATATTCATTTAGATTCTAGCTCCTTTTATAGACCCCCTGGG
Source organism: Cryptotis parvus (assembly GCA_021461705.1). Lineage (NCBI taxonomy): Eukaryota > Metazoa > Chordata > Mammalia > Eulipotyphla > Soricidae > Cryptotis > Cryptotis parvus. The sequence goes on along the minus strand of JAJIBD010022334.1, from coordinate 73,717 downwards.
GGCCGCCATTTTCCATATCCGGACTTCCCTCTCATCACAACTCTACCCAGCAGACCAGACTATTACAGCCCAGATCATCAATACCCACTCTGCAGCAGTATTTTTCAATCCGGCCCAGGTATGCTGAACCAGAGACCCTCAGACATGGGGCAGAGTTGCTACTTGGTCTCCCTGTGCCCAGCCGCTCATGAGGTGCTCGGGAGACCTGGCGGGTTCTAGTCCTGGCCTGCCACCCCAGCAGAGCCTCACAACAAGCCAGACGACACCCTCTCCTCCATGGGGGCCGCTATTTTCCACATCCGGACTTCCCTCTCATCACAACTCCACCCAGCAGACCAGACTATCACAGACCAGATCATAGACAGCCACCCTGCAGCATTTTTTTTTTTCAGTCCGCCCAGGTATGCTGGAACCAGAGACTCTCAGACATGGGGCAGAGCTGCTACTGGCTCTCCCTGAGCCCAGCCGCTCATTAGGCGCCGGAAGGATGGTAGGTTCTAGACCTGGCCGCCACGCAGCAGAGCCTCAAAACAAGCCAGATGACCCCCACTCCATGGGGGCCACCATTTCCACATCCGGACTTCCCTCTCGTCACAACTCTACTCAGCAGACCAGATTATCACAGCCCAAATCATCAACACCCACCCTGCAGTATTTTTTCAATCTGGCCCAGGTATCTGAACCAGAGACTCTCAGACTGGGCGAGCTGCTGGCCTCCCTGAGCCCAGCCCGTGGAGGCGCCTGGGAGGGATGGAAGGTTCTAGAGCTGGCCTGCCACTGCAGCAGAGCCTCAAAACAAGCCAGATGACCCCCCAACTCCATGGGGGGCGCCATTTTCCACATCCAGACTTCCCTCTCATCAACAACTTCCCCAGCAGAATAGACTATCACAGCCCGCTCTGGTGGCTGCAAGCGGCCACGTGGTTCATCAATAAATGCTTTATTTAGAGGTGATTACAAGAGTATGCCACCTGCACGGCAAGCCTGGCAAGCTCCTCATGTTGTATTTGATATGCCAAATACCAGTAACATTTATATTAGGTCATTCCCATTGACCTAATATAATGGTTTGAGGCTCTTTATGTTCCTGGAGCAAGCAGATGCCTTTGGATTCTACTAGCATGAGACAGGACATATGGAGATATTACTGGTGCCCACTCTAGGAAATAGATGATTAACAGGAAGATAGTGATAGTGATAGTGATTCATTTTATAATTGCACCTCCATATATTCTTCCAATTGCACTGAGGTTCCAGTCAAATTTTAAATCACTCAATAGGCTATTATTTCTTCCAAAATTTTTGGAGTTTTTTTTTTTTTTTTTTTGCTTTTTGGGTCACACCCGGCAATGCTCAGGGGTTACTCCTGGCTCTGTACTCAGGAATCACTCCTGGCGGTGCTCAGGGGACCATATGGGATGCCGGGGATCAAAGCCAGGCTGGCACAGGCCGGCCGCGTGCAAAACGCCCCTACCCGCTAGGCTATCGCTCTGGCCCCTTTTTGAGCTTTTTTTTTTTTTTGAGATTTTTTTTCACATGCCAACCCCTCCACTGAAAAATCATTCCCTTCTATCAACAATCTTTAAAATTCCTGAGGATTTTTCAAGAGAGATTTCCTTAATATTAGAAGTTAGAGAAATCAAATTTTAATAAGTTCTCTAAAGGCCTTAAATAGAGAATTTTCTGATTAATAATATATATATATCTTCTGCACAATTTCATTTCATCAGTATGAAACTTAAGGCCTTTTCTCATCTCATGGCACCTTCAAGCAAGTTAGATGATTTTATGCATTGTGTTATCAACTTATATGGCATATTTCTGTATCACTTACTTATGTCACTCATATTCATTTGTCTATTTCCAAAGTTCAATGACAAGTTCCTGGAAGGCAGATACTATATCTTTTTTTTATCAGTGGCTTCCCAGTCATGGTATTTATTTGGTAGTCATAAATGATTGTTTAAAAGATGTTAGTGAGGTAGACAGTGTATTAATGTGTCTTTCTTCCTTTTCCTTTTATGTAAAGGTCTTTGTTCTGTGTCCATAAAATCTTCACTTAAACTGAAGAAGTTTCAAAGGAAGTCAAATACTCTGTCTTTCCAAATACCTTTCTGGAAATCTGATCCTATAAGGTGATAACTTAACATTTTTTAACTTTGTTTTTCTTTTCCTTCCAGCTTCTTCTACCCTTTACAATATAAAAATAAGTTAATAGACCAAGTGATATAGTTAAAAGGTAAATTAGTTAGTAAGAAAGAGGTCAAGAAGAAAAGAAAATCTCAGTGCTAGTGGCAGCTATATCACTGAAAATCTTAAATATCACCACACTTGAAAAGCCACTAACGGAGACAAAAATACATTTTCCAAATACATTTAATCATCTAAAGATAACCACAATTTCCCCCTTCATAAACTTTCTTCTGGTTTTGCAACTATATACATATAATTTTACAAAGTGTGAGTCACACTATGTACAAAGTTTTTTCTTACCATTTCAGAGAGACCCTTCCTTTTTAAATATGAATTTTAATATGGTCATAAATTTGTTTCTGTAGGTTTCTTAATCAATGAAGGCTTTTCTAAGCAAAATGATGCAAATAATACTGAAAATGAAGGGCCCTTTACAAACCTACTAGGATTACTAGAGTTTTTCAGCTATTATCTGCAACTTGGAAGTGAAAAGAGGAAGAAAAAAAGCTGAATCTAAACACAGTTATTTTCTCACACAAGAAAAATTGACTGGTTAGCATTTAGTTGATATTAAATAGTGAAGAAGATTTTTGAAAGTTACCTAAAGGTCTTAAATTAAGGACTGATTGATTAATATTCCTATATAGCTCTCCCCCATTTCATTTCATCAATATGGCACTTTAGGCCTTTTCTCTCTTGCATCATTATGCTTTGACCTTTCCATTGTTAATGCTTCTATTCTATGCCTGAGTAGAGAGAATTTTTTTCTCTTTTCAGAGATTAGCTGCAAAGAAAATTTATGTGACATTCAAAAGAATTATTTCCAACCTACCCTTTCAAATGCCTTTCTGACATCTAATGATGTAATTGAGCTAGATTAATTTTAGAATCATCTATATTTGCATAATAAAAAATTGATTTTAATGTACTTCAAAATATGCATTGCCTCAAAATTATGCGGTATTTTCTTCAAAAGATACCAAATCACAGTGAGTTATGTTACTCTACTATAGTATACTTTGTATTTCATGGTAGTTATCTCCCTTGAAACAATTTTAATACTGTAAGGTTTATTTAATCAAATCTGTCACTAATATGCAAATTTTCTCACTAAGAGTCATTTGTTGACAAAGGAACCCAACAAAGAAATATTTTTAAATATTTTAATAGAGATGAGATTTTATACACAATGACATTATCTAAGCCAAAGAAACCACCATACTTATTCCTTGTAACACAATGTACTTAGGATGATTTAGGATGCCAAACAGGAAGTATTTTACTATATATATTAGTAGAAAACTAGCTCTAACTAACTATAGGCTTCTATACTGACAACTGACAGTACTTCTCAGAGGCATTAATGGGCTATTAAAAAGAATAAATAATCAACTAAGATTCATTCTGAGTATCAAAGAAAATGCAGTATTTCCTCTTCTTCTAATAAATCACATTATAGGACTGATTATTTTAAACCATACTGGTCTTATTTTTTCTACTATTAAAAGCAATATTTCAATTGCTCAGTGCTCTCTATAATTTTGAACATACCAATTGACATGATATGAATATAAAGAATTATGGAGTGAGAAAATAACTGAAGAACCCTTAAAAGGCAAAACTTTATTTTTGAGTAAAAATTACACAGCCATGATTCTGACAATAGAACCACATCTATGTTGGTGGGTAAACAAAAGGATAGGGTCTCATGGGCTGTGGCCACGAAGTCATTGAGACTTTGGTGGCATGTACAGTATCACTGACCCCTAAACAGGAACATGAACAAACCCTTGTTAAATGAATGTTACTTCAATACAGAAATAGGGAAAATAAATAAGGAAAACAAAATAATATACAAGATAATGCTTGAAATGTGTACCAGGAAATAGTTTCTGGTTAGGGTTGTCCATAGGTAGTGCTGCTATTGCACATTCAGCAGGATTTTCTCAACCCTAATTTGAAACATTTCCCAACTTAGAATAACTTAAAATTTGATTTATATTCTTCTCTCTGAAGGATAGATCTTCAACCTATTCCTGAATTTTATCATTTCTTGTTCTTTCCATCACCAGAGTTCTAAGCTAAGTGTCTCATTTCCATATGCATTACAATAACCATGTCTCAATTATTTCTTGTCTGGGAAGGCCTCCGGGGTCCCCGACAGTGTCAGGACAGAGGTTCTCTTCTACCTCCGAGGACGCCGGGAGAACAGATAAAAACTCACGAGTCCGGTGCAGTTCCAAAAAGGCTTTTAATAGTATAAAAGCTCTTCCACAGCACTCCAATATAATGAACAAACTTTAGCTCTGGTCCGAACTTAGACCATACAAAAGAGCCCAAGTCTCCCACCAAAGAGAGAGGATCTCACCCGAGCTGAGTCCTACCCAGAAGAAGGAGCAAAAGGCCAAAGAGCAAAAGCCAAAAGCCAAAAGCCGAAAGCTAAGAGGCCCAAAGCCAAAAGGTGAAGCGGCCTCAAGTCGGTCCCCTTATATACACCAAAGTAATCTGATTTGTGACAGGGAGAGTCATGTCAACAAAGAACTCTAAACAGAGTGTAGTGCCACACCCTATTGCAGATATAAACAAAGGTTATACCAAGGACTAATCCCGAGATTATCTCTTATGTAAACACTGGAGAGGGGGGGGGGCTGATATAAAGTAATATATCTTAACTTCATGAGCTTCATGTAATCTAGATGGTACCCACAAGGTCCTTATTATTATCTGCACCAGGGTGATTCTGAGTATCTTGTTCTCGTGTACTGAAAGGGTCACATTCACCTGCTTAGAGCAAACTAGTACGATCCTTCCTATAGTCTTCTTATAGTCTCAACATAGCCAGGGTGGTAGTCTCCTGGTAAATTCTAACTGTCCCACGCTGGATGCAGTGGGTATAAAGAGGAGCTGTGCCCAATCTAGAAAACATAGAGGTTTTAGTAGATGTATAAGTCAGAAGTTATTCAATCAAGGTGACTTCTGTAACTGCCACACCCTCTAGCAGTGTTTACATAGAAGAGAGGTCTCATTAGAATGAACCTTGACTTAAGTAGATTAAGCTGGGAGTGGGCAAAACAAAAAAACTCCCAGAATAGCTAAACCTGTCCTCCAACAAGTTCTCAGCTTCCATTACTGCTCTCTGGAATATATTCTTGAAAAGTACCAAAGGTGATTAATTTAAAATATTAGTTATATCTAGAGCAGTATTTCTCAAAGTGGGCAATTGAAAGAAGGAAGGCAGGGGACAGGCAAGCATAGCATGAATACATGGGTGGGTGGGGTGTTCTTTGTTTGCTTAAAGAAGGTAGATTTCAAGGGTGGGAGCAGTCACTTTTTTTTTCTGAAAAGGAGGTCATAGGTAAATAATTTTGAAAAAATTTGATCTAGTTTGATGTTTTGATGGGTAAGAGTTATAATAATAATAATTAAGATGTCTACAATGACCTAAAGTACACATTTGGTCAAGTCCTAGCCCTCTCTACTTTATCTGCACAAATATTGCTTCTGAGATTTATCTCCTTTTTTCCCTAAATATGCAGAGCAAACTCCCATCTCTGTATCTCTGCACTTTTTGCTCATTTTGCAGAAATGCCATCCCTCCAAGTATCTGTGTGGTTTGTAAATTCATTTCTTTCAGAGAATAAATGAATGAATTAATAACTTAAAAACTATGTAATTGTTATATTTCCCTGAGGAAAACTGACATGTGTGCTAAATTAGATCATGTAGAGCACTAGCATATGTGGCCTTATTATATGTGATAATATGCATATTAATCACTATATATATTTATATAAACATGTATATATATCATAGTGTGAATACAAAAAATAGAAAAACAATATTAGAAAAAAATAACAAAAATTTCCCAAATTCCATTTAGGATTACATATATCATGATAGAGTATTAAATGTAAATGTCCTCTTGGTTTCTTTTTCTTTGATTCACAGAATTCACTGATCTTGTAATGATTCTGGATATCTTCTACAATAACCTCCCAATTTTAAAAGTAAAATGAGACATAGAAAATTAAGTACCTTCCTCCACATCAGACCTATGCTATTAGAAGAATCACGAGCAGAATGAACATTCTCTAACCTGTTCCAGTGTGCCATACACAACTCCAAATTATACGCTGTATGGTAATATATCAAAAGTGAAAGCATTCACCATGGAATCACAATTACATTTTCAGAATAGAAATAAAGTAAGACTATGACTAGATTTTCGTATCTAGGGCAGTGAAGAAAATTTTACTTATTTGGGTATTTTCCCATTTTGCTATTTAAGAAATACTTTTCAAAATCTGTGACAATTTTTAAACTTGCATAGAAATATGAAAACTGCTGAAGAGGTTTACAGTTCTATCCTTTTCCATACCATTATGGAATAAACATTTTTATTCTTTATAAAACAAACATTTTCAGTAAAATAACTACTCCCTCTAGCTGATAATACCCAAACCTTGAAGCCACCTTTCATGAATAACGGTGAACAGAAAGCAGAATATAATTATGTGTGATATATTCCTTAAAGCAATCGTTTAAAAGACATGAAAAACATTCTATTTCTGAGAAAATACATGATTATTTTTGTGCTATTCCTTTCCTGTTTCCATTATTAGTGATTTGGTACTTCAACTTTTCAACAAACATGATAATGCATAGTTAGAAATGTCTTGAATTTTTTAATGTAGTGCACACAATTATATAGCACATACACCAATTATAAAGTCCCTTTCTTTTATAGAATGCTTGAGTCCCAGTGTATAGTATATGGACCAACTCTTATTCCTTCCATCTAATGTAGGGTAAAAAATATAAAAATATGGGCCTTAATAACTCTTGTCAGGGATACTTATAAATTTTTAAAAATTGAGACAAAATATTCTTTAAAATGACATCTTGGTTAGTTCTAAAAATAACCCATGTGTAATTCTATAACATTTGTAGGAGATCATTACTGGTTTTTATTTCAGTGGTCTTATTCCTTTTATAATGTTTCTTCCAAACTACTAGAAGGATTATGATAAGGAGGAATAAATTTTAAAGTAATTTCAGAAGAAGGGCCATACTCCATCTGTTCCCTTGTACTGATTCACATGCACATATATAGGTCCATTACTATTATAAGACATTTGTTAATATAGGTTTTCCTATGAAACTTAAATATGGTGGGAGTAATTCAGCACAATGCCCATTCACATACAAGGGTAGCTTAAGTAGCTGTTTACATGGATCATCAGCTGCAGTTTGAATGAGGTATTGCAAGCAAGCATGTCTCTCACAGCCACATTAAGTTATGACCTTCCTTATTGTTTCAGTAATGCCAGATTGGCCACCTTGCAAGTCCTTTTGCTCCTTTAAGCAGACATGTTATATTGCTATTCTTTTATCTTAATTTTGAAATCCATTTAGCTTAACAGTAACACTACTTCTCTTTAAATTATTATTTCACATTATGTGTAGGTAAAATAGTTGTGCTGTTCCCAACAGACTTGCCATATTATTGCTAAAGAAACTAAGCTAATCAAGAAAACAATCCAATTTTTCCTAATTTTAGCATACATATGTGTAAGTATCACTGGTCGGTCAAACACACTGGAAACTTCAAAGACCATACTGCAATGGATGATAACATTCTTCCAGGAATCCAGAAACCTGGCACTAAGGTTGTACCAACTGCTACAAGTTTTGGGGTATATGTGACTAATTACAAATGCTGGAGATGTTAGTGCTCACAGTCTCAATTGGGAAGCTACTAGTAAAACAGGAGATGAAGAGAGGTGAAATTCTTTAATTTTTCTTTCCAATTTTAATTTTTGACAAAAAGATATGGCTTAATATTAAAACTTAGCAGCTCAAGGAAGAACCATCCATGAGAGGGTCTGATTGTGGGGCTATTCCAAAAGAGCACATAAAAAATTCAATTATAAGTGCAATTTTTGTGGTTCGTGTTCCATTTTCTTTTGATTCTGCTTTTTTTACTTTTTTTTCCCCATTACCTTGTCGGTTAATGAGCATTTTCCACTTTTCTTGAATAAGAAAAGATGTGCTTGTCTCTTCTGTTTCATTTCCAATTTAGCCAGAAAGGTCACAAAGACATTTTAAAATAGTACTTCTTGGCAATATTTTAGGGCTGCTAAATCTCTTACGTCTTACAGGTTCTACCAGAGTCACCACACTTCACCTGATGGCTATCCACAAGATGAAATACCAATACCACTTTCTTTTTTTCTCCCTTTCCTTTTAATACAAGGAAAAAGTGTCAGAAAGAAGAAATCTATTCTAAAAGGTCTAGGTTAAGATTCAGCTGAGACTACAAATACTGACACATGGTAATCCCTTTCTGTTATCAGATCAAATTCAGAAAGGGGTCACACAGTTCAAAATACCCTTTAAAATTAAATCAGAAAGTTGTCCCATTTCAACACTTTTTAAGAATTATATTCTGAGATGCATGTTGATCCATCCTAACTATTAGAGTTGTATCATTTTCTCTCTCGAAAATTCTTCCATTCTGGGGATTTAACTGCACAGGTTAGGTATCTGAATTTTTCTTAAACATTTTAGGGATACTACATTCAATGGTGCTCAGGACTAACTGCTAACTCTACACTCAGGGATCACTCTTAATGGGGTCCAGGGAATTATATGTGGTGTCTGGGATAGAATCTGGGTCTGTGTGTGCAAAAGCCAGACCAACTGTACTATTGCTCTGCCCCCTAACTTCAGAATCTATTATGTGACTTTATTCGTGTATGGGCACATTTAATGGGGTCCAAGTGAACGGAGCAAAACTCTGAACACTCTCCCGTAAGATCTCTAGATCCTCAAAATGTAGTACAAATTAGAGATTAATTTATGTGTTCTTGACCTCACCATCTGGATAGTTTACAAATTTTGACTCCAGCGTGACTCTCATTCATTCATTCATTTAGATATTTAGCATTGTGAGTGATACTTAATGATATTTTAGGGACTACTCCCAGCTTTACATGCAAAGGTCACTCTTGGCATGTGCAAAGGATTGCATAGGGGGCCAGATGGTCTTCTGCTTGCAATGCACGTAATCATCCCATTGATTAACTCTGAACTAACTTTCAGATCACTCTAAAGGGACTTTGAAATAGAAATTTCAAAGTCCCTTTAGAGGGACTGGTATCTTCTTTGGATTTTGTTTGGTTTCTTTGATCAATAAATCATAATTGAATATATTTTGCAATACCACCACCCTGCCCCATGCTCTTCTGGTGATAATACAAACTCTTGCAGTGTGATACAGTCAACATCTTGGCTGCACTACTTCTTGGCCATTGTATTCAAGTAAAATGCATGAGGCACCCCACAACAGAGATAGTAGAAGTGGAAGCAGCAACAGGAAAGAGAAGGATGGTCTACATTTCTATGTAAAATATTATGATTTCTGTTTTATATGTGGCATCATATTTCATTTTTATAAAATGCTTTACATTAGATTGTCCCCACATTATAGATAATGAAATTCAAGATCAGATAGCTCTCTTATAGTGAAGTTCATGCAAAAGATATTGCTTGAGTCTCAGAAAAGGGGATATTATATATTAAAAGATTTTGTCCAGTGACAATTTTCTATGGAAAACACTAACTCCCTAGTGAGCTGGTATCACAAGATGGATCCTTTGAAACACCATTAGGTTTAGAAGAGACTGTAAGTCTGACTCCCCATGAGGGTTTCAATGCTCTTCTAAGGGACATTGAACATTTTCTCTTCCATTTTCTTCTTCCCAAGCACAAGTCCTTTCACTTTCTTGTAACAAAAAGGTCACATGAGCATAGAATGAGATGGTGCCATCTATGACCAGAGGGGAGAGGCCCCTGAAGCCAACCACATTGGTATTCTACCAGCCTCCTAAACTGAGAAATAAATTCCTATTGCTTAATCTGCCTAGTTTGTTGTATTTTATGTTAAACAGAGCGTACCAACAGAGGGGATTTCCGTGGCATTCTAGTTAGAAGGAGTAGAAAAAAATATAATTTGTAAGATTGGAATTCTACTCACAGAAATATAGAAAATGGATATCTAAAAATGTGGACGAAAAGAAGAAGTGTTTTTAGTGTTTTTAAATTCATTGATTTGATGCCAGAAAACTGAGAAATTCTTAGAAGCCAGAAATTTGAATGGGAGTATCCAAAGTGGTGCGAAAGCGCCAGGCAGCCTTTTACCCTCACGCAGCTGCCAATTCTTGATGGCCTGAGAAAACTTTAACTAAATAATGTAGAGGTGGAAACTAAAGTCATAAAAAAAGTCAGATCAGAGACTTAAAATTAAAATTAAGGCTCTAACATGGAAAGAGCTGTAGAGTAAAATGAACATATACACATGCAAAAACATGCACTCATGTGCACACAGAGAAACACACAGATGGAAACCATGAGGTACTCTTGGCTCTTTGTAAAAAATAGCTTGAGACTTTAAAAATATTCCTTGCAAAAATAGGCCAGAAATCACATTGTCTATATAGTTTTCAGTCCCCTCTACACACACACACACACACACACACACACACACCAAACTGAAAAATTATTGTATTTATTTACGTATTTATTCATTTATTTATCTTTGTGGTGGTCTTCCAAGCAGTGCTCACAGCTCCAGGGCACTGGCAGCATTTCTCAGCCAAACTGAATGACAGCTCAAGGCAAGAGGCAGAAGATACTTTGCTGTGGGCCCTACAATGCTGGGGCCATCTTGGTGGTGCGAGAAGCCTTTAAGATGACTCTCAGCAATGTTGGGGATAAGGGGTACTGGGGATCAAAGCTGCACAAGACAGATACTTGCCCTAACCACTCTACTATCTCACAGCCCTGGACATTTTGATCTTATAGTGCTTACATGTCAAGCTTTAGAAAATCTTCGTGGCTGCTGAGAGCATTTTTTAATTAAACATTTTATTATACCACCGTGAGATATACAATTACAACATTGTTCATGCTTGGAGGTTTGGGTCACATAGTGTTCCAGCACCCACTCCCACCAGTGCCCATTTCCACCACCAATGTCCCCAGTTCCCTCCCCCTCCTATAGCCTGCCTAAATGGCAGGTTCTTTATCTCTTTTCTCTCTCCCTCTCTCTCTTTTCCTTCTCTTACACATTGTGGGTTGCACTACATACACTTAGAAGCCATCATGTGCATTTTTTTTGCTTGTATTTAATGCTCAGTTCTATGTTGGTATCAGCCCTTTCGCCATTTATTCACACATGTTCCCTTCTCTGTCTTACCTAACGTCCGACTCCCTCATGTTTGTGGTAATTTCCACTTTTGGTAAGACCACCTGATATATTTATGTCATGCAAATAAATGCAGTCATTCTATGTCTGAGAGGAATTTTTGTATCACCCTATAGTAGACAGATAAAATAGCTAAGAAAGGGGTTAGGCATCAGAGACAATGAGATGTGAAGGAAACATGGAGTGGTAAAAATAATCTATTATTTGCATATTATATATGTGTCATGCAAATAATAGAATACATATATATGTGTGTGTGGACACCAATATCCAAGGTCATGCAAAACATGGATCAGGAGGTCTTGTCAAAGGTGGAAATTACCACAAATATGTGGGAGTTAGAGGTTAGGTAAGACAGAGAAGGGAACAGTGTGCTAACAATTGTCGAAAATGATAATACCAACCTAGAACTGAACATTGAATAAAGGCAAAACGATACACATAAGAACCTCTAAATGTATGTACTGCAATCCAAAATGTGTAAAAGAAGGAAGAGAGAAAGAGAGAGAGAAAGAGAAAAAGAAAGAAGAGATAAAGAACATGCCATAGAGGCAGGCTATGGAAGGGGATAGGGAATGGGGGACATTGGTGGTGGGAAATGGGCACTGGTGAAGGGATGGTTCTGGAACACTGTATGACTGAAATCCAAACATAAACAGCTTTGTAATTGTATATCTCATGGTGGTATAATTAAAAATAAATAATATTCTGTACTACTGAATCTCACAGCTAACTGTGAGATCACAGACAACTCTGAGATATGTAATGGTTTTTCTATCCAAAGATTAAGTAGCTGACATTCCAGAGGCAAGGTATCATTTGATCACTTGAATCACATTATTCATCGATTTGCTCGAGCAAAGGCCAGTAAAATTTCAATGGACCCTATCACGTGCCAATGTAGCCCAATGACATCTGGTTTATTCAGGAATATGAAGAGCCTCAAACCTTTCCTTCAGGGTCTTGACAAGGAAGTCTGACCATCTTGTAATTGGGTGGCCACGTGATCTTTTGACATCCCGTGGGATCCAGTCAGTAACGGCTCTAGTCCAGCGGTTGTCTCCAAATCGCATTACATGTCCAGCCCATCTGATTTTTGATGTCTTGGCAAATGAGACAGCATCCCTGATTCTGGAATAGCAACGGAGGTCAGAACTCCAGATTCCTTCTCTCACTTGAGTGAGGCGTGATATTCCAAGCATAGCTCTTTCGATTCCTCTCTGGGAGTCCCAAATAGTATTCTCATCCTGCTTTACTCCTCTCACTACAGTGAGGTGTGATATTCCAAGCATAGCTCTTTCAATTCCTCTCTGGGAGACCCGAATAGCATTCTCATCCTGCTTTTGTAGGGCCCAGGTCTCTGAGGCATATGTTAATGCAGGGTTAGGTGGAATCAAAGAGATGTGCCCGGAGCCAAGGTTCTTTGTCCTTTTAGCTATTTCTTCGATGCCTTTGAAGGCATTCCATGCCGCTCTCTTCCTCCTGAGCAGCTCAGGTTTTAGGTCGTTCATCATGTTGATTTCTCGACCTAGGTACACATAACTGCTGCATTCAGAGATGTTTGTTCCATTAAGAGTGAATGGGGCCTCTGGAACTAGTTCATTTTTCATAAACATGGTTTTCTTTAGATTCAGCTGTAGACCTATCTTTCCACATTCTCGGTCGAAGTCAGCCAGCATTTGTGCTGCTTGGCTAATGTTTGGTGTTATTAGAACGATGTCATCAGCGAAGCGGGAGGTGGTGTAGTTGCCAACCATCTATCTTCACTCCCATTCCTTCCCATTCTAATTGTCGCATGATGTTCTTGAGGGTGGCACTGAAGAGTTTTGGTGAAATGGTATCATCCTGTTGAACCCCTCTTTTCACATTAATGATCACTTCTTTGTAGAATGGTGAGATCCTGGTGGTGAATCCGTAATACAGCTCATGAAGGATCTTTATGTATTGAGTTTGAAGATCTTGATGTATCAAGAGGAAGGTAACTTGCTAACATACACTCTTCAAGAAATGTGCCGGAGCTAGAGTGGTGGTCCAATGCTGAACTCACAGAATAACCTATACTTACTTATTTTTAAAAAAAGTAAACATGCTCCATGACAATAGCTTTTAATACATAGATTTGAGAATATACATTTCACATAGATATCATTAGCATCTCAGTGGGCTTTTGTTTGTTTTTCTGCCATATTGTCCTCAGGCAACACTGGAAAAAAATTTTAGAATTCTAAGTTCTCAGGAGGTTACTCTAGTGGTCCTGTAAATTATAAAACAAATTGTTGTGAACAGGCTTTTAAATTGTTTCTTGGCAGGAATTTAATAATCAAGTGTAATGAATTTAATAGATTACATAACAGTGCTCCTTTGAGCTGATGCAGCAATCGCTTTTTCGTCTATCTGTGGCTTAAAATGTGAATTGATGATAAGACAATTCATGTTAGATTTTGCTATTAGAAGGCTTCAGTGAGAAAAATTAGATACACTTCAGGTAATGAGAATTTTTTCTAAAAGGATACCCTTCAACACATATAAAAGGGATTGCTCTTTGTATAGCGCCCCTGCTTAAATCTTATCCTGATTCTATTTTATGTCTTAAAATCTGACTCTCAGAATAAGGAAGATTAAAACCATGCAAGTACTCATGATTCTCAGCTCAGATACTAGTTAGTTTTATATTCCTGGATGAGTTGTCTCCCCTTTCACTCTATAAAATAAACGAAATAACAATACAACTATCTCTTGTAATTGCTGTAATGGCTAAAGGATGTTTTAATATATTACCTGCAACATGAGAATTGGTAGTGAAATGTTGATAGTGATTATTAGTAACAGCATAAATAACCTTAAGTATCTCTTAGATTGGCAGATAAAATCTGAAATAACTGGAAAAAAATGGCTACAATCCTTGAACATGTTATATTATGTTACAGAAACAGAATATAACAGAAAAGAAAACCTAGTAACCTATATTCTTAGAATTTGGAAGTGCCTGGTTAGAAAATATCTGGAGCTAGAGCAGTGATTTTATTTTATTTATCTTTTGTCTGACACATGGTCATTTTTGATCAAGTTGGACCTGAACTCCTGTGTTAGTTTCCTGTAGGGCTACATTGATGGAGAGCAGCCAACTGCTTTTGCCTGGTGGTATTGGAACATGGAAGTACAAAATTAAGGTGGGTCCTTAAGAGGGTTGTGAGACAGGACCTACTGAAGGTGTGTACAGATGTCTGTCTGCATGTTCATATTATTTTCTGTTTGAACCTTTGCATTGTTTCCCCCTGTGCAGTTATTTGCTTCTGAATATTTATTTTATAAGGATATTAAAATACTGGCTTATATATCTCTGCAGATGTCCTTTTTAACTTGACTACTTCTGCAACGAATATACCATGAAATGTCACGTCATGAAGGTAAAGACTTCTGCATATTAAGAAGTCCTTTAAGAAGTCCTTAAGTCTGCATTTTAAGATAAACACAGTTCAACCTATAAGACTTTTTTTTGGCTCTTCAAAATTCATATTATTCTCACACAGAGGATGTATTCACTCCATGCTAACTTCCTTCAAAATTGTTAATCAATTTTACTATCAATTATAAACATAAAATCTCACTGAATAGAATCCAAATCAGGAATGGTTAAGCTCTTGAGGTATGAGTTACCTTGAGTAAAATTCTCCTTCAGCTCAGGACATATAAGACAATAATTCAGTTATGTGGACAATGGTCAGCATGTATAAGTACAGAGATCAACCTGTTCAAGCATTGACCCATAAATAGTCATATGATCTGATCTGCAGGTTAGATTTTTCAGTAGTAATTGAATATCTTAGTTTTTATTTCCATAAGGCATTTATTACAAAAAAATTAGACTGAGGAGGTGGAAACTGTAAAGTCTAATGCATACATATAGAATTTTTTTTCCCATGATGGAAACTGGGAACTCAAGGAAAAGTGAATTTCTGATCAAAGAGTAAATGACAAAATTATAAGGTAGTAGATATAGGGTATTTTCATTGAATAGAAGGAATGACCACCTATTCATAAAGTACCTAAAAATCTCAAAAGCTAACAGTTCATAGTTCTTTCTAAACAATACAATTTCTTGCAGAAAGCACCAAAAACTACCTAATATAAATTTTGCCCACATAATCACCCCGAAAGCATTTATGTAATCAGAAGCAACCTCTGGGAATGGAAACTGGAATCTGGAAGTGGAACTCAAGAAAGATTTCATCATTGCACAAACAATTTCAAATTAAGCACTAATCAGAGGGGAAAATTAGGTTTATTCACAGGGCCACTCAAAATAACCCTCTCTAATAATGTAGAAATTGGCTGCAGCTAAAGTCCCACAAGTCTAGACACAAATACATTTAAAATACAGCAAAGCCAGTCAATATAAAATGTAGCAAATACAAGAAGTCAATGTAAAATAGATTTCCCAGATATGAGGAATGAGTTTCCAGGATTGTAAGTGAACTGCCCAGGAAAAAAAAAAAAATCTGTGATTTGCAGAATTTTAGACTTACAAGAAATATCCTTGTTCCCATTAGTGTTCTGGTCCTTAAATGTCACTTTCTATTTCCCATTTGCTAATCAAGATAGATACTGACCAAAATAAGAAAAGAATTACTATGCATGGAAGTCATATTTGCCAAGCTGAGAAAAAAAACTGTAAACAGAAAAAAAAGTTTAAAGGAAAGGCACAAACCAGCCTGTCTTGGCTGTCACTAAACTCACTTAGAGTCGAATTCAGACAGACTCTGAAAACTCACATAGAATTAATAGATTACTCTCCTCCTGCCCAGGCCAAATCAGAAAACACAGTTTCTGTGGCCAATTCAAGCAAAATTTTTCTGGTAGGAGGATCTGGCTTCCTGGCAGTAGATAATCAGAGAAAGAGCTGCTAGATCACTGTCAATAAAATTCTTACTATTAAAGGTATTCTGAGTATGCCTTTCTCTTTTTATCATCCTTTTCACTATCTCTTTTTACTCCTTTCTGTTTTCTTCATGCCTTCTGGTTTCAAGATCTTTATAACAGCATAGTTTACTTCTGCAGATGGCCAGAGGTTGCTGACCTCTGCCTTCCCTCATGAAATTTTCAAACACACCTGCTTCCTTGCCTTGCAAATGAGCCCTGTCTGAACTTCCAATCACACTGGGGTGCCAAGTAGCCCTGGATGGAGAATATCAGGTCTCCAAGCAACCAGAAAGACATATTCTATCTCCAGAATATATACTAAGTGCTCTCTTGCCCTGAAATCCTCTAACATTGGGTGGAAGGATTTGATACATATTTGAGCCAAACTTGTAGGTTGGAATAGTTTTTGCTGATAATAAATTATTTTAAAAAATGGAAAAGAATAGCCAGAAAGGATATAAAGTCTCACTCATCAATACAGAACAAAAATCATGTTAGAGATAAGTAATGGACATAAATCTGCATTGATTTATTTGATATTCATTTTCTATATGACAATTTAAGTTTAAGGGAGAGACATTGCTCAATGGTATAAGGGCACATATGGCCCAGCTTGATCCTCAGTTCCACATGGTTCCCAAAGTGTTGTCAGGAGTGACCATTAAGCACTAAGAAGAGAGTAGCTGCTGAGGACTTCCAGTTGTGGCCCCAAAACCAAACACAAAATTAATATAACTAAATTGCGATCTCTTTCTGCACATAAAATACCTTCCACAGAGTTACATGTAACTTGTGGTTATCTCATCAGCTAGTAAAAATATCAATTATTTACAGCACCACAAAAACATTCTATTAACTATCTGGAATGGCTTGCATGTATGGAGAAGCAGAGATATAAAGTGGGAAACAAAACAGAGAAAGACAAAGAAATGAGTAGAGAGAAAAAAAGACAAGAGGAAAAAATAATTGGTAGAAAATAAAACTACAGAACAGTGATTGAGATGAGACTGAATCTGAAATTCCCCCAGGCTCTAGAAACTCTAAGAGTCAAGTGAATAATATTTTAAAAGGACCATATGGTCCAAAGCACTTGATCTTAAGAGGCTGCCTTGGGACCAAGCAAAATGAATTTAAAAATGTGTATATACGGGAGGTGGTAACTAGAATTCTTGAACTTATTAGTTCTGTGGCCCTGAATCCACTCATTTTCATTTCAAAGTTTTCTTGTAGTATACCAGCAAGCATCCTGCGTCATTCCCTCACCTTATGCCCTCCTCTAAATCTGAGAGTGACTCTAGCAATGAAGTTGGAACAACACATCTTCAAAATGAGCATCAATGCTAATTTAGAGTCTGTGTCTAGTTTGGAAGAACCCTAGGGAACCTAAAGAAAGCAATCAGGGTGAGTAGGCAAGAATATATAATGCAAAGTGTTCCCTTCAGGAAATTTACCTCAACAAGAACATGAGCATTTCCCTGAAGGACATGAGTAATGTCAAATGTAACTATTCACAAAGTTTCTCTGAGGCATCAAATGGGCTTTTTAAGTCATACATTCCAGAGGGTTCAACGATGAATTAAAAATAGGAACAGCAGAGTCTGGAGCAATAGCACAGCAGGTAGGGCCTTTGCCTTGCATGCAGTCAACCCGATTTCTATTCCCTGGTATTCCATATGGTCCCCAAGCAACACCAAGAATAAATCCTGTTTGCACAGCCTGGAGTAATCCCTGAGCATTGCCAGGTGTGATCCCCCAAAAAAAAAAAAATAGGAGCAGGGTATTTGTTCCCTTTCTAAGTTTTTAGAGAACCAGACAACAGTAGGGTGATTGTGTGGTATGGCTGGGATATCTGCTTTACCTAAATGAGAGGTTTATAGAGACTGAAAAGGTGCATTTTGGATCCTCCGGTTTATATGTTGTACCACAGGATCAAACAGGAGGAAAGATTCTGGCAGGATCTACATTCATCAAATGTAGATTTATATTATGAATGTACAACAATAACCAAAATGCAATTTTCATTTATAACCCTTTAGAATAAGCATGCCTAATGATTTCTCCTTGGGAGCAGAATGGGGAGAAGAGGAAATAGGTCAGCATACAATTAGGCCATCAAGACAGAAACGATCACCCTACTATACTACTGGCTACCCACACACTATAAGGCAACTAGTCTAGAAGCGTTTCCACTCTTCCTCAGCATCTCCCATTTTTTGAGACAATTTTTACATTCTATTCATTTGATATGGCTCTCCAATGAGGAGGAATAAATTCCAAATATTCAAATTAAACCAATTTCCCTTAATATCTTTTGGGCTCTAAGCAGCTAATATTGGGGCCTCGCACTTTCCGCCATAAGGCCTTGGGGGGGCAGAGCCCAGAGTGGGCCCTGTTCGCAGGGCAGTGGAGCTTCCAGATGCTCAAGAGTTTACACCTATGTAAAAGACATCTGTGCTTATCCAATGGGAGACTGGCAGGCAAATGATTTACATCTAAGGTGAGACAGGATGTGCCTGATCTTCTGATCACAGGAATATGTAAATCAATGATTGTTACCTTGCAAATGTTACCTCCAAATGCTAAATCTGTGATTGTTATCTGTTGCAATGGCCCAGGAGCTTGCAAAAGCCATGTGATTTGTGTTGCACCCCCTCCACCCCAAATATTGTATAAAAGGCTGAAACTGTGCTCAGTGAAGAGTACTGCTATCCAGAACTCCCTGCTGCGTCGGTGTCTTTCTTTCTTTCCTTTTTTAGCAGCGATGAGGCAGGAGTTTCTCCAAGTTCATCCCTCTCCTTTTTGCAGGGATGAAGTCTGGCAAAATCTGGATCTCCCTCTTTGTGCCAGGGGCTGCTGGCAAGGGCCCCTTACATCTGGCGCCCAACAAGGGGCTGCTTAGTCCTAACACCGGACCAGGAAGACCTCGATACTTGCCCTGACCCCAATCTCCCTTTTGACTGGGGAGCCATGGTTAGCAATTTCTCAACTTGGGAAAGAATGTAGTAGGCCCCAGGCTCTGTCTCCTATGTCTGGCATGACATAGGCATCCTTAGGTCTGTTTCATTCTTTCACTTGATTCTGTCTTCTGAATGAGAGAGTGTGCGTGTGTGTGAGTGCATAAAGGCCTCCAGGCTACGGGGTCTGATTGGGCTCAGTCCTGCAGTTCCGTGAAGTTCATAATGGCTTAAGGGCACTTGCCTCCTGAGGGCTTAGGCTCCCAGCTAGAGGCAACCAGGCACTGGGTTTATATGTGTGGCCCAATGTCAAGGACTTGTGGGAGAGGAAAGAAAGTGGACCAGAGGCCATTCTGGTTCAAATTTAGACAATTGAAATGACAGACAAGAAGGAAAAGAAAGAGAAAGGAGAAAAGGAGAGAGAAAGAGAGAGGAGAGCGGGCAGCTTTCTGATGCTCGCCTGGCCGGACCCCTGACAGGATCTAAAGAATCCTTGACTTTGGGCCACACATATAAACCCTGTGCCTGGTTGCCTCTGGCTGGGAGCAAAGCCCTCAGAGGCAAGTGCCCTTAAGCCATTACGGACTTCACACAACCGCAAGGCTGAGTCCAATCAGACCCCAGATCCATAGCCAAAGTTGTGAGGCCAATATCCACTCACTTGCACGCTCACACTCTCTCGTTCAGAAGACAGAATCAAATGTAAGAATGAAACAGACACAAGGGCACTTATGCCACGCCAGACATAGGAGACAGAGCACTACGTTCGTTTCTTTCCCAAGTTGAGGAATTGCTAACCACGCCTCCCCAATCAAAAGGAAGACTGAGTTCAGGGCAAGTATCGAGGTCTTACCTGGTCCAGTGTTAGGATGAAGCACCCCATGTTGGGTGCCAGATGCCTGGCCAGCAGCCCCGGCATGAATGAGGGAGACCTAGATCTTGCCAGAATTCATCCCTGCAAAAAGGAGAGGGATGGACTTGGAGAAACTCTGCCTTGCTGCTGCTGAGAAAGGAAAGAAAGACACCAACGCGGAGGGAGTTCTGGATAGCAATACTCTTTTCACTGAGCATGGTTTCAGCCTTTTATACAATATTTGGGCGGAGGGGGTACAAGCACAAATCACATGGCATTTGCAAGCTCCTGGGCCATTGCAACAGATAACAATCACAGATTTAGCATTTTTGAGGTAACATTTGCAAGGTAATAATCATTGATTTACATATTCCTGTGATTAGAAGATCAGGCACATATTGCCTCACCTTTAGATGTACATCATTTGCCTGCCAGTCTCCCATTGGATAAGCACAGATGTCTTTTATGTAGGTATAAACTCTTGAGCATCTGGAAGCTCCACTGCCCTGAGAACAGTGCCCACCTGTGGGCCCGTCCCCCAGTGCCTTATGGTGGAAAGTGCGAGGCCCCAAAACTAGCTGCTTAGAGTCCAATAAATATCCTTAATATTAGTAGTAAAATTTATTATATCAAATTTAGATTCAATCTACTAAAAATTAAATAAAGGTTGCCCTTTTAATTAAAGGGACAATGACATGATCCTATGGACATCAGGATAAGTGAAGTGCAGTGAAACTGATTAGAAATTTTGAAGACATCTTCCCAAAAATGGATTTTTTACACTTTTTATTTGTGTGACCTTGATCAAGTTATTTCATCTCTATGGTCTATCAAATGCATCCTTCTTCTGTGAAAAATAAATTTACTTGGAGAATTTAATAAGTTAACATTTAAAATACTTAGAAAAGTGTAGATAGATAAATCATAGATAAAAGTTAGAAAGTAAGTTAGTCTGACATTCATTCTTCATTCATTCTTCCACATGAAGGTTGTAAGATGCAAAGATAGCTAAGACATAATCCTGGCACTTAAGCAACTCAAGGTTTAATGGGAGACAGACACCTATAATACATTACAATAGTTGTAGTAGAGTCAGATACTAATTGCTTTAGGAGTACAGAAGAAGAAGTAATTAATTCTCCCTGATGGTTTGGGGAAAGATTCATGGTAAACCTCTACTGCCCTGCAATTTCAATATACATCCAGAAACCACTGGGAGTGAAGTCTAGAGTCAGCTGGGTGAGAACAAGATATAAGATGCTTAAGGAAGATCTCTCTCCTGCCATAGCCCACTCTCACGTCATCTTCTCTGTCTGTCTGTCTCTCTCTCTAACACACACACACACACACACACTCACACACACACACAGAGTTCCCTAAACATACATACTGAACCAACCATTTGCTTTTCTTTTTTCTTTTGCCATCAATACTTTAAGTTTTACAGCTCCTCTTCCTCTTCAGTTCTGTGACTTTGAAACCAGCCCTCTTTCCTCTATTAATCAATGTAAAGTCATTAGAGCCACAAGGAACCACCCACTCCAGACACACACATGTATATGTATTACATGGATGTAATATGTATGCGTATATATACATGCATGCAATGTATGTATATATATACACACACTATATACACACATATATAGTGCACATAGATAAGTATTAAATATACAAACATATTTTCAGGTATATTAAGTATTAGAGTGGGCGGGTTTTTTTTCTTAAGAATGAAGGATTAAAAAGAAGACACTTAAAATAGCAGTGAAAGGTATGGAATGACAAAACATAAGCACTGGTAGGACAAGTGGGTAATAAGGAGGAAGGGTTTTTGTGTCTCTCTTTGGAGGTTTTGGGGGTTTATGTTTGTTTGATTATTTGGCTTACTAGTGACTCTGCTCTCAGGGATCAGTCTTAATAGAACTCAAAGGATAATATGTTGACACTGATTGTACTATCTGTCCAGCACCTAGCATAAAGAGGGTTTTAATAGTATTATCTTTAGGATATACTATGAGATATCTCAGTAGTCTCTATTTAGAGATCCTGCTAACATCAAATAGAATATAAAATGGTAAATAGGAAAAGAAACAACTGCTAGAGTCACCATGCATTCACTGTGCCTAGCCATTGACTGCCAGGAAGCACACACTCTCTGAAGTGCCTCTCTGTAGATCGGAGCTCTCTTCCAGCCATTTGGGCTGCTCTAAGAGAGAAGAGCCATCCCTTTAGGTCTCTTGTATCACTTGTTAAACTTGTCTTCCCATTGTTTATTGATTTGTTCAAGTGGGCACCAGTAACATCTCCATATATCCTGTAGTGTGCTAGTGTAACCTAAGGGCATCTGCTTACCCAAGAACATGAAGAGCCTCAGACCATTCCTTCAGGTCATGGGAATGAGGTTTATAATTGTTACTGGTATTTGGCAGTTCAGGACTCTTGTATATAGAACAAAATTTGTAGTATAGAAATAAGGAAATGGATATTCTAAATCCAACATGGCTATAAAATTATTTAAACACCTTTGGTCATTTTTTTCAGATTAAACAGTACTAGGGAAGTTCAGTAAAAAGTTTCCAATTTAGATGTTGGACTAAAGACTGAGACAGCCATTTCTGGAAGTGGCATGCAAGTTGCACTTTCTTTGCAAAAAGTGTATTTTTTTTGTTATTGCATAACCAAAGAATTTAAACTACACATTCTCCTGGGAAAGCAGAAAGTCATCCTGAACTACTAAATGTTGGCCAATTCAAAATCTTTTATATGTTTATTCCCAAAAAAATAACCTGGCAAGGAAAGCACAAAAGGAAAATACTTTTCTCATGAGATTTTGGCAAGTTTGTAAGCAATCTGGGCTCTAGCTGATTAGGCTTGTATACTGACATCTACATCACTGACATTTCTGGAGTATTCAGAATACTCCAATGGGACATTCCAAGACTACAGACTCAAGACTAAATTCCCTAATGGCTATGTTCCCTAGGTTGGCATCTTCACTAAACACAGCTATATCTACTACAATTTTTCCACTGTCCTCCAGTCCTTTTAAAATTAAATCTGCCAGAGATTTTGAATTTATTTTACATTTTATACACAATGAGGTATTCTTATACCTGATGTGCTTCAGAACAGTTTCTCAATCTTTCTTATGACCATGTCCTCCCTCTGAATTTATTTCATTTCTGTGTACCCTTCATACCTCCCATTCCCCATCATACCAACTGACCCTAATCTTTTCTGCGCCTTCCTATTTGCATCATGCTCACCTGTTTCTTCTTTGAAATACCCTGGGAAACTACAAGGGACTGTATGATCCCCATTGAAAAGTACTGCTAAGTATGTTGCTATTCAGAATCTTTGCACTTCATCTTTCCTAGTCTTATACCACTCACAAACAAGAGCTAGTTTGTACAAATATTACTAACATTTATTCGATAATACATTATGGGTAAAATACATGGTAAATTAATTTTTTGTCATTGTTGGACTGGAAAGATGGTACAACAAGTGAGTTGCTTGCCTTTACAGATCTAACCTTCAGTTGATGCCCAGGACACCAGCACTCCTAAGACCTGCCAGAAGTGATCCCTTATCACAGAGCTAGGTATAACCCTGAGCACAGTTTGGTGTGACCCCTAACAAACAAAACTTAAATCAAAATCCCATGTGTGTATGTGTGAGTGTGTGTGTGCACGCACGTGCATGTGTGTACCCACTCAAAAAAGGTCACTCCTCTTGCTTTAATCTCTCATGCATCTTTCTCCAGACCTGTACTCTGGAAAATACTAAGAGTATCAGATTCATTTTCTAGAGATCCCTCAAAACTCAATCAAAAATCTTAACTCCAACATAAGACTTCAGCCCCAGTGTTGTCCTGTGTACATATTCTCCCAATCTTCAGCCCTAGTTTTGTTCTGTGTACTTATTATCCCAATCTACATTTGATAACAAGCTCACTGTTGTTCTAAAACCCTCTCCCTACTTTGTTCTGATGCATCTAATATGCCAGTATCAGAATGTTTATAAACATAAGTTTAGTCTATTTCAGATTAAATTTTCTGTAATAACAATCATTTAAAAATAGATCTATTCTTTTAATAAATCCACTCTGCTCTGTATCCTGACACAATGGTTCATTCATACGGTATTTATCAACACGGTTTAACATGCTCTCCATTTGACCAAACTCTAGACGGGTTTGTTTCTACTGATAGGCTTGGTTTTCCTTTCCACAGCATATTCGCTTTAGAAAACTAGCAAATCATTTTTCTATGCTTTTGGGACAGTTTTTAAAGTTTCTTGCCAAGTATAGTTTAAGAATTCTTGAAACCTTGGAACCCATTCATTCAACCTATACACACTGAAGAATGGCACGTTGTTCTCTTTTATAAAAGGGTAAGAGATTAGCTTTAGCTGGTTGATCCAAGTGGTAAAATCTCTTTCTTTCACCAAGATGGGTAAATTTATAATTTCATCTGAAGAAGTTTAATCATTAAACACAGTCTAATACTCTAGCACTCGCACTGAAGTGACAGCATTCCAGTCTTGCTGTAAGAGGAGCTAAGCTCAATTGGTTCCACTTAGGAGAGTCTTATTTATTTATCTTTCATTCATTCATTCATTCATTCATTTATTCATTTTCTGTACCAGAGATTAAACCCAGGACCTCAGAAATGTATGATATATGCTCTTTCACTGAACTAGATTCCAGCCTGAGAGTCTAGATAAAGTTTCCTTTGCCTGTTAAATTTTATCCTGTATAACTTTTGCTATAATGGTCTCTTTAGTTTTTACAATAGCACTAACAGGGCATTTTCAAGATGTGGAAACTGAGACTCATAGTGATTCACAGCGCTGTTCAAAGCCATGTGGAATTCAGGTTGGCAGGATTCCGAGGTGGCACACTTTCCTCTGCACTCCACCGACCTGTGTGCAGTGATCATTCTCTTTATAAGCCTGAGTTGTCATATCTTTATTTCTCTGCACGAGTAAGGATAGCTCTTTCCAAATAAATGTAACTGCCAATAAGGTACATAAAATACTTGCCGCTGAGCCTGGGTTTATACTCAGAAGAAGGTATAGTTTCTGCAACTGAGTTATTGATCCTCTGTTCTATTAATTCTTGCAATAGTCCTCAAATACCTCAACTATCGTTCTTAAAATTTCAATTTTCTAAAAGAAATGAATGTGTTACAACTAAGCTCTCTATCTTCTAATCAAATATTCTTTACCCATATCACAATTACCATTACAAATTCAATTCATTTGTTCAAGGTCCAACTCTTGAATTCACCTCTAATTAGTCTTTGTCTTTTGCCTCTCTCTTTTAATCCATTATCAAGTCCTTCTATTTCTACTATGAAAATATATCCAGAATATGGCTAAATTCTATCTTCACTGCTACTATCCTGACATGAGTCACTAAGCAGTATTTCTCACCTGGACAACTGTGGTAACTTCCTAATTGATTTCTTTCAGTTCACTCTCTAACCTTCACAGTCTCTTCTCAACACAGCAACCAAACAGATTCTGTTTAAAAAAGTGTGCTAGGGGCCCAATCAATAATACATCAGGTAGTTCACTTGCCTTGCAAGGGTTCAATTTCTGGCATCCCATATGCTAACCTGAGCCCAGATATAAATAATTCCTGAGCACCGCTAGTTGTGGTGTGAAAACAAAACAAATAAAAGTACAGCAAAATAAGCAGACTCATGTCACTCCTTTTGCTCATAAACCTCTGTATATTACTATTTGGCTCAGCATAGAAGCTACTTGTTACAATAGTTCCAGGACCCTACTTGATAAAGCTCATTGTTATACCCTACCAAGGCTTCATTTTCCACTTGTCTCCTTTACTTAGCTTTAGCCATACTGGCTTCCTGACTGTTCCTAGAAAAGGCTAGTACACCGTCTCTTTTGGGCCTCTACCTTTCCTGTGTCCTTAGCCTGAAGCATTCTTCCTTCTCCTTGGCAGATTCGCTTATCTCCTTCAAGCATAACTCAATGCTTACCTTCTAAAGAAAGCCTTCTCTGGCCATCTACCTCTGACACCCAATACACTTCTGAGTCCCTTTATTATGCTATAATATTTACATACTATCACTTTCTATCATTCTAATGAACAATATCAGCATTCAAGATATGTTTGCCTCTGTTCACATGTAACTCCCCAAGTGTGGTAATTTTGTCTGTTCCAATGTGGATTGAACTGTGTACACCAAACTTCTTATGTTGAAGTCCTAACTGCCATATAGCCCCAGGGTGTGACAAACACATTGGAGATATAATTACCATCTCAGAAAATATTCCTCATAAGCCAAAATGGTGTCAAACAAAGAAGCAACTGTCATGCAAGAAAACATTTTTAGTATGCCAATACCCTAAATCAACCTACCAAATCAAATCAAGTAACACATAAAACCTAAAATAACATTAGCATAAAGCAAAAGCAGAAATGATACAATAAAAATGCAGCCAGTAGAGGGAAGATCCTTGGAAAAGAACTCAGTGGTTCACCTCTTGCTACACAGAGTGACTTCACTCTTGCTGCCTATATTCAACTGGTGAAAAACAAGCAGTTAATGCTAGCTTTTCCTTTTGCTTTATGTCATAAAAAGCAAAAAATCCTCTTAGTATTGCTTTTACTTACAGGTACTAATAAAGTTTTTTTTATAAAAAGGAAAATGTAAAAAGGAAAATGGTTGAACATGAACTTTTAATAAGAAGCAGGGGGCAACTGTTAAGACCTTTAACAAGACTGAGTTAAGGGCATTAAGGAGGACCCCAATCAAATCTGACTGGTCTCCTAAGAAGAGCTCATTAGTGTCTATGTTTGTATTACTACATACTAATATACTATATACTAATATACTCTATACTATGTACTAATATGTATTATATATACTAGTAGTAACACTAAGGGCAGGTATGCCCCATTTAGGACTATGCCAAGGGCCACAGGCAAACCATCTGCAAGCTACGAAGAGTGGCGCCAATACATACCAACCTCCCCAGCACCTTAGGTCTCTATCACTTAATCTACAACCCCATGGTATTTTTTGTTATGCAGCCCTAGCATGTATATGTGTGCATTAGCACACATGCCGATTTTGTACTGAGAAGCAGAGATGTTGATTGAACAAATACCTAAAATGACAAATGCATGTTTGACTCCCGACATCACATAGAGTCTCTTGAGTACTGCTATGAGCAACTGCTGAGCATAGAACCAGGGAGTAAGTCCTGAGCACCACCACCCAAACAAACGAAAGTCAAATGAAAGTGACTCTGGAATTGAATAGAGTGGAAGGGTTTTGTGGTTCATATTAGAAAACATCTGAACTGCATGAGAAGACATATTAAAAAATGAGGTTATTAGGAGACACTTCTGATATAACCTCAAGTGAGGGAAATGTTGTTAGAAACTGAGTGAAAGGAAACCCATTTCAAAAGGTGGCAAAAACTTGGTCAAATAGTGTATTAGTGTTTTGGGGGAAATAGGGGCTTTTACATCTGACCGAAAGATTTTGAATCAACATGCTGAAGGCACTGCTTACTCTCTCCTTGATATTTGTAGCAAAATACAAGAGGGTAGTAATATATTAAAGGAATTATGCACTTGTATCACTTGTCTTCCCATTTTTCATCGATTTGCTCAAGCAGGCACCAGTAACATTTTCATTCATCCCTGTCACATGCTACTGTAGCCCAAAGGCATCTGCTCGCTCCAGAAACATGAAGAGCCTCAAACGATTCATTCAGGTCATAGAATGAGGTCTATTATTGTTACTATTTTTGGCATATTGAATATGACATGGGTAGCTTGCCAGGCTCTTCCATGAGGGTGGGATACTTTTGGTAGTAGGTAGGCTCTCAGTTCTTGCATTTACTGATGAACCGTGCAGCCGCAAAGCAGCAGTGCACAACAGGGAGAGCTGATAGCAGCTCTGCCCCATGTATCTGTGTCTCTGGTTCACGGTTGACAGTCCGGATGCAGTTCGTGGGCAGGTTCACTGGGCCTTCTGGATGAGACAGAGGTGGGGAAAAGGGACCCCAGCTCCATCTCCATGGAAGCCTTGTGATGTTAGCCACTGAGACCAGCATACCCTGGCTTGCAATAGGCTTCTCTCTAGGGTGGGACTCTGACGAGCAGGGCTTGAGATTGTCTTTACTCTGGGTGGAGCTCTGATGAGCTGTGGAGTCTGGATGTTGAAAATGGCTGCCATCATGGTGCAGGGATTTCTCTGGCTTTTTCCAAGACTCTATTGGGATGGTGGGCCAAGGGCAGAACCTGCTTTCCCTCCTGGAGCTTGGGGCTTGGCCAAAAATCAGCCAAGCCCCACCCTAGAGAGGAGCCTATTTCAAGAACAGGTATGCTGGTCTCAGTGGCTAAAATCACGGCTTCCGTGGAGATGGAGCTGGGTCACTTTCCCTCACCTCTGTCACATCTGGGATGCCCAATGGACCCGCCTATGAACTGCTCCTGTGCTGTCGGCTATAAACCAGAGACACAGATACATGGGGCAGAGCTGTTACCAGCTCTCCCTGTGCTTGGCTGATCATGAGGGGTCCGGAGAGAGAGTGGGTTCTGGCCCTGACTCATCAACCCAAAAGAGCCTCGGAAGAAGCCAGAGAAAGCCCCTCACCATGATGGCAGCCATTTTTAACATCCGGACTCCACAGCTTGTCAGGAGCTCTATCCATGAGAAAAGCCAATCTCAAGTCCAGCTTGTCAGAGTCCCACCTTGGAGAGAAGCCTATTTCAAGCCCAGGTATGTTGGTCTTGACAGCTAAATTCACCAGACTTCTGTGGAGATAGAGCTGGGGTCCCTTCCCCACCTCTGTCCTATCCGGGAGGCCCAGTGGACCTGCCCAGGAACTGCTCCCAGAATGTCGGCCATGAATTATACAAAAGGAATCACAATTGGGAGTTAAATGCAAAAGGTGTGACTCCACAATCACTTTATAGAGAGATCATGGGCGTGAATCATGGATCTAAACAGCCATCTTAGTAGAAGCCAGGAACAAAAATGAGATTATGCAGGTAGAACCATTGCCAACTTGGACTAAAGGGAACATAGATGATACAACATGAAGAAAAGTTTTCAAACTTCTGGCATTCTCCAGGACAGTAAAATGGAATCTTCTGCCTATATGCATCCATTATTCTGTAGTGAAAAAAAAAAGGAGCCTGCTGCCAGAGCTGTTTTATTTCAGCTTTCATGGAGCAGGATCACTTCCATGCAAAAGATAAAAGATCAGGTTGACACCCCATTGAGCACCAAGGACAGAACATTAAGCCACAGCACTTCCCACATTTTAAAATCTAATGGAATTTCCCTGTTAGGTTTTGGTTCTGGCTGAAGCCAGACAGTCCTCTATTCCAGTCTTTCCCTCTGGAATAAAACTGTCTATGCCTGTCCCACCATTGTATTTGGAAAGCAGATGACTTGTCTACTTTTACAGGTTCACAGCTGGAGAGGAGTTTTGCCTGAGGATAAATCATAACTCAAATGTCACCACACTTTAGATTTAGATGATACTTCACTGAAACTTAGAGTTGGCCATAAAATGATTTAAGATTTGAGGACATGCATTAGATAAATGTACTTTGTGAGAGAACATGAATTTGGGGATTGCAGAGGACAAAAAAATTATCCTTCCCATATCATATGTTCAAGTTTCACGCTCCAGAACTTGAGAATGTAACTATTCATCTAAGTAAGGTCTTTAAAATCATAATAAAAGAGAGACCTTTCCTGGTAGGATACTAATTCTATACAACTGGCATCCAGAGAAGGCAGAAAGACCATGAAATACATAATCACAGAGAAGGCCATATGAGGACAGAAATAGGAGGTAGCCATCTGCAAGCCAAGGACAGAGGCCTCAGGAGAAACCAAACCTGCTGACACATTGATCTTGGAACTGAAGCTTCAAGAACTGTGAGAAAATAAATTTCCAGTGTTAAGCCACCCTGTCTGTGGTATTTTGTTAGAGCAGCTCTAGCAAACAAAGATAATTGGCACCTGAAGAAAAAAATAAATTTATATCTTCTGAGTCACAGATTCTTCTTCAAACAGCATGATTCTGTATTTCAACAATTTTCACAAATTATCAGGAAACCCAGGAGGTAGAAATACAGAAATTAAAAACTTCAGAATATAGAATAGTCCGCCCACAAGCCATTTATATTTGAATTTGTTTTCTTGACTTTTTAAAGACAGACAAGACGAGCTTTAACAGTGATCAATCATTTCCTGGGGGCGTAGCTGCATGAGTAGTCCTGCATCAAATCTCCCAAATGTACAGAATTTCCCCGATGTCAGAACTGGCAACTGTTAAAGCTTATTCTGTTCTGAAGAATATGTCAGAAAGAGATCTGATACAGGGTGCTGTGAAATTCCCTAAGAAAAGTAATCCTCCAAAAGCACAACTTTTTTTTCTCACTTTTTGGTTCCGCCAAACTTTGTTTACCAAGTTTTATTTCAACCAACTGAACAGTTATGGCTTGATTCATAGCTCCAAGTGGAACTACTGTTAAGTTTCTTTTGCACTGATTAGTGTCTTCCAGATGCCTAAAAACCCACAATGAATTCACAATGTACTGGGAATCCCAGTGGGGATTCTTTATGGGTGGGAACATGCTGATCTCCACCTTCACTGTGCTGTCTCTATGCTGCAGGCTCAGACACTCAGAGTCCCTTCGTGGGCATTATTCTGACTCAGAATGAACGACTGCTCTGATTAGGCTTAAATTAGCTTATCTGAGATTTACTTTTTCCATAGGAAACATCCATTTGCTCTCTTATAAATTGCAGTTTCCGTTTATCAGTCACTCTGCCTTACCATAGATCTGAGCTGAACTGCCTATGAGCCTGAACTATGGCTTACTCCAGAGCATTAACCAGTCACCTAAGATGCTCATCATTGAGGTGTGACTCGATCAGTCTCTCTAACAGGCTCCACCACTAAAATAAATAAGCAATCTGTTAAAATAAATGGAGCTATATCTTACTCAAACTGTTATCCGCATCTACTAAGAAGAATCTAAGGGCATAAACTCTGTTGTGGAGTAGTTCTGTGTGGTTAAAATTTACTAGACACTATGCCTGAGGATATAATGCAGGCTAGCACCATGACCCCCACTATCCAGTTGAAATTCACAATTTTACTTGACAGTAAAAAGTAATATATGATGAACTCTTGATTCTAAAGAAGGAACAGACCCAAGTTTTATCACAGACTTGGTCAGTTTTTTAACTAATAAGAATGGGTAAGCAGAGTGAAAATGCAGAGAAAAGCATGAAGCTGGGTTAAAAGAGAAACATGCTCTCTAAAAGAGTACACTCTTTTGTTGAATTACTTTTTTCCTCCTTACACTAAGACATGCAGCTGGTCTATGAGTGCTTGAGAGATCAATAATCAAAGGAAAGAATGCTTTCAATGCCAAAAGCTTTTGAAATAAGAAGAGAGAGAAGAAAACAAATGGAGAAGTAGAGGCAGTTCTATTTTTAAATGTTTCATAAACACCACCTATTCAATGGGGGCTGACTGCCATTTTAAAAAAGAAATGTAAGAAAAATATCAATAAAAATCATACCAAAAAGTCTTTGCATTGCATTCTCTAAAACATACAGCTTCTCCAACTGCCTTCTGTTTGAAATAGCTGTCCTAAGTATTTCTAAGTATACAGATGCAATTTAGTGCATACTTTCTAGTTATTCTGTGTCTTTTGTTTCTGCTGGACTCAGGGCTGTACATATATCCCTCTGGGTTAATATCTCGCTGTCAAGGATGGTGCCCGTAGGGAGGTTCAGTCCCTTCCTTCAGAAGTTCTTTCAGATCATACCCCTCACTGTCAAAAAATGCTGGCATCTTCTATAGTTTTTTATTCTCTTTTATGTATCTTCTTTTTTATTGTTTTTTTTCTTCTTCTTTATATGTTTTCCCTCTCTCTCCTCCTGCTGTTCTTATTATCTCTAGTCCCACAGGTTCCCAGCTGTAGTTCTCTTTGTTTTCTATGTTTGACTGGTAGTTTCTTTGACTCCATCTCAGTATCTCTAGGATTCTCTTTCAGCACTTGCTTTCCCTCTAATCAATGCCTTTCTTGTTTAAAGCTGTGGTGGTCTTCAGTTTGTCCCGTGGGCTATTCACCTTATTATGACAAGAAGGATGAATTGTCTTCTGCTTTTCCAGCAGACCTAAAGTGCTTCCATCCATCAGCCTAGCGATGATTTCATATATTTAGGCTGTCAGTGGTCAGAATGGTACTAAATAAACAGTACTTGAGTGAAAAGTCTCCACGAGATTACTCTTATTCTCTGAGGAGCCCCTATCTTAGCTGGCAGTCTCTGACAACAGAGAAATCGCAGGGTGATCAATTTCATTGGCATTACCTTAAATTCTCAAGTACTCACTGAAAATGTAAACATTTCACTATTATCAAAGTTTCAGTAGGAAGTATGTATTTTTACATATTCATATTCATTTAGAAATACAATAAAAGCAAATAAAGTGTATTTGCTTTTATGCAAACTAGTATAACTTCATCCCTGCATATTTTTGCATTTGTAGCTCTAAGAAGTCTCTATCATGACATATATAATATGAACTGACTCAAAACTATACAGTATTGTTATGTCTCCTAAATACCAAATTTTGAGTTGAGATACTTTATTTATTTGTTCAAATTCCCAAGTAAATGCCGATCTAGGTCAATGATTTCTGCAAAGCAACTCAGTTCTGTATATCCTGTTTTCATCTGGGTAAATATCCAGCTATTAAATAATAATTACTTAAGTCATAATCCCTGCCTCTTTTTTTATGAATTTCTACTCTTGTCCCTGTCTGGCCCTAAAATCAAGTGAATTTACTTGCTTGACCCTGTAGAAACATCAGACAGGAGAGGTAGCACTGCTGTATCACCATTGTGGAGCACCGAAGTCTGATTCCATTACATGACTAAGTTCCGGCCTGACCTGTAATTTATTCCCATCTTGTGTGTACATTCACGTGACATGAGAAAATACCCAGCAAGTCAATCATGTGACCTATCCCTCTTTACTGACCACCTCTTCCATAAATGCTGAATTCCAAGAGGCAAATCGAGTAACCTCTGTACTGGGAGCACAGAGGGCCAGACACCTCCTGGTTCCTTTCTTATATGCTAATTGGAGTATTACTGGTGAGACTCCAGCCTTCAACATATAGTGGTCATTCATTTTGATGCACCAAGTACCAAAATTCCCAGGATATATAAGCCTAGTGCCAGCAGGTCAGTCACTTGTAACTTGTCTTCCCATTGCTCATTGATTTGCTCAAGCAGGTGACAGTAATATCTCTATTCGTTGGGAATAAGGTCCATTATTGTTACTGTTTTTGACATATCGAATATACCACAGGTAGCTTACGAAGCTCTTTGGTGGCTCTGGATTCATCCCAGAGGCCCAGTCCTTTTCTATGTCAGAACATCAAATATTCAGGGCCCACGGGGCAGAGCCTAGGTGTAGAGAAGCCTGTCTCCTGTCTACTGTCGCAGTCAGTCCCCAAAGCCACACCTGAAACACCTCAAGGGGCAGTAGCAGGTCAGTACAAAGTGAAAATGTATAACATCATTTTAAAACAATTGGAATTCAAGACAAAGTACTATCTCAAGTGTTTCCTTACTGTTGACTTTTTTGTGACTGCAGAAGCAACATGTCACTCCCAGAGGTGTACTGCCAGTGCCTAGCTTTCTGAGCTCAGACCTCCACCTGGTATTTGACCTAAGAACACCTCTCACGTATTCTTTTTGTTTTATCTCCTCCACTTCATCATCTGGACTTGACATGCACATGAGACTGTTTAATCAGGAACCAAACTTCCTTGAATGATATAATAGAGCTAAATTAATACATTTCTTCTAGATTTAGAAAAGGCTTTCCGAACCCTGTCACTTAAGCATATGGCCTATTTCTAGTGGAGGTTAATTGTGATCCTCTTAACTCTAGAAAAGTTTTCCACTGTCTTAAGAATAAATAAGATTGTTCTTAATTAAAACAGAATAATTAAAATTGAGAGTATTACCAATACTAGAATTTTTACCAGAAAAAAAAAATCTGTATAGGAGAAAACTATGAATAGAGGTTGTACAGAAAACATCTAATTACAGAGCATCTGGTTGTTATCATATGAATCAATCTCTCAATCTGTGAGTACCCCTGTTTGTTCCTTGAAACACCAGGGCTCTACACTATTCTTAGCTCACAGATAGGCCCTCATTTTGGCACACTGGCTTTATAATACACATTCATATGAATTTCCCATGTTCATACAATAAAATTTGTCCTTTTCTCCTACTAATCTGTTTGATATTAATTTGATTATTTAACCAGCTTGAGAATATTCAGGAGGGGTAAGGAGAAGCTTCCTCTTCACCCCTTTCCCTTCAGAAGTAAAAAAATAGAAGTTTGGTAACATGCGTGCGTCATGTATGCATGAAAGAAATGGGGAAACAAGTAACTCCCTGAGGTACTCTGAACCACCAGCTTACATGCCATCTTTAGCTATAGACTAAAACCTAAAGAAAGATGGCCGTAAGAATGGGGGTGCTAACGTTATATGAAATGGACAAGGAAAGTATGGTAAATAAAACAAAGGTTTGTTAGCAGACATAGGTTTGTACTTTCTATGACACTGTGGCAACTTATAATCATCCCTCTTTTCATGGTATGTAACCCTTTCAAAAACAGAGTTTTTATGCATTTTTTTCTTTTTTTTAATTTTTATTATACAATGTGAGATATACAATTACAAGGATGCTCATAATTGGGTCTCTACCATACAGTGTTCTAGCACCCAACCCTCCACCAGTGCCAAATTCCCATCACCCAAATCCCAAATGCACCCCCCACACAAACCCTGCTTGCCCCTATTGCAGGCACATTTTATCTCTCTATCTCTTTGTCTCTGACCCTGTATTTCTCTCTCTCTTCTCTTATACTTTGTGGCTTGCCGTACAGATATTAATAATCTATGAATGTCTCTATGTGCATATTCAATAGTGAGTTCAAGTGTGACATCATAATTCCTCATTCCCCATAACCTCTCCTGTTTGTTGCAACTAGAATTATCATTACAGGGTCCAGAGTGGTAACATAGTGAGTAGGACATTTGCCTTGCATGCAGATGACCTGGGTTCAATCCCGGCATCCCATATGGTCCCCCAAGCACCGCCAGGAATAATTCCTGAGTGCAGAGCCAGAAGTAACCACTGAGCATTGCTGGGTGTGACCCAAAAAAAAAAAATATATAAAGTGATCATTACAGTGTCACTTGTATCACTTGAATCCGTTATTCATCAATTTGCTCGAGCAGGGGCCAGTAACATTTCCATTGGATCCTATCACGTGCCAATGTAGCCCAATGGCATCTGGTTGATTCAGGAATATGAAGAGCATCAAACCATTCCTTCAGGGTCTTGACAAGGAAGTCTGACCATCATGTAGGTGGGTGGCCACGTGATCTTTTGACATCCCGTGGGATCCATTCGTAAATTTGGTAATGGCTCTAGTCCAGCGGTTGTCTCCAAATCGCATTACATGTCCAGCCCATCTGATTTTCGGTGCCTTAGCAAAAGAGACAGCGTCCCTGATTCTGGAATAGTGATGGAGGTCAGAACTCCAAATTCCTTCTCTCACTTGAGTGAGGCGTGATATTCCAAGCATAGCTCTTTCGATGCCTCTCTGGGAGACCTGAAAAGCATTCTCATCCTGCTTTTCGTAGGGCCCAGGTCTCTGAGGCATATGTTAATGCAGGGAGAATGGTGGAATCACAGAGATGTGCCTGGAGCCGGAGGTTCTTTGTCCTTTTAGCTATTTCTTCGATGCCTTTGAAGGCATTCCATGCTGCTCTCTTCCTCCTGCGCAGCTCAGGTTTTAGGTCGTTCATCATGTTGACTTCTCGACCTAGGTACACATAACTGCTGCATTCAGAGATGTTTGTTCCATTGAGAGTGAATGGCACCTCTGGAACTAGCTCATTTTTCATGACAGTGTATAAATGTGAAAGATCTTGGGAAGGACCTCGTCCTAAAATCTGTTATAGTCTGGGGTTTGAGCAATAGTCCAGCAGGTAGGCCATTTGCCTTCCACGTGGCCAACCCGGGTTCAATCCCCCAGCATCCCATATGGTCCTCCGAGCACTGCCAGGAATAATTCCTAACTATAGAGCCAGGAGTAACCCTAAGCATCTCCGGGTGTGACCCAAATAGAAAAAAAAAATCTGTTATAGTCTAAGATTATTGCGTGGCCGCAGAAGGGCCGCATACAAACACAACTATGGATCTGGAGTATGTCATCTGGCAGTTGGCTGTGGTGGCTGGGAGATCTGGGCCACACCCACCGACATGGAGTCTGAGGAATGGGTGGAGGGACCCAAATCCCCGCTCTAAGTCCGGCCAGCATGGGCGCCTGTATGCTGAGCAAGCCCTCTGAGCTATGTAGGACATGGCCAGGGGCTGGCCGAGTCTTTACTGTTCCCCAGGAACTTCATGGGCCACTCCACAAGAGGCCAGGCTGCACAGCTGTGGATCTGGAGTGTCCATCTTCCAGTAGTTGGTTGTGGTGGCTGGGAGCTTAGTGCCACGCCTACCAACATGGAGTCTGAGGAATGGGTAGGGGGCCCAAATCCCCGCTCCAAGTCTGGCCAGGCTCGGCCAGCCCCTGGCCATGTCCTACATAGCTCCTAGGACTTGCTCAGCATGCAGGCGGCCACGCTGGTCAAATTGGAGCAGGGATTTGGGCCTCTTCACCCATTCCTCAGACTGTATTTTTGGGGGGGTCTTCAAAAGTGTGCTTTGGGGGGATAGTGGGACTCTCTCAGGGATACTCCCCCACCCAGTTCGTAATTTAATGATGTGGTCCCAGAGACCACCAGGACCAAATCATAGTGCTTAGGGCTCCAGACACATATGCAGCAGTGCTCCATACCACACTCAGAGCCAGCACC
This sequence comes from Cryptotis parvus, assembly GCA_021461705.1. Classification (NCBI taxonomy): domain Eukaryota; kingdom Metazoa; phylum Chordata; class Mammalia; order Eulipotyphla; family Soricidae; genus Cryptotis; species Cryptotis parvus. The sequence goes on along the minus strand of JAJIBD010022334.1, from coordinate 36,540 downwards.
AGGCCAAGGGTCAACTCCTCTTACTCCTACAAGGTTAAAACTGTTTTTCTCACCATTAACATAGGTACTTTTTTTATAAAGAGAGGAGACAATATTTAAGGCAGTCACTGAGTATTTTGCCAAAGAAAAGAAAAAACAAACCAATAATGAAATTATCCCAAAGATTTTACTGGAGTAGCCCCAATAGGCAGGCATATTTTAGATATGGTAAATGTCTAAATAAACAGAATAGTGCCTAATCCAGAACATATATTACCAATGAAATTTATTTACAACATACATTTGGAAAATGAGTTAAGCAATTTGAGAAAGTGAGATAGGAGAATACAAAACATATGAAAGAAGTACTCCAAGGAGAGAGAAGAGCAAGGACAGAAGGTTTGGAATAAGGAAATGCTAAAAATGGGCAGTAAATAGAAAGCAGATGAAAGTGAGAAGTTAGCTGAATGGAAAGCTTAGATAATAAGTGAAGTTTTTATCACTTATTATTTAAGTGAGTGAAATTTTTATCACTTATTTAAGTGATATATATTAAAATGATATATAAATAATATATAAGTGATATATCAGTGATATATAAGTGAAATATAAGTGATATAAGTGATTATTTAAGTGATATATATATTTTAAGTGATATATAAGTGATAGATATTTTATCACTGATTATTTAGAAATAATGGTGAAATCAGATTTTGAAAAAACATTTTTGGTTACTATAAAGACACATTTTATTTTGAATGAGAAGAAAGAACATTAGTAATATAAACTGAATTTTTTAGAAGATACTTTTAGACTATAGGAGAGCTAGTCATAAAAAGATGCTCAGATAGCTTATAGAACATAGAAATGACAAGTCCAGGCATGTTCACTATTTACAAATATCTTAGGATTGCTCACACTGCCATTTTAGTCATTAAAGTGAAAATATACATATAAAGTTTCATAAATACCAAAGATTACATATATAACAGCTGATAAGAATCTACACCAAGCCACCAAAATTCCAAGCTAATTTTGATTTTTATTTGACCACATCTAGTGGTAGTCAAGACTTACTCCTGGTAGGGCTTGGGGACTGTGTAGGTGCTGAAAATCAAACCAGCATCTGGCTGGTCAAAAGTAAGGGAAACATCCTATCCGCTGTAATAGCCCTCCCGCCCTTTTAAGCTAATTTTTCATTTATTTTCAGCTTGGCATCCACACCTGTTGGTGCTCAGGGCTTATCCCTGGCTCTGTTCTCATATTTTACTTCTGGTTGTGCCAGGGGGACCATATGGAGTGCCGGAATCAAAACTGGATCAGTGCGTGCAAGACAAACACCCTACACACTGTACTACTGCCACAGCTCTAAACAAAATTTTTTAAACTTGAAAAAGTTATTGCAAGACGTAAGCAAGATCTTCAGTGTTATTTAGAGGGGGGGTAGTGCCAAGAGCATTTCTCAACAGTATTCATTGCCTTTCTTGGCCCAGTACTGCACCACATTTCCTAGCAGTTGAAAATAGTGCCACCCAACTTCTTCCTCTTCTGTTTCTCTTATCATTCATCATCAGCATAAGTACAACAGAAACATTCAAGATCTAGAAAGACCCTAGAAGATGGCAGATATTCAAGGGAGTATAAGGACAGGTCAACTCTGATTTCATGTGATGCAAGAAATACTTAAATTACTAAGTCCTTTTACTTGTTTATCAAATGTATAAAAATTAACTAATACAGTGAGTTGCAATAAATGTTAAATATCAATAATAAATTGTTTAGCCCAAGAAAATTATGTTGACTGATGATTTAGTCAGCAAATATTCAGGTTTCCACATTCCCTATGTAATTGTCTTCTATACTACGCATTAGGTCATCAAATTAATTATATATAAGAAACCATTATCACCTCAAAATGTAAAGCACACTATTACAGAATAGGAAGAGAGATCTTGTCAAAAACTGTCTTTTTTTTTTGTTTATTTGTTATCCCATTGTCTTCATGGAAGAGTCTATTCATCTCTGTATTTTTTCCCCTTTTTTTAAATTAAACTTTAAGCACTGTGATTTACAGAGTACAAAGTTTTTCACAATACAGTTGTTAAAAACTTTCATTGTTCAACCCCAATCCCTCCACCAGTGTGCTCCCACCACCACCAAAGACCCTCATTGCCCAACCACCCCCTGTCCCCAGGCCCGCTCCCTTAGCCGGCATTAATTGTACTATTACAGCACATATGTGGTAGTGATATTGACACAGTCGCAACCTTTTTCTGGTTGTTACGTGTGAATTTGGCCTATCTGTGTTTTTTTAAATATATTTTATTATACCACCATGAGATAAACAATTACAAAAATGTTCATGTTTGGGTTGTTTTGGCCATACAGTGTTCCAGTACCCACCCCTCCACCAGTGCCCATTTCCCACCACCAATGACCCCGATTCCCTCCCCCTCCCTAGCCTGCCACTATGGCAGGTTCTTTATCTCTTTTCTCTCTTTCTCTTTCTCTCTCTTTCCTCTCCTCCTTCTCTTACAATTGTGGATTGTAATACATATACTTAGAGGTTATCATGTATATCTTTTGCCTGTATTTAATGTTCAGTTCTACGTGGGTAATAGCATTTTTGACACTTATTGGCACACTGTTTCCTTTTCGATCTTAGCTAACCTCTGACTCCCACACATTTGTGATAATTTCCACCTTTGATAAGACCTCCTGACCCACGAAAAACTCAGTCTTTAAGCCATATTATAATGACCATAAGCAGCAAAGCATATTGCTTTGGTTTTCTACATAATTATCATTTTATTTGTTTTTAGTGAAGCATAGTAGTTCCCAATGCATACCCCACACACACACACACATACACCTGGCAGGTCTCATCTGGTGATAGTGGTTACTCCTAGTTCTGCACTTGGGCTTCTCAGAGACCATATGGTATCCTGTTAGGCCACATACAAGGCAAATGCCCAATCCATTTACTATTGCTCTGGCCCAAAGCATGGTTGTTTTATTGGAATTTACTTAGAAAGATGTGAGGGGAGAGAAAAAAGAAAGCATGTGTTGAAGAAAGAACACGAGTTTCTCCAAAATGGAAAAAGCAGAGATAGAGAGATAAGCAAGCTACATATTCAGGGAGGAACACAGGGTTGAAGAGCAAGCTTTGTTTTCTCTTTTAAACTTAAATATAATATGAAACAAATAAGAGATTATGCATCACTGCATAAATCAGATTCACTATTTGATCTATTGATTCAGGTTTTCTGGTACTTTAAAGTTTATATCATAATTAAATCACAAAAAGTAAATATTTCCAGCTATCCTATCTAAGCACTTTGTGGACAGTGGTTGGCATTTTCAATTAGCAATATGATAATTACTAGCTGAGAATTTGCTTAATTTCTCCAAAATAAACCAAACTTTTTTTCTCATACCATTCTTCTTGTTTAATTGGAATCTAACATTAGGAAAGAACTCTTTAATATTCAAGAAGTATATCTCAAATAGCATCATGTCATGAATATTCCCTACTGTCAAGTCATACTTCTGTTTTGACCTTGTTGTCATTGTTTTGTTACATAAATTATTCAGCCTGGTATGTCTTATAGATTAAATACCCTAGAAACAAATTAAAAAGCATCCCAGTGGCTTAGAAATGTCAAGTAAGTCTTCTTTTCTTCCAATAGTTCTTGTAGAGTGGGATAGTGAAAAATAACCCCACCAAATAGCAAGATGATTTGTTTAGAAATCAAATCGCCAAGTGAAACATGCTTCTCTTTAAAATAATCTTAAAACTTATCTCTCACTGTTGAATTCAAACAAGCATATGCAATATGCCTACTGGTATATGGAGAAGAAAAGGCAATACATCTGGAGAAAAAGTACAGCATGTAGCATACTTCCTTTGCAAAGGGCCAACTCTTGTTCAATCCCCAGCACACTATGTGGTTGTCAGAGCACAGCCAGGAATGATTCCTGACAAGGAAGTCCTAAGCATCACTGGGTCTGGTCCAACAAAACAATGTGTAAATAAGCAGTTAATATGTTCCAGTACCACTCATCTTATTACTATTATCAAGACTGTGAGCTTGTCTTCAGAAACTCTTGAGCTCATTCGCCAACGTGGCAAGGCGCGAGCCTCAGGAGACCTAATGCTAACGTCCAAGCTTGCTAAACAGTGCAGAGAAGCGATAAAAGCAGACCTCAAAGACAGAAGAGCAGAAATACTGGAAGATGCAGCAGAAGCCGGGAAAAGTATTCGCACTGCCCGCCTGTCCTTCGCCAACTATAAGACCAAGATGACTGCCCTCCGATGCCCTGATGGATCTATCACATCTTCCAGAAAGGCAATGGAGAAGATTATCCAGGACTTCTACTCAAATCTCTTTGATAGCCACATCCACCTGCCCACATACCAAATTCCACAGGATGGATATGTCATTCCCAACGTTCTCCCTTCTGAAATCCGGCATGCCATCTCATCGGTAAAGAAGGGAACAGCATCAGGACCAGACAAAGTCAGACCCGAACACCTGAAGAATCTGCCGTTGGTACTCATCAATACACTAGCTCGGCTCTTCACACGCTACCTGTCCGAATGCAAGGTGCCCTCCCAATGGAAAACCAGCAGGACAGTTCTACTGTTCAAGAAGGGAGACATTCATGACATCGGCAACTATCGCCCCATCTGCCTGTTGTCTGTCATCTACAAGCTGTTTACACGAGTCATCCTGAACAGGATTAGCAGAACACTAGATGAAGGTCAACCATGCGAGCAAGCAGGTTTCCGGAAAGGATTCAGCACAATCGACCATATCCACACAGTAACCAAGCTCATTGAGGTTTGTAGGGAGTACAAGATGCCACTCTGTCTCACGTTCATTGATTTACAGAAAGCTTTTTGATTCTGTGGAGACTGAAGCAGTCATCGAAGCCCTAGTCAAACAGGGTGTTCAAACCCAATACATCAAGATCCTTCGTGAGCTGTATTACGGATTCACCACCAGGATCTCACCATTCTACAAAGAAGTGATCATTGATGTCAAGAGAGGGGTTCGACAGGGTGATACCATCTCACCAAAACTCTTCAGTGCCACCCTCGAGAACATCATGGAGACAATTAGAATGGGAAGGAATGGGAGTGAAGATAGATGGTCGGCAACTACACCACCTCCGCTTCGCTGATGACATCGTTCTAATAACACCAAACATTAGCCAAGCGGCACAAATGCTGGCTGACTTTGACCGAGAATGTGGAAAGGTAGGTCTACAGCTGAATCTGAAGAAAACTATGTTCATGAGAAATGAACTAGTTCCAGAGGCCCCATTCACTCTCAATGGAACAAACATCTCTGAATGCAGCAGTTATGTGTACCTAGGTCGAGAAGTCAACATGATGAACGACCTAAAACCTGAGCTGCACAGGAGGAAGAGAGGCGGCATGGAATGCCTTCAAAGGCATCGAAGAAATAGCTAAAAGGACAAAGAACCTCCGGCTCCGAAGCACATCTCTTCGACTCCACCATTCTCCCTGCATTAACATACGCCTCAGAGACCTGGGCCCTACGAAAGCAGGATGAGAATGCTATCCGGGTCTCCCAGAGAGGCATCGAAAGAGCTATGCTTGGAATATCACGTCTCACTCAAGTGAGAGAAGGAATCCGGAGTTCTGACCTCCGTCGCTATTCCAGAATCCGGGACGCTGTCTCGTTTGCCAAGGCATCGAAAATCAGATGGGCTGGACATGTAATGCGATTTGGAGACAACCGCTGGACTAGAGCCGTTACCGACTGGATCCCACGGGATGTCAAAAGATCACGTGGCCGCCCACCTACAAGATGGTCAGACTTCCTTGTTAAGACCCTGAAGGAACGGTTTGAGGCTCTTCATATTCCTGAATCAACCAGATGCCATTGGGCTACATTGGCACGTGATAGGGTCCAATGGAAATGTTACTGGCGCCCGCTCGAGCAAATCGATGAATAACGGGATTCAAGTGATCAAGTGATCAAGTGAGCTTAAAAAAAGATATATTTTGACCAGAAGGAAGCCTGCTTAAGCATATTTTGCTCACAGAATTGCTATAATACAGTTCAGTTTCTGAACATATTTTTCCCAAAGTATAATGGGCTAATATATGGCAATTCTTAGACTGCAAGTTTTTACCTAAGATGCTAAATGACTGGTGATGGCAACAAGTCTAAAAAGGTTCCTTTGTTGAACCAAAGGCTCATTCATTAATTACATTTAAAAAACTTTATTAAGCAGCTAATCTGACATTAGGTACTGAGATTCAAATGTAAAAAGACAATATCCCTTGAGAAGCCATTAACATTCCTGTAACATTTTCATCATGCCAGAAGCTATTCTGAGAAAGTCTTAAATTTACAGGTATTAATTCATTTAATTCTCATAACAACCCTGTGATGGGGTCTTATTATCATACTTAATTTATAAATGATAAACTAAAACCCAGAGAGATTTAAAAAATTGCCAGATCACATAGACAGCAAATGAAAAGGAGCTTTAATGTAGCACCATGACACCAAACTTCACGTTTCATGTCACGCCTCCTTTTAAGGAGACTTCGAAGCCCAAGCAGTCTGCCTAGAGTGACCAATTAAGAAAACAAAAGCTCGTTTCAGAGGGTCAAGGTACAGGCACACCATAGTGCAGGGATACTGTAGTCAAGCAAGACTTTCCAAGTTTTAATAATTTTGTAATTTACAAATATGAATCTTTATATTTTAAGGACTAACTGAATATGCTAGTTAGAGCATGAATGAATTGATCTTATATGTGTGATTTGTTCCAAGTTTATAAGATAATCTGTTTTAAACAGTCACACCATCTCACATGGAAAAGGCAAGTAGACTGCCCACTTCATAGGCCCACTCGGTCCTTTGCAAAAGCACAGTCTGAGGCAAAAATTGGCTACATGTTTTTATGTCAAACTATGTCTTTTCTTCACCAAGATGTACCCGCCCCCCAAACAAAAGTTAAATTAGGCCATGCTTTAGGGATGAATTCTTGAAAATAATTAAGCTCTTGAAACCAGTTTTACATGAAAATAAATTGACTTCAGGGCCCTTATCATTAGCTATATAGAAAATAACCAGTCAAATATTCTGACTCTCTTAAAATACTGTTGTTTTTGGTTTGTATGTAAGTTCAGTCTACTTTCAAATGACAAAATTATAAAGCCCGCTGGATTACTGTGGCTTCAATAAATATCCCTAATATATTCATGTTCTACCTTTCTTGTTTGTGAGCTCTATTGCATGCCCTGATAATTAGCAATCTGCATTATTTGATTCTTCCAAGAATGTGCTCCATTTTAAAGATGGCTAAGGGCATTTCTGATGTAGAGATACAGGCAAGGCAACAAGTTTGTTTTTCTTTTGCTTCACAAATAAACCTCCCTATTTAAGAATAATAATTACCATGGTAACCCTAACAGCTTAGAAACTGTTCAAGCATGCAGTTTCTAGGGAGAAAAGCCCTCAGCATTTCTGAAGCTTATTTAACCCTTCAAGATTCTGAGTCCATTTTTCTATGGCAGAGTCAATTTGGTTTAACCTTTCTGTCAAAGTAGATAAGAACCCTTTTCACTGTGAGCATTAGAAGGAGATGGAAATGAACAGAATGAGAAATAATATATTTAATAGTAATCTAATCTCATTTTTAAAAGTCCAAGCTAAATATGGCATTTGAAATAGCATTGAGCTCAGGCCTGGGCAACATTCTTGCACATCTTCACTTTGAGATTGGGGTGGCTGATGAGAAATGCAGTCAGTAAGCCATCAATGGGGCGCTCAAGCCCTGTGCCATTCAGTCTCCACTCCTCTTCCTCACTACATAAAATGCAGGTCATATCAAAATAAACAATCCTGATAACATTATTGGGCTGTAACTCTACCTCATGAGCAGAAGTCAGAGGCTAGATCAGGTCCTGAGTCCTCCCCGACTTCCTCTTACCTCATTATGCTTGATGACATTTCAGCCTACAGTACCATATTAGAGCCGAATCAAAGCCTGGAATATTTGCTACATAGACAGTTTGAGAAGCAAATCCGTACCTCCTAGAAGAGTACAAATCCGACTAAACAAACACAGAACTGGGTTTGCACAACTATATTAGAATAATGAGCTCTCATCTAATACACTATGCAAAATATCTTTTAAATTATTGGATAATTTTGCGAGCACTGCTTATTAGTTATAAGAAGTAATTCTCCTGCTGGATTCCGCTCCAGTAAAAATTGTATTCTGCCAGTGTATTTGGAAAAAAAATAGAATGATATCAGAGGAAGGAATGAAAATTATACTGTCCACATACAAGTGCATTCATCTTGTCTTCCAGCAAACCTAAGCTTGATTCATGAGCCTCCTTAGTTAATATCTCAGAATATATTTTTTCTCATTTATTATACTCCATTGTTTGCAATTTCATTATATAATTTACATTGTATTGTCTGTGAAGGGTATAGTTCATCTGGTGAATTTATTCTGTCACTAAAATTATTTCTCTTTACATGTCTATTAAAATTTTAATAAAATTTCCTCCAGTAGGCAAACCAGCAGTATATTCAGGGAATTGCTTGGTACATAATCTTCTTATTGAAGAATAAGGAGAAATGGAAGCCAAAGAATGAAAGAATCTGATCTGAGCACAGTGTTCTAACAAAGAACTTAAGATGATGATTAATGTTGCTACTATTACTATTTCTACTACTACTATCATTATCATCATCATTATTATTATATGAGCATATACTTTTTCTAAGTATGCTCTACAGAAGGAAAGGAAAACCTATTAGGAGGAATAGGCAGGCAATTTTTTCCTCACAACCCTTTTATCTTTCCATCAAATCTTGATGCTCATATAGGACAATAAGCCTCTGAAAATAATGGATTTTGGCCTTGGTAACTGAAGGCAAGAAGCAATATAACCATTGCCGGATCTTATGATGGGAATGAAATAAATTTCTGTCACTACTTTTTATCTTTTCCCCCAATCCTTTCATGCCTTCAATTCATTCTTCATTTTCCAGCCTTTAGCATTGCAGTTCATTATTTTTTCCCAAAAATGTTACACTAAGGTCTACAGCCAGAAGAAATGCTTGTAGTGAACCAAGCAAGATTCTTTTTTTCAAAGCTGCTTTAGGTAAGCTTTATGTGTTTCGCTAGTTTGGAACTGGGGAGCTAATATGACATTGATACCAATATACATCAATTTAATCTTGATGCTGAGATAAAGATGGTCTTATAATAGCACCTACCCCAAATGACCCAGATGTCCTTTTTGACTGGCATTCAATCCTTTCTGCATCCTTTTAGCCTTCTTACTAGCTTTTTGGAATTCATCTTTCCTTATCCAAAGATAATTTTTTAATTGTTTTAAACTTCACAAACTGAAAATATTCCAAGAATCAGGAGACATTTGGATAGTTTCAACATTGATTTTAACCTTCTACTGTATAATTTCAAAGAAAGTTTGAATTGTCATATATCCTATCATTCTCTCTGCGATGGACTTCCATTCTTGAGTATGATAGTACTTTTTACTCTGAAACTTCCTCTCTCAAAATTAAACTGCCCCAGGGAGGAAAGGGGTCTTAAGTTAGTTATCTATGCAGGCTGACATCAATCCCTGCATCTGAATTATTTTTTTGTTCTCTGACACTGCCACTTAAATTGAGTATAAAGGAAATAGAATGTTTTAATGGATGAAACTAGGAAGGCCACTGGTTAAAATAAATGCTGGACATTCTCAAGGGAAGGCATGGATTGGTGAAAAATCTCCATGACACTCATAAGGGATTATGGAGATGAAGTTTCAAACAAAGAGCAAAAAAGGTCAATGACAGAACTGAGATGAGCTTAATGAAGCTCACATTCTCTATCACCTGTTACCATATGGTATGTTAAGATTCTCTACAAAGCTCCTAGGAGTAGACAGTTAAGCCACTCTATCCTGGGTCTTTTAAACTCTATAGTCTTCTTATCACATCTTTAAAATAATTTCCAAAGTTACAAAACACTACATACACCGTGAAGTTTTGGTGTACAGCTTTGTATGACATAATATACTATATTATACTTATATGTCTCTCTATATATAATATGTCACCAAACTACCATAGGAGGTTTCTATTAAGTTTTTCTCCTGATTATACATATAATTAATGCCTCCCCACAACTAGAGATTTGATCATCCTAAATTTTTATCCACCCAAAGAGAGAGACAATAATCATACTCAGCTCCTACGTACTTTAATAATATTCTTCTCTAGGGTGATCATTTAACTTTCATCAATTATGTATTGAAGGGATGAAGAATGCATTGGAGTAAATGATATATTATGCTATAAAACATTTTACTCCTTTTCAAAGCATCAGGAACATTATAATATAAAAATTAGAAAATATACATTACAAAGAAAGGGAAAAATTGGGGTGGGGGAGGCATGGCCTTAGAATTATGTACCATTTTGCAACTTTACTGTCAATCTAAAATTAAGTGAAAATTTCCAGCAACTGGATGGAATTTGATTAACAATCTAACAAAAACACATGTCAAAAGTAAGAGTAATTGAAATATTAGAAGAAAAGGAGCTGGAGAGAGAGACCACAATGTGGGGTGAAAGGTAAGGAAAGATTACGTTTTTATGTGAATCACTTTATGTATATTTTATGTCATCTAGCTCAGTAGGAGTCTAGGTGATGAAAATGTATCCCTTGTGCTTCAGTTGCCCCCCCACACTAACAGGTATCCAATCCAACTCTCCTGCTATTTGGGTGATGTGAGTTTTTTCACTTTGACCTAAAAACTTTACTGTTCTTGTGAAACACTCTTGGCTGTGTTTAAATTTGTAAGGCAGTGAGTTCAAGGAAACTCCAGCTGAGGTGTACAACCCTCAGTGCTGTGATGGCTGCATTTTATATCAAATAGTCCTCTAATATTCTCTTTGACAAGAAGAATCCACATTCCTTCATGTTAAATTGTTAATGGCTTCCCTCGTCGTTGGAGTCTGGTTCTGATTTCATCATAATTTAGATTCCGTGTTTTATGTCAGTAAAATTGTCTAGAATAACATCACAGCCCTTGGCTAGAAGTGCTTGATGTGCCAAATAAACAAGCATAAATTCAACAAGGGCTTTTACTTTTTTCACTCACTCTTTCATTCTTTTCCTCTATACCTTGTTTGTGTACTCTTTTTCTCTTTAAAAAATTTTCCCATCATACCCATAATGTTTTTTGTTCTTTTGACATACCTCAGGTATAACCATGTTCATTTTTACTCTGACAGGTAATTGAAAGAGATGTCTCTGTTCTTAAAATTTCTTGGTGATATGTCCCATTATAGATCTTTTCATTGTTGTTCTATATAAAGGTTTTTCAACCTTTAGGAAAGGAGAGAACATTCAATACACCTCTCCGGTACTTATGCAGGAATTTTTTGTTTCTGTTTTGTCTCATTTTTAATGCTGATTATTCTGTTTAGACAGTAACTTTATTTGACTAGAGCATTACAAATTCCTCCACTTTTCATTACAAGTACCCATACTTCCGAGTAACCTTCTATAAAATGCAGCACAGATATTATCCCTTCCTCTTGATATACTCTCAAAGTCTGAAGTCACTTACAAGAAAAGATTTTATTCTTTAGATATCCTGGTAAGCATTAGAGTTGATATAGGGGACTCTAATAAATCTATGTTCTTCTAAAACACAGATTAACAATGCTCATTCTCAAAATGCTTAAGTCCATAATACCCTATCATGCAACAAAACAAAACCATAAATTTAAAATAAAGTTTTCCTGTTATTCTTTAAGTTTGTCTATTTGTGGTGGTTTGATATTTTGTCCCATAAAGCCACTTATATCCAGTTCCCCACCTCAGTTCATGTTCTGGGTTTTTCATTGTTGTTCACCCAGTACGTACATGTAAGATCACTACTGATTAATCCTGCACTTACCAGGAAGGTGTGGAGTGATGAGTACTAGCCTCAGATGAAATATCAAGAACACTTTCGGTTTATTCATTTAAAAAGGCAAATTTCTAAGGAAGGGGTTATTGACTTTTTTTTCTGAAAAAAGAGAAAAGAGACCAAACAAGTTTGGAAACTTCTGATTAATCCTATAAGTTGGGTGACTGGACATACCAGGATAGGCAGAGAGTAATGCAAAATTAGCATTATATAATATGAAACCATATATTAACAGTAATTTTCTATCACAAATAGACCAACTAGGAACTGTCCAAGGTTAACCGCAATGTTTCGTCACTTTGATATAATTATTAATTAGGCTGTGTTTCACTCTCAAAATATGCCCATTTGGGTCAATAGATTACATTAGTGATTCTCCAGTATTTGATTTCAAGAATTCTGGTTCCATTAAAAATTAATTAGAACCCCAAATAATTCTGTTTATGCATATCACAACTCTTATTGTTTACACGTTATACATTAAAACTGGGACACTTAAAATATTTATCAATTCATTTTGAAATAAAATAAATATATGCTTACATAAAAATATATTTTTACCAACTCTTTCAAAAACCTATTGGTGAGAAGGTGACATTGTTTTACATTTTTGGAACACTCTTTAGTATCTGGCCTAGAGAAGACAGCTGGTTCTCATGTTTGCTTTGAGATTCAATCTGTTATGATAGCACATGTTATATAACTTCTTGAGAACTTTCATGAGAAAATGAGTGAAAACAGCAAATAACATCTTAGCATTATTGCAGTAAGAGTTTTGACAAAACAGACTCCTTTCATACTCTGAACTTGGTGGATTATGTCCTCTGTTTATCCACCTACAAGAGAGGCTGTTCATAAGTTCTTCTGAACTGGAAGATCCACTGTGTCTTTCTGACTCTCTTCTCTGCTAAAATGTCATTTATATCATCCTTAGCTAGATGTTCCTTTTTTTCATTACTCTTGTTTTCATTTCTATGTAGTTGGCTTCCTACATAAAGTACTCTCTTAGCACAAGAAGACCAGGTCTATCTTTGCTATTCCTTTTATGGTTTTATAAGAGTGTTATGCTTCTTGAAAAGTAGGCAGAAGGACATACATGATAACCTCTAAATGTATGTATTGCAGGCCACATGGGTAAGAGAAGAGAGAGAGAGAGAGAGAGAGAGAGAGAGAAGCAAAACGTATCTGCCATAGAAGCAGGCTGGGGAGGGGGAGAATCAAGGGACATTGGTGGTGGGAAATGGGCACTGGTGGAGGGATGGGTGCTGGAGCAATGTATGACTGAAACCCAAATATGAATATTTTTGCAATTGTATATCTCATAGTGATATAATAAAAAACTAAAAAAGAAAAAGAAATAAAGAATTTTTTTAAAAAGTGGTAGGTGTCTTCTTTTAGCACTTTTTACACTTTCACATGGTAGCTGATGTCAACCTCTGTTTACTTTTCACACAGTCACATGATTTACAATTGGACTATACCTCCTGATACACCACCTTAGACTACTCAGCCATCTTGACTTCTCTGACACTTTTTTGTAGAGTTTTTACTCAGTATTGTTTATTCTACCACCAGAAAAGTCCTGAATTAGAATGAGGCTTAATAAATAGTTGATGTTCAAACTACTTATTAATTGAACCAACCTAGGACATGGATAACCTTCATCTCAATAACCAAGGCATCTACAGGTGACTTGGCAATGATGAGGCTATTGTCTATAACATAATAAAATGAAAGTTTTGATCTAAATCTCATCATTTAGTACAAGTGGAGATATAGACCTAATTAAAGTTATAAAGGCAGGGGCCAGAGTGATAGCACAGCGGTAGGGCATTTGCTTTGCATGCGGCCAACATGTGTGCAATCCCCAGCATCCCATATGGTCCCCGAGTACCTCCAGGAATAACTCCTGAGTGCAGAGCCAGGAGTAACCCCCTGAGCATTGCCGGGTGTGAGCCAAAAAGAAAAAAAAAAGTTATAAAGGCAGACTAAAAGCTGGAAAATCAGAAAGCCTTGTGTCTAATGAATATAATAAAGCAGCTTGGCTACAGCATGCGCATATATAACTTGTCTTACTTATATTACATGGTCTTGCAGTATAACCGCCAGTTAAATCTCCCTCTTCTGAATTTCTCCACCACTGACAATTTTATATCCCTACGATCCATTTCTTGCATTGTCCATAAACTATCTTTATTTCTCACTAGCTCTGTGACATCCTTCACTAGATGATAAACTTGAGAGTTTATATTTTGTAGCTTATAGTCTTTTAAAAATTTCCCTCTGCACTAGAGGTATATAGAATCAGCTCCTGCACACAGTAGGCACTGATGAACAAATATGTATAAAGAGGAGTAATACATTAGTAGAACATTAGGTTGTATCAAGTTTTCCTAAGTTTTAAAACATCAAAACAAAAAAATTGTTCTCTGAAACAATTTTTGAAGAGTTTGAAGAGAAAAAAATCTGTATTTGGAGTCCAGCCATGTATCCTGACCAGGACCCTTTGTGATGAATGCCTAACCTTTAGCAGCTTTGATACCCAGGGGTGTTCATGAGGGAACAGGGCTCCCACTCCACAGTACATTCTCAGCCTCAGGCTTTAGGCCATCTCATCCTCTTTGAGTTATGGGTCCCTGTTCTTTTACTCAGATTTATTAATTCAGACAGCGTCATAGAAGGCAGGTACAACACATAAATCAAATAACAGGCTCACGGGATAAGCTGCAAAATTATCATCGCCCCTTTACACACGACAATGTCAGAGTGAGGATATGTCTAATAGTTTAGAATCTTAAACCAGTTCACATGACTCATTGAGTGCCCACTGTTTAAACACAAGAAAAAGATAGGTTCATATATTTATATACCTAACAATAAATTTACAACAGAGTTGAACAATTGGAAGCATGTAATTCTATTTGTTACAAAATACTGCTTCAAGATTTCTTCTGATTAAATTGCCCAATTCAATGAGATTATATGTTTGCTATTGAGTATGGTGGCCTTAAGAACATTAAAGATAATTTTCTCCAACAATAACATTTCTTGCAGTGCTAGGAATTAAATAAGTGTCTCATGCATGAAAGGTAGGTAGTCTACTAATAAGTCATATCCTTGGTCTTTCACCAAAACCTTTAATTTTTAGCAGGGACAGAGCTATAGTAGAGTGGGTAGGGTGCTTGCCTTACATGCAGCTGACATGAGTTTGACCCCTGGCATCACATATAGTTCTTCAAGTACTCTCAGGGTTGATTCCTGAGTGGAGAGCCAGGAGTAATCCCTGAGCATCACCAGGTATGACCCAAAAATAAAACAAAATTTAACATTAAAGTTTCCTCAATGGATCTCCTCTGTTCAGAAAGCAGACAAGGGTATATGTCAACAATGAAATCTACTATTTTATACTAGCAGAATTTTAAATGATTGACATCAAAATAATTTCATATAAGTGTGATATAGAGAACTAGTTTATATCAAAGACATATGTTCCCAGCTACAATTGTAGAGCTATACTGGGAACTAATTGCCGAGATAGTATTTACAAGTTTGCAAGTACTATTTTACCTTGCCTCTGTATAAACAATGAAATATCACCAGGGATTTTGGACTGGGGTCAGAGAGATAGTACAGGGGATGAGGTATTCGCCTTGCATGGGGCTAAGTCTGTTCTATCCTTTGCACCTAGCATGGTTCCCTGGCTACTTTCAGGATTAATCCTTTAACAGAGAGTAAGTCCTGAGTACTTCCAGGCATAGCTCTACCAAGGATTTGACACAGTATAATTGCTTTGTGCTTTAAAATGCTTATATTTTCCTTACTCTATGATCTTTCTGTTGTTCCAGTGAAACCAACTGACATTTTTATCCTGGTAAAAATGAAATTTTATATTTTAATTTTTTTTTAATTTTAGGAAATTAACAAATTTAAATTTCCTAAATTTTTAAATTTAGGAAATTTTTAGATAAACTTGATCACTTGATCACTTGATATCCCATTATTTGTTGATTTGCTTGAGGGGGCGCCAGTAACATTTCCATCTGACCCTATCACGTGCCAGTGTAGCCCAATGGAATCTACTTGCTCCAGGAATATGAAGAGCCTCAAACTGTTCGTTCAGGAGCTATTATTCCCTTTATATTTCCATTCTCCTGAAAGGTAGAGATAACTTTTGAAATAATTATTGACTAAAAATTTTCACAGTTGTGCAGAGAAAAAAGGCCTGTGCCACTATAAAAGACTAAATTCCTGTACAGTGTCCACCCACATTTCTCCTCTCCCTGCCTGAGTAGTTCTTAGCATAATTATTCACATATTTCATTTTTTTTCCAGAAAAGATGCAACTTTAGCTTTGTATATTTCATCCCAAGAATTTTCTAAACACAGACTGATCTTCTTTCTTCTTACTTGTCCACAACTTTGGGTTTTAGTACCTCTTCTATTTGAGTTATTTCTGTTATAGAATGGTTCCAAATCACAAGTCTTGATTCTACCTATGGCATAAGTCAGTTTCTTCCATTTTTATTTTCAAACTTTTGAATTTACTGCACATATTTTGTGCTAAAACCTACAGACACTACTGTTTTTTGGTCCTTTTGCCAATTATTTTCCACTGGGATCATAATCTGTTATTATTATACTCATATAATAGCACTGATTTTTTTCAACTAAAGAGTTTCTCAAGAAATTCTTAGTAATTATGTCAAATGCTTAAAAATTATTCTACTGTTTTCTGGAATTTCTATTATGGTTTTACTACCAGTTCTCTTTCAAACAAAAACTGTAGTTGTTTTAACTCAGATTACAAAATTTGAAATTCATTCATTTGTTATGTCTTAAACTTAGATACAGATGTTTATTACTTAGTACCATCAAACATTGTTATTAATGATATAAAAGGATGGACATGGAGAAGATTATATTGAGTGAAATTAGTGAAATCTACAGAAGGAGAGAGACAGATACAGAATGACTGCATTTATTTGCATGACATAAATATATGTACATATTATGATACCAATATCCAAGGTCAAGTGAAACATGTATCAGGAGGTGTTGTCAAAGGTGAAATTATCACAAACATGTGGGAGTCAGAGGCTAGGTAAGACAGAAAATGGAACAGTGTGCTAACAATTGTCGAAAGTACTAATACCAACCTAGAACTGAGCATTAAATACAGGCAAAAAGATACACATGACAACACTTTAATATATGTTCTGTAATCCACAGTCTGGAAGGGAAGGAAAAGAGAAAGAGATAGAGAGAAAGGGAAAAAAATAAAGAACCTGCCATGGAAGCGGGCTGGGGAGGGGGAGGGAACCAGGGATGTTGGTGGTGGGAGATGGGCACTGGTGGAGTGATGGTGCTGGAACACTGTATGACCAAAACCCAAATATGAACATCTTTATAATTGTATATCTCATGGTGGTATAATAAAATCCTTAAAAAAGATATTTAATATTTGATGTCAAATTTAGGTGTCTGAGTTCCAGATTATTGCTTAAGTAAATATAGATAGTTGTAGATTACCAGTCTGTGACCACCAATAATTTCTCTCTTCCCATGATTAATTCTAGCTACGAAACAACATGCATGTTTTCAGTATAAAACAGTCTGAATTTTGTATTTTATTACTATATACTTACCTTATCTAATTAACAATATTTTATTCCTCTATGCTAAAATCACCTGTTTAAAAAAGTGAAGGTGTATATATGAGATGAAAGTAAGAAACTGCAAGGCTGGAGAGATAATACAGTGAGCAGAAAACATGCCCTGCACAAGCCAATTCAGGTTTGATCCCCAGCACCTAAAATGGGCCCCAAGACGTCCAAAAATGATCCCTGAGTACAGAACCAGGAGCAAGCCTTGAGTACCACCACGTGTGGCCTAACATCAGCACAACAAGAAAAAGTAGAATAAAAGAGCAGTTGAGTGATTTCCTTCCTCTGCTGTACTTTATATCTTTCTTAACGATGATGTCGTCTTTTATTAATAACCTTATTGATTGGATACACTACTCTTGGTTCACTTAGATGTGTACAGCCACTAAACTGATCACATAATGATCTTACCAAATATACGTGATTTTGATAGGTTCAGGTATCTCATTTTTTTATATGCCACTGGACTGGACATTTGTAGGTTATTATGTCAACTATTTATGTCCTTTTAAAGCTTCAATTCATTGAAAACTCTTTAGTATTATTATGTTGATTTAGTTAATGAAGTTTTAGGAGTCTGTAAGTTTAATGACAAAAAGAATGAAACAAATTCAAACATATACTTATCATTCCAAAGAAAAAGAGACTTTTTAAAAAAAATAAAATCACTATCATGATCTTTGACTAAACTTTACCTTACTTTCTTTCCCAAGACAATCTCATCCCACAGCATGTATTCACATAACAAAATTATTATTTGTAGTTATGCCAAGAGTTGTGCAACCATGGGAATTTGGGGAATAAAGGTCAGTAAGCTTCAATTCAAGTTATCCTGATTAGCACCTCCCAGACTTCCTTTTTCTTGCCTTTTTCAATATCAATGAATTTCTACCTCAAGAGATTTACCTGATTTCAGATCAAAACTCTGAAAAGGTTGATGTTGTAAAGCTTCTGGGGAGAGCTTAGGGTCTTTAAATTTGATGTCTTTCAAAGATTTTCTTGGGATCTAGAATTTCCCTTCAATGTGAAAGATACATTCCATAAACACAGGATTTTTCAACCTGATGGCTTACAGTTCTCAGTTTCTTTAGAACTATATTTTGTTCAAAAGCACATTTTGATTTTGGTTTTGGTTTTACATTTCAACCAGGATCACTAGTCTCTATTAGGCTCCCTTTTCAGTGTAAGCCATTTCAAAGTGTCCATGGGAAAGGAGAAAGCCTTTCTTTTTTTTAAAATTGCAATTCATAAGGGCAAATGAATACTGAAGCATGTAGATACTGTGAGTACAAGAGATATTTTTCAGCTGTTGCTTCAGGCCATCATAATATACTACTTGCCTTTGTGATCTTAGCAATCTTGTTTTTTATTACTTACTACTGCTGTTTATACACCTGTTTTCATGTGCTTTGCCAACTTGGTCAGAGCAACAACACACATTGCCTTTCTCATTTTTTCCAATATAAAAAATGGAGGTTCTGTCTCAATAATTCATATAAAGCAAGAATGACTTTCTACGTTCTCTCCTGAATCAAGGTACTAAAGAAGTGGTAAGCATGGCACAATAACTCAGTGGTTATCATAAACTGAAAAGTAATACCAAATATACCTTGTTCTTTTTCCTAAGAAGGTTCTTCGGATTATCCTTGGTGGTGCTGAGAGACCACTCCTATTTCTGTGCTCAGGGTTCATTCCTAGAAGTGCTTGGGGGACTATGTGGCCTGGGGTCAAACTTAGGGCTCCAGTATGCAAAGCATCTGCTCCAGCCCTTTGAACTATCTCTGCTGCACCTCAAAATTTATCTTCATTTCTCAAAAACAGACTCAGAACTTATATTTTAATAGTGTGTTAGGAGAGTTGCTGGACAGAAAATAGGGTGGGAGTGGTCAGGTCTGTTCAACGGGTTTAAAACATGGATGCAAACCTTAATACTTACAAGGTTCAGGCAGAAAATCAATGAGTAAAAGCAGCAAGACAGACCCAGCAGCAAGCACCACTGACTCTAGTCTTGTCAAAGGGGTGTTGCTAGTGCTTAGGGCTGGGTTGTCCACAGATGCTTTAAAGGAGAGCTGCAGGGCAGAGACGCTGCCTGCTCGCCCTATGCTAGGCTGACGGGGTGTCTTGGGGTGGGGGCAGGTTTTGCTCCTTGGCCTGCCCTCCCCAGATACTCAGAAGCCAAAAAACCTCATGCAACACAACCACAGTTATCCTCAAGGTTCGGTGTCCACAGCTGGACAGAGCCCGAAGCAAGAGAGAAGCTGAATTCAAGTCCAGACTCGGTGACTAGCCAACCAGGTTTTGTAGGGAGCTGGAGCTGGGGCCGCCTGCCCGGACTCTGGCTCCTTCCACAAAGGCCTGGCAACCCCTCCCAGAACTGCTGCTAAGGCTCTCCATCAGACACCAGGTACTCAGGTGCAGGGCGGAGCTGCTGCTACTGGGCGTCTTGAGGTGGGGGGCAGATTTGCTCCTTGGCCTGCCCTCCCCAGGTACTCAAAAGCCAGATAACCTTGATCAACACAATCAAAATCATCCTCAAGGTCCGGACTCCACTGCTGTACACAGTCTGTTCCCCATGGCACGTGGGGTATCTCAAAACCTGGTATACCACAAACATGTGGGAATCAGAGGTTAGGTAAGACAGAGAAGGAAATAGGGCAGGAGCCATAGGCCAGCGGGTAGGGTATTTGCCTTGCATGCGGCCGGCCTCTGCCAGCCTGGGTTCGATCTCCGGCATCCCATATGATCCCCTGAGCACCGCCAGGAGTAATTCCTGAGTGCAGAGCCAGGGAATTACTCCTAGTGGAGTAATTCCTCCCCCAAAAAAGCAAAAAAAAAAAAAAAAGACAGAGAATGGAACAGTGTGCTGAAGATACACATGATAACTTCTAAGTGTATGTATTACAATCCACAATGTGTAAGAAAGGAAGCGGGAAACAGAGAGAGAAAGAGAGAGAGAGACAGAGAGAGAGACAGAACGATAAAGAACCTGCAATAGAGGCAGACTAGAGGAAGGGGGAGGGTAGTGGGGACATTGGTGGTGGGAAATGGGCACCGGTGGAGGGATAGGTGCTGGAACACTGTATGTCTAAAACTCAAACATGAACATATTGTAATTGTATGTCTCACGATGGCATAATAAAACATTAATTTTAAAAAATTAAATAAAGGTCTTGGGTTTCAGTGTGTGTTCCAATTTCTTAAAATAATGTCAAGAATCTATTTTTTGTTAGGTTTTTTGTTTTTTTGGTATGGTTTGTGGGCAACACCCACCAATACTCAGAACCACACCTGGTAGGGCTTGGGGAACCATATAGGGTCCCAGAGATTGAGCCTGCTTTGTCATGTACAAGACAAAGGCAAATGCCTAGGCCATTCTACTACCACTTTGGTTCCTAGGAAGCTGTATTTTTGTTTTCTGAATGTGGGCCATCAATTAAAAATATTTTAAAATCTCTGTATACTTCAAAATGGAAAGGGATAAATTGATAGTTACCATGAGGATAAACTGGGCCTGTACATCATATTTCCAAACCTGTAGGCTAGGTGAGAAAATGAGTTTTTCTCAAATTAGAAGCGATTTTCAGTGTTTTGTTATGATTTCTTTCTTTTTTAACAGACTTTTTTTCCTGTTTTCTTGTGTATCACTTTTAAAGGGTTCAAGATAACATGAAATAAGTAGTTTATGTACCTGCATCTTATTAGCAGTATTATGCTTTTGCATTAGAAACAGCAGCATATCCCGATGTGCACATATGCTTGCAGGGGCCAGTGAGCAGAGGAAAGCAAGTCCTTACTGCTTTATAAATCCTAAAGCAAAAGAACTGCCTCAGAAGTAGTGACATTCAGGAGACACATGCATGAAGTTCAAAACACTCTATCACTTTGAAGGAAGGCCGTCAAATCTGAGTCTGCGTGGACGTGTGTGTTTATTTATAGTAGCAACCTTACAGCATTGGATATGCCCTGATTAGTTTGCACTGTACCGTGTCAATTTGTTCCATTGTGGAATTCAAAGTAGCTTTCTGTGTTGTTATTCCCTCTTCCTTTTAATTTTCATTTCAGAGATTTTCTAATTATGTGATGGTGACATTGCTTTTGCGTATGTGTGAAAATTTTCACTGAGCCCAAATAGGATGATTTTAAATATGTACAATTACAATTTATTCATATTTTTGTAAAGTATTAGATATTACATATGGCATTTATTCCGTGTCTCTTCCATTAAAATGAATGAAATTAGATGAACATTATCAGAATATTTTTGTACCTCAGTCAAATATGCATTCTTTGCCTAAGATGTGAGAAGAAGAAAGAATTGAGGCCTTGAGCTAGCTCATAGAGTTGGAGTGTATGCACTGTCTGATGAAGTTCCAAGCCTGATTACTGGCATCACATGGTTTCCCAAACACCACCAGGAACAATCCCTAGGCACCAAGCTAGGAGAAGTCCTACCACTGTTAGTGTAACCAAAAAAGAAAAAAAGGGAATTATATAAAATAAAACACCAGAAATAATAACAACATTGGCTACACAGATGTAATTAATTCTAAGAATTATTTGTTGGTTTTAGTTTAGCCTTTTAAAAACACAAAGCAATTGCTCTATCTGTTCAATTGTTTCCATTAAGTAACATTAGGGAAAATAATTATTCAAGTAAGTTTTATTTGATGCCTATTATTAAACCACTATATTCTGTTACTCTTCACAATTTTCGAAAGTCTAAGGACATCTTTATGTATCAAGTGAATATCTGATAATTAAAACATCCATCAATTTTAGAGGGTGCAAATTAGGTTAAATAACTGCTATTTAAAATAAATTATTAACTAAATTATCTTTTTCATGATATAAACTTAATGCTGCTAACTCTAATTTTATATTTTAAATCTGGCAATAATTGCATGGTAATTCTCCAGAACAGATTTATGATTCTGTTTTCATTTATTTTGCTTTTCCCTAGAATTGAGGTTACCAAACTTATTTGGCCTACTGTCCTCTTTTCAGAAAAAAAGGAAAATTTACTCAGTGCTCCTCTGTAAATATGCCTTCTTTTAATGAAAAAACAGAGTCTTCCAGTTATGGCTAAGACTATTATATTGCCCTCTTTCTCCCCAGTCTCCCCTCTTCCCCCATTGAACCAGAATCTTATGCCTGGGAGAAAGAGGCATTATCACATTCAGAAATGCCACAATCATTTTTACCCGTTTTTTCTGTTCTAGAGTCATAATACGTTTAAGTCTCTTATAAAACTTATATTTACTTTTTACTCAGTTACTGCAAAGAAGCCATTTAGCCCCTTCTTCTCAATAACAATTTGACCCAAATTGTCATTAATTTATTAATCAACATGCAGGAATATTTATTACCTAAAGTTAAGTGGATATGACAGTAAAAGTGGTAGTAGAAATAATTTGGTTCATACAAGCTAATATCGTTCATGCTGCAAATGATAGCTAGGATACAAAGAGTGTAAAGAAAAATATTAGCAAATCATTTATCTGGATAAGGTTTGGATCTGATTAAATATAACCATTATAACAACAAAAAAAGAGCACCCATAAACTCAATTATAAATAGGTAAATATTTCACGTGAAAAGTAAAGGGTCAAAAGAGCATTCTTCACAAAAATATAATTTTGAACCATTAATTATATTGTTACTGTGGTTTTTTATACAATGTGCTTTATCCATCTGAAAGTCCTTCTATTCACAGATTAGCATTTTTTAAAATTAAGGAGTACTGGGTACTCATCTGATAAAGGGTTAATATCCAAGATACAAGGCACTGGTAGAATTTCACAATAAAAAAATCCAACCCCAGAGGCCGGAGTGATAGCCCAGCGGGTAGGGCATTTGCCTTGCACGCGGCCAGCCTGCGCTGGCCCGGGTTCGATCCCTGGCATCCCATATGGTCCCCGAGCACTGCCAGGAGCAATTCCTGAGTGCAGAGCCAGGAGAAAACCCTGAGCACCGCCGGGTGTGACCCAAAAAAAAAAAAAAAAAAATCCAAACCCATTAAAAAAATGGGGAGATAAAATGAACAGAAACTTCCTCAAAGAAGAAATTGGAATGGTGCAAAGACATTAAAAAATGCTCTCATTCATTAATCATCATGGAAATGCAAATTACAACAACAATGAGTTATCATCTCATACCAAAGAGACTGGCACACATCCCGAAGAGAAAGAACAACCAGTTTTGGTGTAGATGCAGGGAGAAAGGGACTCTTATCCACTTTTTGGTGGGAGTGCCAACTGGTGTAGCCTTTTTTGGAAAACACTGAGTATATTCCTCCAAAAACTAGAAATAGAGCTCCCATTTGACCCAGCCATAGAACTCCTAGAAATATACCCTGGGGGTCCAAAAAACATACAGCAGAAGCACCATCTGCACTTCTATATCATTGCACCACTATTCACAATAGCCAGAATCTGGAAACAACCAGAGTGCCTGAGAACTGATGACTGGATAAAGAAACTATAGTACTTCTACATAATGGAATACTATGCAGCTGTTAGGAAAAATGAAGACATGAAATTTTCTTACAAATGGATGGACATGGAAAATATCATGCACAGTGAAATTAGTCAGAAGGGAAAGGGCAGATATAGAATGACCGATTCATCCATGGGATATAAAAAAGATATTGTGAGATTAATATCAAAGGGTAGGCAAAATAGGGTCCAGCAGGACTTGTTAAATTTTAGAATCTACCACAAGTGTGTAGGGGGCAGAGGTTAGGTAAGATAAAGAAGGGATAAGTCTGCCAATAACAGTTGGAAATGGTAATACTAAACTAGAAATGAGTATTGAAAGTAGATAAATGGATATGCATGATGACCCCTCAATGTAAGTATTGCAAACTGCAATAAACAAAAGAGAAGAGAGAGAGGGGGAGAAAGAGAAAGAGAGTTAGACAGAGACAGACACAGAGGCAGGCAGGGTGGAGTGGGTGAGGGAAACTTGAGACATTGGTGGTGGAAATTGTGCACTGGTGGAGTGATGGGTGCTGCAACATTGTATGACTGAAATGCAATCATGAACAACTTTGTAATTTTCTATTTCATGGTAATATAACAAAAAGAGTATTGGGTACTGTAATATTTTATTTTTCTACATACATTAACATAGCCATATGGATTTTCTATTCTTTCTTATAATACAGTATAATGCATTGATGGATTTTCAGTGGTTGACCCAAACATATACACTGAAGTAATCCCCACTTCCTCAAGGCAAATTTTCACATATTGTTGATATTGACTTCATAATAACAGTGTTGAAGATTTTATTTCAATATGCATAAGAAATGTTAGCCTGTAGTTGTATTCTAATATTGTGGGTTGATCATGTTATAAGGAGATACTGAACTAAACAAAAGAGTTGGCAAAGATTTCTTCTATTAGCTTTTAAAATTTTGTAAGGATTGCAACCAATCCTTTAAAATCTTGTTAGCATTCACTAACAAAGCAATCTGGGCCAGATTTTGCTTTTGGAAAGTTTTTAAATTACTGATTCAGTTACATTCAAGTCTGCTCAAATGGCCTATTTTTTGTTTTATTTATTTTATTCCTTTCATCACCCATCCCATGACATACTACTTCAATGATTGGGAGACAAACACATACAAACTTGGTTGTGGTACTCACACCTTTGCCCGAGTACCAAATTTCTGGGATTCACCCATTAGGTCGGCTGTGGTGTCGTACCTGTGCATGTGGGAAACTTGATACATGAGGACTGTCTTTGTAGTATGCACATACAAGGGGGCTTTAGCAATGCCAGAGACTGCAGTATCAAAGACCAGAAACAGCCAAGCTGCCAGGATCATATTTCTGCCTGATGGTCATAAGTAGCTAGTATCTTCCTAGGGGGTTGTCTATTTATGTTACCAAATTCCTTGACAACTACAGTATTAGAGGTATTCTCTTTTCTTTTTATCTTTTTTTACTTATACAAGCTGATCATTTTCTCCTCTTTATCTCTAACTTTAGTCATTTGAGTCATCTTATTTCCGTGATTAGTCCAGCTAAAAGTTTATAATGTTTGCTGATATTAAAAAGTCAGTTGTTG
The DNA here is from genome assembly GCA_021461705.1 of Cryptotis parvus. Lineage (NCBI taxonomy): Eukaryota > Metazoa > Chordata > Mammalia > Eulipotyphla > Soricidae > Cryptotis > Cryptotis parvus. The sequence continues at coordinate 10,827 of JAJIBD010022334.1, read as the reverse complement.
ATTTTATGTTTTTATTCAATTCTATAAGTCTCTCCTGAAAAAAATCAAAGAAGGAATACTTACAACTTAAATGAGGCCAGCACATTTTTATATCAAACAAATAAAAAACTTCAAAGAAAGAATGTCCAATAAGAATATAAATATAAATATTGCTTTTTAAAAATATTAAGAAATCAATGCAACAATCAGTAATAAGATAATTCAACACAGCCAAATTGATTTGTCCCAGGGATTAAGACTGGTTTTACTAAGAAAATCAATTCAATATCATTCATCATAATAACATACTAAAAATATGAAACAATCTCAACAAATACTAAATAAAGTTTTAATAATATTTCAATTGTTTCCAATAAGTTATGTATTTGCATGATAATTATGCATTGTATGTTATTTTATACAAATGATGTATTTTTCTTACCAAAATATAATTTATTAAACCTGATAAGTGTGTGTATCTATTAAAAAAAACTCTAGCCAATATATTTAAAGTAGGAAAAAGGAAAAAGTACTTATCCTGAGATCAGGAACCAGACAAGGATATTTAGTCTCATTTTATTAAACACTGAATGGTAGCATAAATCAGCAAAATAAGGCAGGCTGGTAATAAGAAAGGATCAAGGTAAGAAAACCAAAGTAAACTCTTCAGAGGATAAAAGCATCTACAGAAGAAACACAACTGAGGGGGACCAAATGTTTGATTCAGTGGCGAAGCACCTACCTTATAGAAATGACGTAAGACTGATGCCCAGAATTGCAGCATATGCAAAGTGTGATCTCAGCACAACCATATCTGATCCCTGCCACCAAGACAAAAGTTTGTGTTCTCTATCACACTGTACCCAGTATTATGATCACTGCAATCAAGTATATCATCAAATAACCAAATATAACCAGCACCACAACCAGATGACCAAGCACTACAGTCGAAGATTTGATGCCAAGTGAGCCAGAACCAAGATTGTGAGCACTAAGGAAAAGTGAGCAACCCCTATCATTACAACAACAATTAAGAAGGAAAAGAAGGTGGATACATATAAAGAAATACAATTGAATTTAGTTTTTTAAAAACGGTGGACATGGTAATAGAATTTCCTAAGACTGTACTATAAAGTACTTATAGCAAACTCAATGATAAATTAAAATTTTAACACTTTAGATACCATTTACAATAACTTTAACTATTAAATCTTTCAGTAAAAAGTTAACGAATGATATACAGGAACTTTATGCTGAAAATAAAAGTCTGATGAAAGAAATTAAATCAGACCTAATTAATGGAGAATATAATGTATTATTTAGAAAATTCAATATTGCTATACTGTTAATATCCATGAGAAACACAATGCTATTCTAACAAAATCACAGTCGCTTTTTCATTGTTTGGCAAGTTCACTCTAAAATTTATAAAAGGCAAAGAAACTAAAAATGCCAAAAATATGAAAAAGAAAAACACAAATTTATGAGATAGATAAGTAAGTGAAATACTATTTATTTATTTTATTTAAAAGAAGAAATTTTGCCTCTGCACAAAATTAATGAATCATAAGGTGATGATCATTCGTTCTCAAGTCAGACTCCATAGTTCCTCAGAGCTCCATTCAAGTGAAAATCTGATCTTTCCCCTATAAGTTTCATCAGTAAATGCTTGAGATGAGAACATTTACTAATCTATTGATATGCTGATAGTATATTATTACTGATATACTGATAGTATACCACCCACACGGCAGAGCCTGGCAAGCTACCCGTGTTTTATTTGTTATGCCAAAAACTAGTAACAATTATGGAGCTCAATTCCATGACCTGAAGAATGGTTTGAGGCTCTTCCTGTCCCTGGAGCAAGCAGATGCCCTCGGGCTACACTTGCTTGCTACAGGACATATGGAGATGTTACTGGTGCCCTCTCAAGCAAATCGATGAACAATGGGAAGACAGTGGTACAGTGAAGGTCAAGATGCAAAGAAAAGAAATTCAGGAAGTGAAGGACAAGTATTGATTGCTTGGTTTTTCTCATATGTGGAATATAAGCAACCACATCAAACAGACTAATAAGTCAGAACAAAAACAACTTTCTAGCTCTGTGAAAATGAGATGGTTACTTGAGGTGCAGAGGAAAATAGTGGGGAAATGGCAGAGGAAGTGGGCCTGGTGTACTCTAGAAATGCCTAGAGTATAGTAAACCATGCAAAATATTATTGTATACCAATAATATTTTAACTGAAATTCTAATGGGATCAAAATATTTATGTCTATGTATAGGCATAATTTTACAAGTATACACACATATACACTATAGTGAAAGAGTATATCTGACTACCTGACTCTGACTCTGAACTGTATGAAGTGTTGCAATATCAAGACAGGATAGTACTAAATCAATATAGAAAACATGTTGGATGGAACTGGATAAAAAGTTTAAAATCAGACTCACACTTAATGGTTAATGTTCAAAGTCTTCTCTGTGCAGAAAAAGGGACAGCCCATGTACCAAATTGTGACAGAATAACTGGGTACCCAAAGACAAAACTGATGAACTCACATGATATATAACAATAATTCAGAGCAGATGACAGGCATACCTGTAAAAACTGAAATGATGAAAATTCTAAGATATAACATAGGAGAAAAATCTTTATGATCTTAGGGAATTATTTCTTAATTACCATACAAAAATTTTCAAGAAAATATTTTCATGGATTGCATCAAAATTCACGACTTCCATTTTCAAGAGACTCCATTTAGAGAGTAAACAGACATGTTAGTCTTATGGAATATTTTTGAAAACTTCATATTTAATAGAGAAATTAAGAAATATATAAAGCAATCCCTAAAATAAGCAAGAAGACAAACAACCTAATAAAAATCAGTAAATGATATGAACAGAAGAAATAAGGCAAATTAATTTCAAATAAGCGTGTGAAAATGCTGATACTCTTTACTCATTAAAAATCTATCTAAATTTCAATCCATATAAGCCACTAGGATGGAGCTCAATAGTATAGTGATTGTCTTGTATGTTTGAGGTCCTATGTTTGGCACCACAAAATAAATAAACAAACATCAACACCCACACTGTGATATATTCTATACACCTAATAACACACATATATAATTTAGGAGCTATAAAACTCCCACTGAGAAACAGTCTACATGCCTAGCAATATATTTAAGATTTAGGAGCTGAACAGGTATGGCATACATGTTTCATGTACCTACCTGACCAGGGTTCAACCTCACAGTCCATATATTTCTCCTGCCAGGAATGATCATTGAGTACAGAGCCAGGAGAAAGCCCTGAGCACGGTGGGTATTGCCCCAAACCAATAATAATAACAAATTTAAAAGACTAAATGAGGGGCTGGAGAGATAGTCCAGCGGGTAGGACATTTGCCTTGCATGCGGCCGGCCTGTGCCGGCCCAGGTCGATCCGCTGCATCCCATACGGTCCCCTGAGCACCGCCAGGAATAATTCCTGAGTGCAGAGCCAGGAGTAACCACTGAGCATTGCCGGGTGTGACCCAAGAAGCAAAAAAAAAAAAAAAAAAAAGACCAAATGAAGTATTGGTGAAGATAGATATGGAGCAACTAAAACATAAACACTAACTTACAAGCCCCTTGCAGGCAGTATTTGACTTTAATTCAGTTCACTAACCCTCTTAGTAACAAAAATAATAAATATTTATGGCATAAATAATAAGGATTCTAATATATTAATAACAAAACCATTTTGGTAAAAAATAGAATTACATAACAGTAACATAAAATTTCCCAATTTTCCTTTACTTCAGGGCTTCAGGATTGCACCTAGCAAGACTCAGGGAATATAATGGTGCCAGGGGTCACGGTGGTGTCAGCTACATGCACCTCAAAATACAAATTCTTAACTTCTTTTCTGTTCTATATACCTCCCGTTCATTCATTCCATCATTTTGCAGTGAAATGTATTCTTTATATCATTTTCATTTTTGGAGATATTCAATTAAACATGTAAATCTTTATTAAAAAGATGACAAGAAGAGACAGAATAAAAGCAAAAACACAAGCCAAAACCATCTTCTTTATCATGTAAATTATAGAACAAAGTTCTCTTGCCATTTTTCATCATAGTCCCTGGTCCCTCTTGCCAGTTTTGCTATTTGGATTGTTTTTCATCTGAATTTGAAATGTTTCTGCCATGGGAAACCAGCTAACATGCCCACAGTTACAAGTTTAATAATTCACAGCATATTCTAGTTTATATCAATAGGCTGAGTATCCTTTTCTTAAATGTAGCCTGTTATCTAAGACTTAGAAAACTTTTGACAGGCCTTTAGATCCCACCGATTCTAAAGTTCAATATTCCTGTGCTAAAGCATTACTCAATATTCCTTGTGGAACATGATTTCAAATTTTATTATCAGGATGGTGCTTATATTATGATGGTGCATGCTTGATTATTTTTTGATAGTCTATATAGACAAAGAGTCCATGGTTACCTTAGGACCAAGTAAATGGCACACATATATTCTATTTTTGCTCTCTCTGAAATTAAGATGGCTTATAAGTTAATATATGTATGATTTTTAACTATATAGTCTGCTTCACAAACTATCATTCTGCAAGTGTATGTGTTTTAGTGAATTTCTAGATGAGTTTTTATCTTAGAACTGCACAGAGAAAATTAAACAGCTCTGGTTCCTACCCACTAGGAGATTATAATCAGTTACCGATATGAGAGAAGGCATTAAATTTACTCCATACCTCATATGGAATGTCAAATATGAGGTATGGATTATATGGATTATAGAATCCATATAATGGATTCTATGAATTCATATAATTATATGGATTATAGAGTTTCAGCTGCTGTTTGGCAGAAATAAACCTCTTAAAATAATGGAAGATTTTGGTGAAAAAAAATCCTCAAGTAAATAATTGTAAATTAGATTACTGTTTTTATTTTATATTAGTTAAGAGATATTTGATAGTTACATAAACCTTAGAAGATAATTTAAGGTGTGAAGAAGTAAAAGACCTCTGCAGGTGAACTTTCATAAAGATGGAAATATTTCTCTCCTTTGTAATATGGTACTTTTAGGAACAGAATTAAAATGCTTAATTCTAAAATTTTACATAAGTGTAGTTAATACAGCAATGAAAGTTTTTGCTAGAGCTTCTGCATGAATTTCTTGCAATACACTTGCCATTTTGAAACACTAGTAATCCTACTTTGAAATAAATTGCATCTAAAGAGACAAAGTATTTATATAATGCTAACAGATTATATGAGTAGAAAATAGGCAGAAATCCAGTTGAAGACACTTGCATGCTGAACATTTTAACTATGGAGCAAAAAGGTTGCTAGCATTTTGTATGTCTACACTTGATGTGTTACAGAAAATGTTTGTCAAATTGTCTAAGCTGTTAAGACTGATTTGTGGTTCAAGCAGTCACATTTTGGAGTAGAACAGTAGAGAATGGATTGCCATAGAAACTAGTCTGGTGGGCAAGAGTCCCACAGTAGAGACTTGCAGATGTTTGTCTCATGAAGATGAAGCATGTGCCACTGAGCAATTAGAAGCACCTCCTGCTCCTAAGCCTGAAAGAAAATGAACTTGTTGAAATCTATATAATGTGAGTATATTTGTGGAGAGGGTTGAACTTGAATGAGTTTAAACCACACAAAAAAGAAGTAATAAGTGGAGTTTGAACATGGGAGACCTCAGATCAAACTGAGGTGCAGTGAGCTGAGCGTTCAAGAATGATTTCTTATACTACACCAGAAAGGGTTAGAATCTAAGTGCAATTAACAGAGGTAGAGAAGAGGAGAGTGGATAGCAATTTCTCATATTAAGTTGGGAATTACATTAAATCCCCAAGTTCATCAGGGAGAAGTGACAAAGATGTATTTAAAATTTGTTAAACTCTCGGGAAGATAAAGCTCTTTGAGAAAGATTAAAAAATGGAAAGATTTATTTCCTTCCCTTTCCCTAAGAAAAGGATGGATGTGGTTTTGTACCTTTAATATTGTAGTCAGACACCCCCCCTCCGATTCATCTGGCAACAAATTGACTTATCAGCCAGGGACTATTAATTGTGTGTTAATAGCAAATTAGATATTGTATCAGTCTTCAATAAATTCAAAGAACAATAACTTTGTATTAGGAAACAGCTTTATTTTTTTATAATTTTTTTCTCTTTAGTTCTCAATTTTTCTGTTTCTTTCTCTCTCTCTCTCTCTCTCTCTTGCACACACACAACACACAAAACACACACAAACACATACACAATCTAGACCTTCCCAGAAAACATCTGAAACTTGCCTTATTCTTTGGGTTAGTTCCCCACTTAATTCACTTATCTTCCTTTGATTTTTATGGTGATTTATCACTGTAGTAACATTTTCTAAAGTAAAAGTACTTGCAAGCAAAATTTACATTTCATTATTGTTTTTTGTATTCAATAAATTCTTTTTTTTTTTTTTTTTTTTTTTTCGGAGAGGTAATGGGGGGGGGTTCCCCCGCCACGCAAAGGAAAAACTCCCCGGGGGGGGGGGGGGGGAAAAAAGGGGGGCGGGGGGCCGGGGGGAAGGGGGAGGGGGCGAGGAGAACAACAAAACACAAGCAAGGCGCGGGGCCCCCGGCCCCTTATAAATTCTTAAAATAGATTATTTTAACATTTATTACTTAATTCATTATACTTGATCATTTTAAAAATCCCATCAGATAATGATTCTCATCTTTCATACCTGGAAATAAAGTAAGACCAAGTGATGATCTTAAAAGTGGGTTGAAGGGCCAGAGACATGGTACAGTGGGTAGGGCACTTGCTTACCACACAGACTACCCGGATTTAATCCTGAGTCTGCCAGGAGTAATCCCTGAGTGCAGCTCTAGGAGATCTGTGGGTAATCCTTGTGTACCCTGGAGTGACCCTCTCCATCCCAAAACAAATAGGCTTAAGAGTTGACTCAAAGGTCTGGCATGTATGGGGAGTACCCAGGTCGATCTGCAATACCACCTGGTGTCCCCTAGCCCTGCTTTCACATATATCATTTTGCATATCACCAAGCAATGCATTGTTTAGGTTTTAAGAAAATTTTTAGTGGTGAAACCATTTGCAAGATGAAATTATGAAATCATTGTACAATCAATATTTATGAGTTGTTATGTACATTGTTTCCTTAGTTTATTTTTGCAAATACTTATTCTTAAGATTTTTCTCCATCTTTAACTAATAATGTTCTAATTGGTACCTTTAGCGCAAGAATGCTGCATGCTCAGCCACTACATGGAATGAGCTATAAACAGAAACTTTGAGATCATTTTGAAACCCACCAACTACTGAACAACACCTCAGAGCCAGAATGAAAACTGAAAATAAAGAGATAAATACAAATTCTCTAACAAAAAGATAAATACAAGTAAAACTAAAAAATCATTACTCATTCGTTGAGGTCACCTGATCTTTAATATCAAAATATGAAAATACATTACTAAGAAAGACTATTTTGGTAAGGTCACTCTTGAAAACACTTGCAAAATCCTCAGTAATACATTATTCAATTAAATCCATCAATGATTAAAAAATTAACTCAGGGATACAGAGATAGTACAATGGGTAATACACTTGTTTTGCATGCAGACAGCCCAAGTTCAATATCTGGTTCCACATACCATCTCCCGAGTTCTATCAGGAATGATCTCTGGCCTACAGTAAGGAGAAAGCCCTGAGCATTGCTTGGTGGGGCCAAAAATTTTTTAAAAAGGAGAGCTAAATAAAGCTTAAAAAATTAAACAGAAAATCAAATAAAATTTGAGATACATAAAGCTGATTAAATTGTAAAAACATGAAAACATTCTATTATCATAACACTTTAAAAAAATCACACAATCATATTAATAGATGAAAAATAATTTGAAAAACATATAATAGTTTACTTGATCACTTGGTCACTTGAATCCCGTTATTCATCGATTTGCTCAAGCAGGCGCCATTAACATTTCCATTGGACCCTATCACGTGCCAATATAGCCCAATGGCATCTGGTTGATTCAGGAATATGAAGAGCCTCAAACTTTGAATATAATAGTTACTCATAATAAAAAATTTTAGGATACTGGAAATAAAAGATATTTTTCTCAGCTTGATAAATGACTACGGAAAATGATGTACCATTTATTTACTATTTGCCATCACAACATCTACACTTTACTAATTTAAGACTAAAAATAATATCAGCACAGGGAAAAATAGTTTAGCTATCACTCCAACAGAAAAATGCAGTAGATTGCTATGTGGAAAACTACGAAATGATGATAAAGCAAATAAACATTCAAAATAAAATTTTAAAATATACTCTGTGCGTAAATGGAAAAATATTATTTTTCCCAAACTGGTGTGAAGACTCTGTGTAATCCCTACAAATTACACAGCTACTTTTGTATAGAAAGACACTGCTTCAAATGTTTTTTTTTCTTTTTTTTAAATTTATTATTATACCACCATGAAACATACAATTACAAAGGTGTTCATAATTGATTCTTGGTAATACAGTATACCAGCACCCATCCCTCCACCAGTGCCCCATTTCCACCACCAATGTACCCCTCCCCTCCCGCCCACCCCCATGCTGTCTTAATAGCAGGTACCCCAGTTTCCTCTCTCTTTCTCTCTCTGTCTCTCTCTCTGTCTCTGCATCTCTCTCCCTCTTATTTTACACATTGTGGCTAGCCCTGCAGATATTTAGAGTTTATCACTTAAGTCTCTTTGTGTATATTCAATGGTGAGTTTTAACCTGCCATTACCATTTCCCACATTTAGTAAAACACTGGTATCTATTTATGTCCTATTAATGAATGCAGTCATTCTATATCTGTCCTTTTCCTTCTGACTAATTTCACTCAGCATGATAGTCTCCATGTCCATCCATTGGCAGGTAAATTTCATAATTTCATCTTTTCTGACAGCCGCATAGTATTCCATAGTGTAGATGAACCACAGTTTCTTTAGCCAGTCCTCTGTTCTCGGGCATTTAGGTTGTTTCCAGATTCTAGCTATAGTGAATAGCGCAGAGATGAATAAAGAAGTACAGATAGTGTTTCTGCTATGTGTTTTTCGGTCTCTAGGGTATATTCCCAGGAGTACTATTGCTGGATCAAATGGAAGCTCAATATCTAGTTTTCAGAGGAATGCCCATATTGTTTTCCAAAAGGGCTGGACCAGTTGGCACTCCCACCAACAGTGGATCAGAGTCCCTTTTTTCCCCACATCCACGCCAGCAGCGGTTGTTCTTGCTGTTTTGGATGTGTGCCAGTCTCTGTAGTGTGAGATGGTACCTCATTGTTGTTTTGATTTGCATCTCCCTGATGATTAAAGATGAAGAACACTTTTCATATGCCTTTTGGCCATTCGAATTTCTTTTTTGGAAGCTTCTGTTCATTTCTTCTCCCCATATTTTGATGGGCTTGGCTGTTTTTTTCTTGTGGAGTGCTACCAGTGCCTGATATATCCTGGATATTAACCCCTTGTCAGAAGGGTATTGTGTGAATATCCTTTCCCACTCTGTGGATTGTCTTTGTATCTTGGTCACCATTTCTTTTTGAGGTGCAGAAGCTTTTCAATTTTATATAATCCCATTTGTTTATCTTTGCTTCCATTTGCTTGGTCAGTGGTGTGTCGTCTTTAAAGATACTTTTTGTTTCGATGTCGTAGAGCGTTTCTCCTATGTTTTCTTCGATGTACCTTATAGATTCATGTCTGATGTTGAGATCTAGAATCCATTTTGATCTGACTTTTGTGCATGGCATTAGAAGGAGGTCTAAGTTCATTTGTTTACATGTAACTGCCCAGTTTTCCCAGCACCATTTGTCGAAGAGTCTTTCTTTGCTCCACTTAATATTTTTTTGCTCCTTTATCGAAGATTAAGTGGTTGTATATTTGAGAATGTGTTTCAGGATACTCAGTTCTATTCCATAGGTCTACAGGTCTGTCTCTATACCAATACCACACTGTCTTAATTACAACTGTTCTGTAGTAGAGCTTGAGGTTGGGGGAAAGTGATACCTTGCATCTTCTTTTTCCCAAGGATTGCTTTAGCTATTCGTTGGGGTTTATTATTCCATACAAATTTCAGGAGTGTTTTTCAATTTCTTTGAAGAACATCATGGGTATCTTTATAGGGACTGCTTTGAATCTGTATAAAGCTCTAGGGAGTATTACCATTTTGATAATGTTAATCCTTCCGATCCATGATCAGGGAATGTGTCTCCATTTCCTCAGGTCTTCTTTTATTTCCTGAAGTAACGTTTTGTAGTTTTCTTTGTAGAGATCCTTTACATTCTTTGTCAAACTGATTCCTAGGTATTTGATTTTCTGCGGCGCAATTGTGAATGGGATAGTTTCTTTTTGTCCCTTTCTTTTTCTTTTGCTGTTTGCATATAGGAAGGCCATTGACTTTTGGGTATTGATTTTGTACCCTGCTATTCTACTATAGGAATGTATTATTTCTAGGAGCCTCTTGGTAGAGAGTTTTGGGTTTTCAGGTATAATATCATGTCATCTGCAAATAGCGATAACTTGGCTTCTTCCCTTCCTATCTGGATGCCCTTAATATCTTTTTCTTCCCTGATTGTTATGCAAGTACTTCCAGTACTATATTGAATAGAAGTGGTGAGAGTGGGTAGCCTTGTCTTGTCCCTGATCTTAAGGGGAAGGCTTTCAGTTTTTCCCCCAATGAGAATGATACTTGCTGTGGGCTTGTAGTAGATGGCCTGGATTATCTTGAGGAAGGTTCCTTCCATCCCCATTTTACGGAGAGCCTTCATCATGAATGGGTGTTGAATC